>JADLZK010007697.1:0-233602 GCA_015847255.1 Hyparrhenia diplandra
AAGAAGCATGCTTTTCTTTTGCAGTGGAGAACCTCTTTTCTCCTTTGCTATAATGCTCCTCAAGATGTGCAAACTGGCGTTTGAAGCTGATCAACTCCACTTGCAGTAAGATAGTAGTATTAATAACCATACCAATCCTACAAAGATTAAAAGAAGCTAGAATACTAGATACATGTTTATCAAATCCAGCAAAACCTTGCAGCCAGAAAGAAATAAAAGATCGAGATAGTTCCTAAAATGGATTACTAGTGTTCTATACAACCTCGCATTTTGGGTGGGGAAGAATAGGTCCCTCACAAAAAGTGAGAAGTGTGTGCGTATAAGACGGAGCTAACAATCGTAAGTTGAAAGAACTAAGAATGAGTAGGTTACAAGTAAAACACAAAGTATGTAGTGAACTTTTTTTTATGTTGAAACTAACTATTCCCGTTGTATGCTACTAAAACCTTTTGAAGGAAAAACTAATGTAGTACTGCACCTTGGATAGAGGAAGCTAATCTGTTCTCCACCTTTCATGTACTCCTCCAGCATCTGTGGATGATACTCCAAAAATTCAGTGCATATTATAAAAAAGATTAATTTCAAGCACAGTGACAAATACTTGTTTACACAAACAGGAAATTATATTAAAAGCTACTGCCCCTACCTCCTCGGTAGATCAACTCTCTAACATCATCTTTGGCCAGTTTCCTTCTTTCAAATTCAAACTCAAGTTTAGAAAATTGGATGTCTTACGGTTCACGCTCCACATTAGCAAGGGATGCAAAGTATGGATCAGCTAGAGCCTGAAATAAGATAAAATAAATATGTTATATCAAAAGTCAAAATATATATATACACGACATTTTTTATGGGGAAACTGTTAAAGCTAAGATCTAACAAAGGAAAAGAAAGTGTGCTCTGGTTGAGTTCACCTCTTTCTGCAGTAGGCGATCTTTAGGATCAAATGCAAGTGGCAGCTCTAGAAGACTAAGAGCCAAAGGATCAGCATTTCGAAATTTATGAGTAAAAGGGCAGGATATTTTTTTTTTCCTGATGGTGGTCAAAAGTATCTCCTGGCCTTCTCATTTCGAATCTGCAAAATACCATAAGGATGACATTATGGATATTTTTCTCCACATGTGAAACATCTAGAAGCGAGCATGAATCACAAAATAAGCAAATTAGAGCCTAAAGGAAATATTTTCCACTGGCTTGCAATGGACTTTGTTGGTAAATTGGTGCTTTAATATTATATTCTTAAAGATCCTTTAATCAGGAGGTTCAGGCAAAAACGACACAGCAAGAATTGAGATGTAATACCCGAGATAAGGTCTCCAGATGATGGAGTTCCAAGAAGATCTGTTATAAGATCTAATTGGTGTACAACATTCTTTCCAGGAAATAGTGGCCTTCCGGTGAGAAGTTCAGCAAATATGCACCCAATGCTCCAAATATCAATTGCAGGAAAGTGTACTGCATATAAATTAAAACTTGTCAGAATTCGGATAATTGAACATAGTCTTGACTAAACAAACTTCTTACGCCTCAGTTTTAGTTTTTCACTACAAGAATATAAAAGAATACATAATTGCAGGAGTATACTACAAGAAATAGTCACTACAAAGGGAAATATAATGCACTACACAATTGACCACATCATGCATTAGAAACTTCAATATGCATGCATACATAGTGCTCTAACAATATTAACTTCGATTTAAGTCAAGAGCTGAAGACATTACTTTGGAGAAAAAAAAGGAACCACAAAGTTCAGGTACTTCGTACCACCTTGTTGCCACATAATCCTTCAAATAGAAAAGCAGAGGCACATTAAAAAAATAGGAAAAGTGGAACATGAATGCTTCCATAAAACGTCAAGAGTCATACTGTCAAAAAATAGCTGAAGGGGCATCATTAAATGATGCAACGGCAAGCCCAAAGTCACATATTTTCAGTTTGCAGTCCGAGTTAGCCAGTATATTCTTGGGCTTTTAGGTGTGATGAAATACATTAGCTGCACCAATATAGACCATAAGACCACATCATGATAACAATAAACTGGATAACCATGGCGGGTGAGCCCACACCAGTTTGACAAATACAAAAACTGTCTTGGTAGATAGGATAGGTACAGTGTGGTTGGTACTAATTAATATACTTACCAGCATGTATGTACTTGAGAGCACGAAGAAGTTGGTACAAGAAAAACTGGTGATGTTCAGGGGTGAGGTCATCGTTAAGCTTTGATCACTTGATGGAGATCCGACTCCATGAGCTCAAAACAACATAGATGTCTTGGAACTCCCTCGGGAAGGAGGGAGCATGATGTGCTTAATCTCAACTATGTCTGGGTGTGAAAACAACCGAAGGAGCTTGATCTCCGCAGTATCGCGCGTGGCATCCGAGGCGTGCTCAAACACATCATTGATCTTCTTGATAGCAACCCGGCTCACGGTCGCGGGTATCTACAGCGCGACAGCAACTTCTCCGTAGCTCCCTTTACCAAATGACCTCTTGGATCTGGTACTGGCTTGCCTCTCCGTACTCTGTGAAGAACTCCATTTCCACCGAGTTCTGTAAGATCACAATTGCAAGTACAGACTGAAAGTTAACCAGAGACATACAGAATATTGAGCATCAAGGAATGACAGGTTACAAAATACATGTATCGAAACAAACTATGGTTAACTCAACAGTAGTGTATCGTTGAAAGCTATTCATCAGCAAAACTAAAAGCAAATGAAATGGCGGGCTGCATAACATGCATCTACAGGTTTATAAAGCTAGGATGTTTTACCTGGGCCATGACCAACCCAACCTACTAAAAATTGACCTTTTCACTAAAGAAGACACGGTCAGGGTAAATTCAGTAGGAACGCGCATGCAAGGGAAAGACCTATTCTCTCATTGAGCCAGGGAATAGTCCTCAACACTCAACAGCAACAGGCGAAGGGAAACCGGAGCTGGAGGCGCAGATCAAGTCTACCTTATCAGAAGCCCGGTGCCATGGTCGGCCGGTCAGATCATCATCAAAAACACAAAAGTCGACAACTTGGAAAAAAGAGTTCCCCAGGATCAGCATAACGCGGGACGATGTCAGCAATTGCCGAGATAAGTTTGTAGTTTGACGACGCAAGACGAAAGCACGGTACTACTACTACAGTGTGGAGGGGAGCATACATAAGTTGAGAAATCGTGATGAAAGCAGCACTGATCGAAATGATACGCACGGATCAGATCGAAAAATTCGAAAGCATTACCCGTACAGCTAGCTCCCAATGCATCCGCGGAAGGAAACGCGGCGCTGACTCCTACACGGCAACAAATTGCACAGCCTGGGAGCGGCAAATCCAAATCCCATCCCTTAAAAATCCGATATCTTGGCAAGAAATTTGCCGTGTCCGCGGATCAAGGAGTAGACAGAGAGGCGTCCGCCCGCCCCACCCACCCCCAGAGAAGCAAGGGCGCAAGGCAAGGCATCGGAAGCGGGTCCACTGAGTGAGTCGCTGCTGGCTCACCTTCCTGTGGCTCTCGACGGGCAGCGGCATCTTGCGCTTGGGCACGCGGATGGCGCGGAGGGCGACGAGATCCGGGTCCTCGATGACCTCGAGATCGGACGAGCCGTCGTCCCCTTCGCCGGCGACGGACGACTGGTTGGAGCCGGAGGTGGAGCCGTTCCGGCGGTGGAACCAGCGGCGGAAGCCGTGGACGATCGCGCGCCTCCTCCGCCCATGCTCCTAGCCCTGCGCGCCCGACGACGGCATTGGCTGCCCGCCCCGCCCTCCCGCTCGCCTAGCTATATACCCACCACCAGTCCACCGGCTCAAAGCCTCAAGCCCCCTCTGCAGGCTCTGCTGCCGTCACTCGTCACTGTTCCTACTCGTGGACGGGACGATCCTTTGCCTTCCCTTCGTCGACCCGACGTGCTAGATAATGAATCCGGGAGTCGAACCGAGCCCCCCGAGTCGTCGGCGCCGTGGGGACTGGGGATGGAGTGGATTGACGGATACAGAACGGAATGGATGGAGAAGGGAAAACGATGGGCGTGATGGCAAGGAACGGGATCTTATTATACCAGTTGGGATTGGATGGACGACGATTTTCTTTTCTTCCTCTACTTTTCCGCGTCTCCTGATAGATAATGCGCAGTGTTCAGACTGATGATGGTGATTGGTGATGGAGGGAGCACACACACACAGCAAACAGTGGATGGACATGGAGGGAGGTGCAAATCTGAGCTGGAAAAGGGCCAAAAGGCTGTGCCGAATTGCCATTACCGAATTAAAATTAAATTAATTACTACTAGCTGCTAGAAAAAAGAAAAAAATCCTAGCACGCAGTGGCAATACACCTGCAGCACCACCACACCACTCGTCTGCTACTAGTAGACCAGATCTCCTGCAGGTACTGAACATGGTCTGGCCTGGCCACGCGTTGCTCGCAAGAGGCAAAGGTAGTAGTAGTAGCATGCATCGCATCATCGCCTACTCCAGCAGTGCATGTGCTCATGTGCTCACGTTGGGTCCTGCTGCAAGTGCTGCCTGCAGACTGCAGCAAATCAACCGGCACCGGCAACCGCGTCGTCATGGACATGGGATCTTCTCAACTTGCACGGATGAATGAATGAATGACTCGGACATGGAGCATGTGCAGAAAACATTCGCCCTGAACCACTTGTGCAAACCTTGGCTGTGTTTACATCTTAAACTGAAAATCCAAACTCACTATTTACCACATCAAAACGCCGCACATGTATCATCGACCATTTAAATGTAGGTAAATAAAAACCAATTACATAGTTTTTGGTACCACGACGAGACGATTCTTTTGACCTAGTTACGCCATGGTAGGATAATGTTACCACAAACAAACGAAACGTCTTCTGATTCTTTTGATTCGAACAGTGTTTTTCCACCTTTCCCACCAACTAAACAAGCCCACCTCAACTATTAAATACGTTCATGAACCGTTCATACAAACAAAAATCGCGTTCGCGTTCGCGTTGCATGCAAAAGGGTGAGTTGAGGCTTCAATTTCTGACTCCTATTTCCATGGGATGGTGATTGGAAGGGAGGAGGTGGTGGTGCATGGCAGTAGGTAGGTCGGCAGGCGGTGGATTTCGGTGGATTCAGTCGCCTGCCCTGAATCGATGATGAAGAAGCGAAACGAAGGCGCCTGTCGTAGAAATGAATGGGCAAGTCATCGGCTTTGGGGAGCATGCGTGACAGCGAGAGACGAAGCTGCTGCAGCGCTAATCACCCGGCTCGGTCAATGGCCACCGTGATTAGTACCAACATGACTGATGGTTCCAGATAGGTGATGGATCTGACATGGCAGTCAAAAACCCTATACTCTAAAAATACTGATCAGATTGACAAGGCAGTTAGGGGCTGGCAGCACGCAGCGTTTATAACGCTTTGCGCGCGGCGTCCATGACCATGACAGTGTTCCGTGCTTGGTTGCACGTAAGTGTGCATGCTGCACACAGTGGCGGAGGCAGGGAGGGGTCAGCTGGGGCCATGGCCCCACCCAATGTTCACTGAAAAAATTAGTAACTCTTCTCATCTTCCGTATTTTTTGCATAATGAGACATCAATATTAGCCTATGTTACTAGTCAAATCTACCGTTTCCTCAATAAAAACGTAGTCAAACCCGCCACCACGCACAACGCTTAGTTGTGGCCTTTTCTCGGCGATCCACGAGTACTGCACCACAATTGCGTTCACCGCCCGCCCGCCGGTGATCGATCTTACAAGCTTGTCGATCGTCTGCGCCTTCTTCCGCGCCCGCATACGGCCCGCCGTGCGAAAGACTTCCTCCGCACAACCGCATGGGCTCGTTCATTCAGCGCGTCACCGCTACGGTTCATCGCTCACCTTCCGGCTTCTTGGTTGGTCGTCCATCTGCGGCTCCGTCTACTTCAGATTGAGGACTTCAGTAGGGTGTACGCGTCGTATGTGTGCGTTCTATTCCAATTGTTTACATCCGTGGGTTTGGAGCGTGTTATCGGGCTTAAACTATTAACCATGGGCTTCAAATTGGACCTATATTTTGCATTACGGTTTTTCTTATAAATAACCGCCACGGTTAATGCCTATTAACGATTGGCGGTTATTTTACAAAAACGCTTGGTTAATTTATTGGTGCTAATTGGCTAATTAAAGTATTATTTTTTGTATTGAAAGATAATCATCATGAAATTTAAAAAAGGATGACAATTGATAACTTTATAAGAGAGACTGTCGCCGCTTGATGTTTCTACAGATCACGCGCGTAGGGCAAAATTTAATTGAAACATATTAGTTCCCTTAATCATTTATGCTTATTGCTTGTTGTTGTATTGTTCATCGCAAATTTATCACAACATGAATTATTTATTATTTAAAAGATATTTTGGTGTTTCAATATATGATCGAAACTCTCTCCGACGGTCCCCTCCATATATAATTGTTGGCTCCATACGACTGCATACACACGTTGTATGGAGAGTATGGTCGTCTCTACTCCATCTTAGTACTATGTTTGACTTTTAGAAACTATGTTTGACCACTCGTTTTTATTCAAAATTTTTATTTAAATTATAAAACAAATTAAATGTTACTAAAATATCATTAGTGATGTAGTAAGTCATAACAAAAGTGGTAATATTTATAGGGGAAAGTTAAATAAGGCTTAACGGTCAAACACAGTTTGTAAAAGCAAAAAATTTGCGCTTTTATTTTGGGACAGATGAAGTATTGTGTAAGCTAGTTAGCTACTGTAGCAAGCTAGAGGAAAATAAACGCATATGCGTATGGTCTCCTACCTACTGTTTGACAACAAGGGCGCATCATCGTCGTGTTTATATATATATATAAAAAGAGAGGTATAACGTACGTCTACATGTTTTGAGGAGTATATTGTGAATCCTCTTCAACTTATCAGTCATGATACAATATTCTTCTCTCACAACAAAACAAATATATATAGCTCTTATTAGCCGTGAAACCATCAGCTAAACAGCTCAATCTCTATTGGATTTCATAAAAATTGAATAGACACTAAATAAATTGACATGGATGGTATAAGTAAACAGAGAGATGGTAAAAATTTAATGGGATGAAATACGAGAAGCCAGTGAAACCAAGTTTTTAATCATGACTTCGTAGGCCCCATGTTTCTTTTCTTTGTGTATAGTGTGTTAGGTTAGATAGAACAATGCTTTCGGAAAAAAAAAAAAAAAAGAGAGAGGATAGACCAGCGACGTCCTGTCAACTAAAATGAACCGAATGCAAATCAAAATTACTGTATGAAACGTCAACCTTTCAGAGATACTATATACATAGCTGTTATCTAACGTTCTTTTTTTAAAAAAAAGTTATTATATAAAAGGTTACTAGCTGCTGACCATAAATATCGGCTTGCTAAATGGGACATCCTATGCCGACCTAAGGATAAATTTAGGCATTCTAGACCTTCAACTACAAAATAAATGTCTTCTAGCAAAATGGATTGTTAACTTGCTTAATATTGATGGTATGTGGCAAGATTTGCTAAGAAACAAGTACTTGAGGTCTAAGTCCTTATCGTGAGGTTAAGGCTAAACCATATGATTCCCACTTTTGGAGGGTCTTATGAAAATTAAAGATGAAGTCTTAACTAATGGCACTTTTTCTATCAAAGATGGATGTGCCACGCAGCGTTTTGGGAGGACACTTGGGTGGGAGACATGTCTTTCAAAGATAGGTATCCGTCTCTATATAATATAGTGAGAGATCCACATGCAACGGTGGCCAAAGTTCTAACGTCACAACCTCTAAATATTTCATTTAGGAGAGCGTTGCTTGGACCTAGATTGAGAGACTGGTCTAATCTTGTAGCACAGATAACACATTTTAACTTAGTTGATGGGTCGATTCATTCATGTGGAACCTAACCAAATCGGGATTATTTACGGTTCGCTCAATGTATCTACAACCGATAAATTCACATCAACCTTCGCACATAAGAAAACTGGAAGATTAAGATTCCTCTAAAAATTAAGATCTTCCTCTCGGGTTTTTACAAGGAGAGGTGATCTTAACTAAAGATAATCTTGCTAGGAAAAATTGGATTGGCGTGTAAATGTGTTGGCTGAACCTGAATGAATCAATTCAACATCTTTTCCTGGATTGTCATTATGCTAAAATGGTTTGGAGGATGGTGTACCTTGCTACAGGCCTAACTCAACCCAGATCTATTAGACATCTATTTGGTTCTTGGCTTTCTAATCAAAATTCTAAGATTAGAAATCTGATTTTGGGTTGGGGTCAATTTGCTTTTGTTGGGCCATCCGAGTACCCGCAATGATATTTGTTTTAATAGAATTAAATATAACTCTATTCTGCAAGTTATTTTCAAGGGCACACATTGGCTACGTTTCTGGTCACAGCTGCAGCGTGATGATTTAAACAAGAATTTACTATCATCGTTGAGCACCAAAATTGAGATGGTCTCGCTTCAACAGGCGAACGGTGGTTGGAAGCACCTTTATAGACTGTGCTAGTTTTTGTTTACATTCTTGAGCAGTGTTTGCTCCTATCTTTGAGCAATTGTCGCTCTACTTTAAAAACTCTGTAATAACTAGGCTGTGTACGTCTCCGGACGTAGAGGCCGGATGATTCATCCTTTATCTAAAAAAAAAAAAAACTAGCTGCTGACCAGTGGACTCCTCGATCGTGTGGTTTGCGTCCGTTCTTCCTCCTACCGGTAGCAAATTAAAATTAAATTTAAAAACATTACGGAACATGTGCTAATTTGCATCAGGGCTAGATGAATTGATTCATCATCACTTCATCGGTGCTTTCGCCTTAC
Source organism: Hyparrhenia diplandra (assembly GCA_015847255.1). Classification (NCBI taxonomy): domain Eukaryota; kingdom Viridiplantae; phylum Streptophyta; class Magnoliopsida; order Poales; family Poaceae; genus Hyparrhenia; species Hyparrhenia diplandra. Next base: position 8,816 of record JADLZK010007697.1, read on the forward strand.
ACGTGACATATTTCGAGGTTGCACTTTTGTAGTATGTCAAAGACTCAAAGGTCAAGTATGACGTACCAAGAGTGTATGGATAGATTCTACTCCTAGTCTCCCTCTATCCCTTCGAGTATGTCGTTCTAGGAAATGGTGTGGGTACCAAGGGAAGCTAGAAGACCTACTCGGACATGCACATGATGAGGCAAAGATAGTACTAGTATCGCATAAGGAGCAAAAGCAAAGTAGTACTACTCCCTCCGCCCCCATCGAGTATGTCGTTCTAGGGAATGGGGTGGGTACCAAGGGAAGCTAGAAGACCTACTCGAGACATGCACGCGGACGAGGCTGCATAGTACTAGTATTATACAAGGAGCAGAGCAATGGTACTAGAAGTGAGAGGGAGAGGATGGAGGTCAAGTGGCCGGCAAATGAAGCAGAGAACCAGCGTGTAGGAGGAGCCAGACTGACAAGCTAGCTTGAGGGCCTAACACGACGGTCCTGTGGGACAAACATCGAAGGCTAGAACGATAAAAGCTAATGGGGACGGAGGGAGTAGAAGTGAGAGGGAGGATGGAGGTCAAGTGGTCGGGCAAATGAAGCGAACCAGCTGGCGTATGAGGAGCCGGCCCGACAAGCTAGCTTGAGGGCCTAAAACGACGCCCCGCTGGAGACAAACATCAAAGGCCAGAACGACAAAGCTAATGGGGACGAAGGGAGTATACGTAGCTAGCTAGCTAGGTCTCGAGAGAAACCCATGCTATAGTTTAACAATAAGGTCACCGTCACCATTCGGCATTCACCACCATGTGCATGGATCAATCATCAAGAGTACGAATCAGGACGCATGCTGTTTTCTGAATGAGTATTCAAATCTCTAAAAGTTGATATTTTTTTTCTCTGTCAAATACGCATGAATGTTGATACAATAAAGTTTGCATGACAGGCAATGTGTTTGTGGGCCGTGAAACTCAAAATGAAGAATGAACCATATGCAACCCAAAATAAAAAAAAGACGGTTATGCCCTTGTAAGGTCTAGAGAGAAATGTAGAATATGCCAAGAATATTTATGGGTTAGGTATGTAATTGAGCCATGTCTCGAGTGGGGCCTATAAATAGGAGGGGCATTGACTCCGTGGAGGCCTATAAATAGGGGGCATTGACTTCCGTGTAGGGGTTGGTGAATTCATCGGTGATACATTGATAAATTGTTCATGCATCTTTATTGCACTTAGCTTTACAAACTCAACCCCGCTCGAGGCATCGGCCGAACGGAGGTGTCTCAGAACCCGTTAGAACCACAGTTGCAATACTCCTCACCCCGGTCACTTTGCTCCTCGCTCTCTTGTTCCCCACCATCTTCCTTCGGCGTAGGATCCCGTGTCACCGATTGCCGGTAAGCCACACATGTTCTTGCTATGTGGTTTGATTCCTAATTCCCATCTTTTCGTTTGCTCCTCTTTGTGTTTTCTTTTGTTCAATCTGAACACCTGTGCGGTTTCATTTTGTTCGATTTTGGAGTTAGCTTTAGGGTTTAGTCAATGTATGCATTTGCAGATCCGGTGGTGTTGGTTGTTTAGGGTTTGCACTCATAATGTTGCAATACTGTTCTAGGTGCCATTGTGTCCATTTTTTGTTTAGCCTCATGTGGTGCAACCTTAGTTGTAGTTAATTAAATATAAAATATAATATGACTTAATTTTGATTAAATCTATGGAAAAGAGCTCTAGTATTTACGACATTAAACTAGTATTATTAGATGCATTATGATTTTTTATATAATATTTTAATTAATTTCACAGATGTTGAGCTCTAGTAATGAATTAAACTAGTATTATCGATGCATTATTATTTTTTATATAATATTTTAATTTAATGTTATGGATAGTGTTACTATTTTAAATATAGTTTGACTTAAGTCCATTTACCAGTACTATGATTTTATTCTTATATTTATTATTAGTACTCCTCCCCCATGATCTTTTGCGGTCTTTTATTTCATATAAATCTGTGTTTGATTCGCTCGTCTTATTCAAATTTTTTATGTAAATTATAAAACAAACAAAACGTCATTACAATATCTTTTAGTGATGTAATAAGTCATAATAAAAAGTGGTAATATTTATTAAAAAGTTGAATAAGGCGAGAGGTCCAAACACAGTTTATATGAGTCAAAAAATTGAAAGTATTGTGGAACGGAGGGAGTCTTTCCGTATTTTTTTAGTTACGGATAGATAGAGTATCGTTACGGATAGAGTATCTGTAGCTGCAGCCTCCTCCGTTTTTTTTTTTCACATGCAGCCGCCTCCGGTTGCGACATGCAAATGATCGTCTGACGAAAGCCGGAGGCGTGTCCCCGGCCGGGCCCACCCTCCGCGTAACGTCCACCGCCGCATCTCGGCGTGTGCCGAGTGGTGTGGCCCGGTCGACCACACGGCCACGCGGCCGGTCACCGGACGGGGGCTGGGCCCACGCGCCGTCCACCTCCACCGTCCCGTCCGTTCCCGTGTGAGACGCGCGCCGCCTGACATCTGGCGGTACTCTGGGCCCACCGTACAGGCCCGTGGTGGCCTCCCCTTCCTTCGTTCCAAAGGCCCACGGAGCGTTCTCTGTTTCGACCCATCTCGTGCTCTCTCGTTCACCTGTCGACCTTCCAAAGGCCCACGACGGATCTCCGGTTTCAGCCCATCTCGAGCTTCTCTCGTTCACCTGTCGTCGACAGCCTCTCTCAAAAAAAAAAAAAAAAAAAAAAAAAACTGTTGTCGACAGAAGATGGCGGTGGCGGCGTGCCGAGAGACGGCGCAGCCCGCGCCGCCGCGGATGCAGACACTACGCCTCCCGTGGTGCCTCTGCCCCGGCCGCCGCGGATGCAGACACTACGCCTCTCATGGCTACGTCCCGGGGCCACTGCCGTCCATCTGTTGGTTTGTGTGCCTTATTAGTTTGTATTTAAGCGGTGCCGCAGTATGTATTAGTAGTCGGTTTTAGTGGTGTGCATTTCCAGTTCGTACGCCGGTCAGTAATTAGTCCTGGAATACTGAGTACACATAGCATTGAGATCTTTTAGTGGCGCCCCAGGCTTGCCTGTTGCTAGATTGGTGAATGCAGGTTGTTATTCCTACTTCTTCCTGGTATGTATGGTATGGTATATTCAATCAGAGAACAGGCTTGGATATTGCGTTTACACCATGGGGGACTGGGCTGCAAAATTTTACTGTAAAACAGGAATTGCTGAAATGCATGAAATAGAACATAATCTTTTTTTTTGAAACGCAATGGCAGGAGCTCTGCCTTTCAATTAAGATAATAAAACAGAATCTTTCCAGAGTTAGTTTTATATATGTCATTGCGGAACTCTTATCCAAATGGAACTGGGAATTGTAAATTGGTTGTGGTGTTTGAGGCGTATATCTTTCTAGGCCTAGTAAATATTTCTCTCTCAAGGACTGGCATTTTACTTTCTCTCGTGGTTTCATAGAGATGTAAGCGGGGTGGTTTGGGGGGAAAAATAAAGTAGATTGCAATTAATATGGTGTGCCATGCGGACATTTTGAACTGCCCACAGATATGGTATGACATATATTTGAGTCCCAGGGGACTGATATATTATTATGTTATGATACTAACTAATGGCACCGAATCTGCTGAGGTTTCATTTAATGTGATTTTGTTGTCCTTTGCCCTCACTATCTGCATGTTCTTTTGTCAACAGATACCCTTGAACATTCCAAACCAGGTGCTGTGGTAATTACTGCCATCACGGTTCGATTACCCACGGGCATTCCAAAACAGGTGCTGTGGTAATTACTGCCATCACAGTTTGATGCTAATTGGTTCCTGAAATGCATCCATACTTAGCATGTCGAATTTGACACTACAAATTTGAAACAAAGAGGAAGAATAAAACCCTGTAGAGGTTTTCATGTATTCCAACAAGATTTTTTCTTGAAAACTATTACATCATACCTCATAGAGTGTGACGCCGTGAAAGCATCATGGTTACAAGCTTTTGATAGAAATACAGTCTTGACTTTGGGACTTTGGGTTCTCTTGTGTTGCTTAAGTCACCATATCTCTTTGTATTTATGTACAAACTTTTTTTTTGTGCACCAGTCCAAATACAGGTCAACTTACCATTGAAATAAAGCGATTTCACACATTTTGAAGCCTCAACTTTTTGTAAATTTATATTATATGTAAAGAGTGCCTACCTCTGGTCCCCTACAAAAGGTCTTACACCAGTAAGAAGATTGTACATTTTTATCAAATACTCAAAGTTTGCTTTCAAAATCCCTTGGTGACAGAATGACGAACGGAAAGGCTTTCAGCGCTGGTTCTGGATGCTGACCCAGCGTCCTTGTCGGCCATCTCTGAGACTCTTGCAAAGTTCAACTTCACAGGTGCATGCGGATCTTGAAGCATTCAATTTTGGAACCCCTCTTCCTTTTTCTGCATTTTTTTTCCTAAAAAATGTATTGTGTTCTAGAGGGAAAAATGAAGTCAATAGGCACAGTATTCATTTCAAGAAATTTGAAATCTTGTACAAAACTGAGGAACCTGTATATTGAACTAACTATTATTATTTTCCATGAAAAAATTTCTATATATGTTAGCTGTGGTATCATATTTGCAGTCTGTATGATTCGAGGCTGATAGAAACATGTTGACCTAGATCTTTTTTGGTTGTGGGTTGTCGTTTTTCTTTGGTCCACCTCGGACCCCCTTCTTTCCTTCTGCTCTTGCACAATTTTCTCCTTATTGTTTCTTGTTCTATTGCTAGGCTTCGCTTTTAATTTTAAATAAAATTTTATAGTGGGGGCCCCCTGCTGTATTTTTAAAAAAGAAAACTTCTCTTGACAAAGAAGTAGAGGAACTCGGATCCTCCACCCTAAAAAATCAATCTGCACCTACTATATGATATTCAAAGGGGCTTCTGTAGCATATCATGTTTCAAGGATGTTTGGTGTCCTTTCCTATTTGGGAGTGCTTGCTTGGATTTTTGATCTACGGTTATCTGAATATTCCATTTCTTACATATCATATCATAAATTTGGGTACATGATATGTCGCTTTTAGATTCCTGTCTCTGAATATTCCATTTTTTTCATGTATTGTAAGTTTGGGTGTACTATGCAACGCTTTAGATTCTGATTTCTGAATGTTCTATTTTGTCATATATAGTTTGGACGTACAGTATGAAGCATTGGATTCCAATTTATGAGGATTCGATTTTGTCGTACATTATAAGTTTGGGCATGTGTATGACGTTTTGGATTCCAATTTCTGAGTATTCCATTGTGTCGTATATCATAAGTTTGGATTTATGGTGTATCATTTTTGTTACGTATCATATGTTTTGGTGTATGGTATGGACGCTTTAGATTCCAATTTCTGAGTATCTCATTGTCGTGTACCTTATGATTGGGGTATGCGGTAGATGATTATCTAGACTCTAAAGTGGAGGTCTGATTACATTTTTAATTGGACTTTTACTAGCTTTACTAATTTGGTAAGCTCCCACCAAAAGAACCTTAAAAAGCATGCTGGAATAGATCCATCATTTGGAACACCGAGAGGAGCTCCCATTTGTTGAAGGTTGTTTTTTTTATTCGTTCCTTCTGCTTTGTTGGAATTTCCCATCATGAAGTTTTTGCTTAAGAGTCTAATTAAAAATCATGTCTTGGGCCTATTTGTTAAGTGCAGGGTCCAGTAATTGTAGAACAGTTCTAAATACACTGTGGTATCAATTTTCCAAATATTTTAATCTTACTGCCTTTATTTTTGTATAGTTTTTCCCTTCCAAACAGGAGAAGCGGCCCTGGATTTCGTTAAACGTGGGGCTGCTAAAGAAGCGGAGCTTGATTTGGTATTGGTGGACGTTAATCTTAACAATATGGCACCAGGCACTTCGGCAAACTCTGATCTGCGCCATCACCTACTGAATGAACTTCATGTCCCTCTTGTTGGTAAGAGTTTATATTCAGAGCTCTGTTATTTTATGAATTTCTCATCTACGCCAAACTCACAGTTCCAGGGTTATTCCTCCTTGCTGACAGCAATGTGTTCTTGTGACGATGAAAATGCACTTTCAAATGTATGAACCTGGGTGCATACTTCCATGTCCTGAAGCCACTGGACAGAAGAAGCTTCAGCATTCTGTGGCACCAAGCACTGGATCACAAGTCTAAAAAGGCAGCACCTCAAGGATCAACTCTTAATAGTACCAAAAAATAGAATAGTTCCATCATCTACTGAAAAATCTAAGGAAGCGATCATCCTAGAGAGAAACAATTTATCCGATCCTGAAAGCATTGGATATGAAGAGTCAAAAAGCGGAATCGAATCACATGGACCATTGATCTCCATGAAAAGTTCTTGGAGGCTGTCGAAGCTCTTGGGGGACGAGTGTAAGTATAGCTCATACCTACACATGGGTTGAAATCTAATTTGGTTATTTGTTATTTTATTAGCTAAAAACATGACCATGTGCTGTTTATTTTCTTCGGTGGCTAACAGATGCTACACCTGAGGCGATCCTCCACCTGATGAATACAAAAGGTTTGACAGCGAAGCATATAAGCAGCCATCTCCAGGTGGGTGATTAATTGATTATTTGTACCAAAGACCCCATCCAATAAAACTTCCTTATAAGCTTGATTTTCTTATATTGGAGCTTTCAATGGAAGCACTAATTTTGTTACCTTGAAATATTCAATACATCTCCTGACGCTTATGGCTGAACTGATCTCATATGGTGTTCTTTTGCTAAAGTGCCACTTTGAACTGCTGTATTAGTTTGACCTTTAATACTGTGACCTAACTTTGTCCCATGCTTGACAATCTTTTCCTCAAATGTGATGTAGAAACATCGATTGCGCCACCAGAATGCAAACCAAGGTGGACAGTGCCAAGAGAATGCAACCAGAAAACCATTTCATGAGCTGATAATATCAGCGCATGATGAAGCCACTTCTGAATCCATCACACCCAGAGTGGAGACAGACGGGAAGTGTACCCCTTAAGGCTGTGGACAAAGATGAAGAAAATGTCAGCTGACACAGTGGCTCTGAAGACTGACATGTACACAAGCACATCTAGAAACTTCAGAGAGGACACAGAGTCTATGGGAGTGTGGGATAAGTATGAAAATAGACTGCAGAGAGTGTTCTCAGAGAAAAAGAAACGTTGGCAGTTCATGACCGAACATCAGTGGCCTGGGAAGAACAATATTGTTATCACAGATGAAGGCCATCCAAATGGAACCCCTGAAACTACTGGTGGCGCATCCATTGAAATCTCTGGTTCAAGCAGCTTGTTACCAAGTGATCAAGTGGGGAGAGAACAATCATTCTGAAGCTGCCAGAGCCAATGACAACGTGGGGAACATTACTTTGCTCGAAGGTATCATTGATGTTGATTTGCTCGAAGATTAAGCACTAAAGTATTTTGCCTTGCTGATAACTTACCTTTTTTGTCGTTTATTTTGTGTGCTTGTGAAATAGCTTACCGTGAATACTTTAGAACCTCTGGTTCAGGCAGCCTGTTAACAAGTGATCAAGGCAGGCAGAAGGGTGATGCTGAAGCTACCAGAGACAATGACAACTTGGGGAGCATTAATTTGTGTCAAGGTATCATGAACATTGATCTGCTTGAAGATTAAGTGTCCTGTCAACTAGTTTGCCTTGCTAATACCTTATTTACCTTTTTACTCCTCCTTTATTAATATATAGAACTGTAGTTTAATCTGCTGGCTTCTCTTTAAAAATAACTTATTTACCTATTTATCCTCCTTTTCCTTGTGTTGGTGAAATAGGTTATGATGGCATGCACAGAAATCTCTAGTTCAAGCAACATGTTAACGAGTAATCAAGTGAGAGAGAACAAGCAACATGTTAACAGTAATCAAGTGAGAGAGAACAATCGTATTGAATTTTCCAGAGACAATGACCACATGGAGAACATTAATTTGCTCGAAGGTATCGTGGACACTGATCTGCTTGAAGATTAAGCATTCTGTTAACTAGTTTTCCTTGCATTATCTTTCATACCTTTCTATCTTTTATTTATTGGTTCTCATGAGGTTTCGTTCTAGCCTGCAATAACTTGGTTGGGACTAAAAGTCTTTCCTGTTTATGAAGGTACCGTGGACCTGGAGTACAATGCTTCAATGGATTTTTCTGTTGCATGGGTGCACCTAGAGAGCAATGATCTGGATCTGACACGCCCTTCTGATGGACAGGAGGAAGCAAATTCATTTTGGATGAGTCAGCAGGAAAGCCTTGGCCTGGAGGATCCTTTTCAAGTACGTGACAGCGCATGTAATGATGCTCTGAGATCGGTTAGTCTGATTAACGTACATGAACCAGTGACTCAAGGATCGCAAGAGCATAAAAGTCTTGGCATGGAGGATCTCCAGCAAGTAGATGACATTGCATTGGATGATTCTTTGATATCTGTGGGGCTTATCAATTTATTAGATGAACCAATGACTGAAGAAGCTGCCATTGGGGGATTACAAGATGAGCAGAGCCTTGCCCGGGGGTCCTGCAAGCAGGCGACGATGAATGGGGTGATGATCTTAGGTCGGCGGGGATGGTCAACTTATTAGATGAATCGATGGATGACCCTAGAGCCTGATTGCCCAAGACGATGTGTTATGGGCTTGGAGTCCTGCAGTGCCATGACTATGACATGCTCTTCTGAATGAGGCTGAACAAAATAATATCGATGTTAGAAATAAGAACTCCTAATAGAAAAAGTAACTGGATTGTGCTCGAGAGCACATATGACCGTGTAGAACTGATTAATCGTTGTATACTCTTCTGTTTAATTTCATATGATTACAGTTATGTTGAACCTGCCCAGGTTGGAGAAAAAACTGTGATGTCTGTGTCTAGATTAGTTTCGTATGGGCAGTTTGTATGCTACCATTGAACATCGAGAAAAACTGTGATGTCTATGCCTAGCCTAGATTAGTTTCGTATGGGCAGTTTGTATGCTACCATTAAACATTGCTTGTTCTAGTTTGAGCTTGTTTTAACTTGTTTCTGCTTATCCTCTCTAAGTCACTATTGAAAAAAAAAATACCTTCTCACACATGTTGCAAGACAAAACCCTGATAGATAGATTTTTCACATCGCTTGTAACTTTTTTGTGATACCATTTCTAACTTATTCAACACCCTAGCCTCGAATTAATGTGTAGAACCTCGCCGGACATGACTTCTTCCTTGAAAATCTGTGATATGAAGAGGATCATTAATTAATCTAAATTACTTGTATGGCGCATACACGGCTACGCATGGCATAATTAAATGGAACAATGATCTAGTGAATAAATAACTATGTGTTTGATAATGAATAAACCGCGCGTGTGGTATGTTTGAACATCATACATAAATCTTTTGTGTATTTGAGAATAATCAATAAAGTGCACCGAATGGCTTCCTAAAAAAAAAGAACAATGAGAGATAGGATATCATATTTTCCCTTGCAACCCTTGGTACAGAGCATGAATGGCACATTACTCTCCATGAAATTTCCTATACATGTAGTAGTATTTTAGGATTATGATAAATAAAATCCCACAAGTAGTAAAAAATCTATTTTTTTTTTTTTGAGATGATGATAATAAAACTATTTAAATAAAAAATTGAAAAACAGAGCTTGGCAGATTTTAATTTTAGCCCATTTTCATAAGGAAAGCCCGGGGTCAAAGTAGGATCGGAGGTCAAAAAAAAAAAAAAATAGTGCCACGTTGCCCCTTTGCGCAGGTCAACTCAAACACCGGATGGTCGGATTCCAACACACGAGGCCGGGCGGCGGCGGAGGCGGCGTCCTCGCCTCCTCCTGCCCGTTCCGCTCCACGCCCCGCGGTCGGTGCGGTGGTGCGGCGGCAGGTGGGGCTCGCGGCGCCTCTCCTCCTGCCCCGATCCGCTGCACGCCCCGCGATCGGTGCTGTTGCGCGGCGCCAGGTGGAGCCCGCGGCGCCGCTGGTGGCGTGCAGCCTGCAAATTGCCTCCGTCATGTTCGCCGGACACCTAGGGGAGCTCTCCCTCTACGGCGCCTCGGATGCTGCCTCCTCCGCCAACGTCACCGGCTTCAGCGGCCTGGTATGTGCACTGGTAACCACGCTTCACTCAGCCATTTGTGCAACTCGGTATGTGCTACACTGCTACTGCTTGTGCATCAAGTCTGCAGAGTGCTAGGGGGGGGGAGGCAATGCGAATTTGAACATGTAGGCTGTAGGAGTTAGTTTAAGGAATTTATAATCAAAATGGGTACACGTTCTGTAAATATATACTATCTCAATTCGTATTACTCCAATTAATTTCCATATTATCCATAATTGTACCTACTAGTAGTAAGAGTGTTGTACTAGTTTTGACTTATTGCCCAGTGGGCAGTGCTATATTGCGTGATGCCTACTGTGCTACAACTAAATTAACTGGAATTCGTGCTCCTCTTTTCCCTGTCAAGATGGGTATGGAAAGCACATTTCATACCTTTTGTGGACAATCATACGTAGCAAGACAATATGACACGCTGTGGGCACACGCAAAGGGCTATAACTGATCTTATGCTTATGGTGTTCCTCTGGCCTTGTTTTGGGCTTCACTGGTCAAATCCTTATCGCTCAGTCAAAATCCTGAGATTTCTTGTGCAATGACATTTTTTTTCAGAGACGTGCTCAGTGCTCTCATAAGTCATAAAGAAAAAAGGAGATCCAATGTGTTTGGTATTGCATGCTACAAGTAAGAGGGGTTTCACTAGTAAGCCATACAGTCCAAATTAGGACCATTGTTGTTGGAAACCTATTGTTTTTCTATGTATCATTTATTCCTTTACTACTACTGAAGAGTGTCACAAGTGTTATGTACGAGAGTGGTAGTTCCTGAATCAGACCTGTCAGTAATTCATATATAAGTAATCCTTTGTCTTACTGATCCTGGCTCACATATGTTCATTATTGTCTGTTGCTTTTTTAAGGTGTGGCTAGCAGAAAGTATGCTCGGTTATCAACCTATTTGCTTACTATGTTATTGGTCTCCCTTAAGCTGTTACTTTTGCATTTTTTTTCTGAAGATTGGTGCTAAGGAAGGTTCAACTATGCTTTGCTTTTATGTAATTATGACAAGATATATATTGATGTGAATTCCCTTCATGTGCCAGGGCCTTTTGGTTGGAAATCATATCTGGTGTGGCAGTGCAAATATTTGCTTTGGTTGTGATGACGCTTTGAACCAGCTGGAATGAAGAGGTACACCCTTAAACCTTTTATGCAACAATCACGGAATGCATGCTTTTGTTTCTACTGATGGAAATGGATCGTAGTTGTGAGAAAGGGAACAGAATGCAGAATTAATCGCCATAGATTGCTGGGATCTCTTCTCTAAGAAATAATATTGCAATTATTATTACTCTAGGAGTCTAGGTTACTTTTAAAAACTAATCCATGGCAATCACCTCATCTGTTATCACCTTGGCATGATAAGGAGGCCTATTTAGAACAAATTTGTTGAATGTATATTGCAATATGCATGTGGCACCTCAGTTCTAAATTTTTCTTGAAGCATTGCCCTCACTCTACTAACTATAGGCACAGGCCTACACCTGGCTGGGCCCACATGCCGTCCACTATCCGTTCTCGTCCGTGTGGCGCACTGCCCGACCACCAACGTGCCGACTGGAGGCTCTGGGCCCCACCGTCCAGGTCCACTCCCGTGGCCTTCCTTCTTTCCCACGGCCCACGGCCCACTGCTCACCACACAATCTTATGCAGTAATGGTTTTCGGCCCATCTTGAGTTCTCTCAGATCCTTTGTCGGTAGATGGCGGGATGGTGCGTCGAGATCGCGCAGCATGCGCCTCCTTGAATCGCGGACGGACATGCCTCACACGGGGCGGTGCCTCCGCCCTGGCCGCTGGAAGGCCTCGTGGTCTCGGGGATGCGTCATCAGACCTGCCTTTTTGTCCGTCGGTCTGTGCACCGTGGGCCCTCGTTTTTTTAGTTCCATTCCAAGCAGTGGCGTCTGCAGGTGGAGAAACCCTTTGTTTGTAATTAAGCAGCGCCTTAGTATTATCTTAGCGGATTTTGTGGTACTTTCTACCATGGGCATTTCAATCCTCGCCATTCGGTAATTAGTAGGTGGAATATTGAGTACATATGGCATTGAAATGTTTTGCTTTCATGGGTTCTTCTTTTTGGTGCCCGTGCTTGCCATTTGCTAGGATTGATGAATGCAGGTTGTTCCTAGTATGATATGGTATATACATATACAATCAGAGAACATGCTTGGAGATTGCATTGCACCATGGGGGGACCGGCTCCAAAATACTACTGTTGCTAGATTTGGTGAAATGCACAAAATATCCAGAGTTAGTTTAAGCATATATGTTATCGCAAAACTCTTATTGAAATGGAACTGGGAATTGCAGATTGGTTGTGGTGTTTTGGGCGTATATCTCTCTACGACTAGAAAAGATATCTCAAGGACTGGCATTTTACCTTTTTCTCATAGTTTCATAGAGGCGTAAACAGCCAAACAGGGGCGATTTGGGGAAGAAAAAAAGTAGATTGCAATTAATATGGTGTGTCATTTTGGACTGCGCACAGATATGGTATGACATATATTCGTGTCCCAGGGGTCTACTACATTGTGATACTAACTAATGGCACCAAATCTGCTGAGGCTTCATTTAATGTGATTTTTGGTGTCCTTTGCCCTCTTTTTTTTCCTCGAAAGCGGCTGGAGAGCTGCACATCATTATATTACGAAGATAAAAATGTGACACACACACATGCTGCTGCTAGGAACACTCGTGCCTGCTAAAAGAGAGTACTGAACTACAGATGACCGATTGCCCTCACTTTCTGCACGTCCTTTAGCCAACAGATACCCATGGACATTCCAAAACCAGGCACTGAAGCAATTACTGTCATCACAGTTTGATACTCAGTGGTTCCTGAAATTGCATCCATACTTACCACGTCAAATTTGACACTACAAATCGGAAACAAGGAAGAAATAGAACAGTAGAGGTTTGCATGTATCTGTTAGTATGTTCTACCCAGTTTCATACTAGTTTTTTCTTGAAAACTAATTCCTCATGCCTCAAAGAGTGTGACGCCCTGAAAGCAACATGATCACAAGCTTTTGCATAGAAAAATATAGTCTAGACTTTGGGTTCTCATGTATTGCTTAAGTCACCATATCTCTTGTATCTATCTACTAACTTTTATTGTGTGTGTGGTCAACTTACCATTGAAATAAAGCAATTTCACACATTTAGAAGCCTCGTATTTTTCTATTTTTTTTTTATATAAAGATTGCCTACCTCTGACCAACTATGAAGGTCTTACACCAGAAAGCAGACTGTTATCCATAACAAATACTCAAAAGTTTGCCATCAAAATTCCATGGTGGCACAATGATGGAAAGGCTTTCAGCGCTGGTTCTTGATGGTGACACAGCATCCATGTCGACCATCTCTGAGACACTTGCAAAGTTGAGCTTCAGAGATGCGTGCGGATCTTGAACCATTCCATTTTGGAACCCCTTTTCCTTTTATGCATTTTTTTTTTTAAAAGAATGAAGTGTGTTCTAGAAGAAAAAGGAAGTCAATAGCAACAGTATTCATTTCAAGAAATCTGAAATCTTTTATAAAACTGAGGAACCTGTATATCACACTAACTCTTATTATTTTCCCTGAAAAACGAATTCCTATATATGTTAGCTGTGGTATCATATTTGCAGTCTGTATGATTCCTGAAGCTGACAGGGGAGAAACATGTTGGCCTAGATCTATTTTGACAATATTTAAAGATTCCTCTTCTTGACAATATTTAGAGGAACTCAGATCCTCTGCCCTAAAGATCAATCTACACCTACTATATTATATTGAAGGTAGCATATTATATTTCAAGGATGTTTGTTGGCTTTTTCCTGTTTGTGAGTGCTTACTGCTTGCTTGGATTCCGATCTAAGGTTCCCAGAATATTCCATTTGTTGCATACCATAAGTTTGGGTATATGATATTGTTGGCCCCTACAATCAGCAACAAGGTGATCAACACCTCTCCCTCTCCTCCCCTGAACCCTTGAACCAAGGTGGAAGAAGAGTTGAGCTCACACCAACCCACACACACACACACTGCTCGTTTTCAGTCGTTGGACTGAAACTCTGAATGGTGACTGAATGAACTGATTTGCATTGAGCTATAGTACTCCTATTTATACAATCTACTAGTACCATGTATGGTACACTAGGTATGGCTGCTACAGCCCTTCAACTACTCCTAGTACAGCTGAAATCATCCAAGTATGGATGATGTACTTTACCTACTCCTAGGTACATGTGTGACATGAGCCACACCTTCTACATAGCTGGTCAGGCCACCTTCATGGCTGACGCCATGACCTTGCTGCTGCATATAGATGGACAGCACAAGCTAATCCTATACATGACTAATTGCAGCACACAATCAAGCAAACAGCAGATTATGTCTTACAAATATGACGATTTAGATTCCGTTTTCTGAGGGTTCCATTTGTCGTATATCATTAGTCTGGGCATGTGTATGAAACTTTGGATTCCAATTTCTAAATGTCACATTCAATTGTTAAATGTATCATTCATTTTGTCATGTATCATATGTTTTGGTACGGTGTGACGCTTTATTTTCCAATTTTGGAATATTTTATTTTTTGTCGTGTAGCTTAAGATTAGGTGTTAGGTGGAGGATTATGTGGACTCAAAGTGGAGGATACATTTTTTGATTGGGACGTTTAGTAGCTTTAGTAATTTCGATGAGCTCCCACCAAAGAACATTAAAAAAGCATGCTGGAATAGATCCATCATTTTGAAAACTGAGAAAGTGTAGGGTCCATTAATTGTAGAACAGTGCTAAATGCACTGTGGTATGATTGTATGAATTTTCCAAATATTTTAAACTTATTACATTTATCCTTGCATAATTTTCCCTTCCAAACAGCAGGAGAGGCCCTGGATTTTTGTTAAACGTGGGGCTGCTAAAGAAGCGGAGCTTGATTTGGTATTGGTGGAGGTTAATATTAACAATATGGCACCAGGCACTTTGGCAAACTCTGATCTGCTCCATTATTACATATACTCAATGAACTCCAAGTCGCTCTTGTTGGTAGAGTTTATATTCAGAGCTCTATTATTTTTAGAATTTCTCACCTATCCTAAATGACAGTGGTTAATCCCTATCACTTAGCACTTGTATCTTACTTTATTGAATTTACTTTTGCAAAGTAGGATTGCCTTGGCACTCAAGTTGATCATGAGTTTGCCTTGGCTTCCAAGTAGATCAAGCATCTTGCTTTATGCAAGAATATGCTCTAGGGAGTTGGCGCGGAAGAAGAGGCTACGGGTGTTATCTAATCCATGTTTGGGCAACAATTGGTATCTAGAGCCTAGGGTTCTTGCTTGTCTTCCACCCGGCCGCCACGCCGCGCCGTCACCACCATGTCCACTTCAGCCGAGAGGCGTCGTCTCGCATTCAGCCGGGGACAAGGGGGCGCGTCCGCGGGCTCGAGGGGAGTGCGGGCGCCTCGCCGCCGTGGAGGCGTGTGGCCGTGAGGCCCGGCCGCGGCAAGAGGTGAAGGAGGAGGATGACAAGCGGCGGGGCTGGAGGATCGGGGAGCCGGGCGTCGTCGTCGCGTCTCGCCGTCACGGAGGGCGGCGTCGCGGGCGCTACGGGTGGTGCGGGTGTGTGCCAGGGATCCCGGCCGGCGGTTGGTTCGGCTTACCCGCACCAACTACCACGAGTGGAACTGCTCATGAAGGTGAAGCTCCAGCGCCCGCAAGGTCTACGGGAGGCCGTGCACACGGCGGCGTCTTATGCGAGGGGAGGATCGGGCGGCCGCGCCCGGGTCCATGGCGTTTGCGATCGGCGTGTTGAGGAGGACGTGGTCGCCGGGCGTGAAGCGGCGGGTGCGGGCATCCGGTCGCGCCAACGAGCATAGCTAGTGGACGTGGAGTCAAGTACGACGGTGACCAAAGCTTGATGTGTGGAACCCCCGCACGGCCTGGAGATGGGGTAGGCGACCATGGGATCCGCCGAGTCGGGCGCCACCACGACTTGGGGTAGGGGCGCCAGTTGGTGGGAAGAAGAGGCATGGCGGGTGCGGCGACGACGACGGGTGGGTTGCGGGAGGAGCCGGCGAAGTGCTCCGCCGGGCGACACGGCGGGCGAGCATCGGCGGCGGTGCGCTCGTGCTCCCACGCTAGGGCAGCCACGAGACACCTGCTCCCCGGGTCGCGGCAGCCTCAGTCTTGGCAGCGAGAAGGGTACCGGCAAGCGCCGCTGGGTCGCCTGTTGCAGCAGCGGTGGCGAGGTGCGCCTTCCAGCTGTGGACAACAACTCGCGGCGGCACATCCTCGGGGCATTCCCAGCCCGCCCAAGTACAGCAGCGGGGGGGCACCCCACTTGAGTAGGAGTACCAGCAGCAGCAGGAGGGGGAGCACCCACATCTGGAGGGCGCCAGCAGCAGCGGGAGCCCTAGTGCCTGGAGGTGGGCGCCAGCGCCCGCAGCAGTCCCAGCAGCGCCCCCCCGCACCAGCACCTGCGCCCAAGCGGCGACCCGGCAGCCGCAGCCCGCGCCACATCCGCTGGCTGGCAGCGGCGGCTGCTTGCAGCGGCGGCAGGGTGCCGTCAGGGGAGGGCGCCATGAGGTAGGGGCGGGTTGTGGCCACGGTGGAGGTTTCAAGGGAAGCACTAATTTTGTTACCTTGAAACATTCAATACAGTGAAGAGAAAGACATCGTTTGGGATAGTTGTGATAAAGCTGCACAAGTTGACAACTTGTTCACTAGCTCATATCTTTTCTATTGGCATTATTTTTTGTCTCACACTTCCGTGGTCTTCAGCATCCATTAGTTCAAAGCATTTTTTTGTTGGCAATCAATTGCTCTCTCTCTCTCTCACTCTCTCTCTTTGCGTGCGCGTGTGCGTGTGCGTGTCGCGTGTGTGCACCAAAAATATGCCAAGCAGAAGGGAGGATACATTTTTTGTGTGTGTGTGTGTGCGTGTGTAGCGCGATGTGTGTGTGTGAGCCAAAAATATGCCAAGCAGAAGGGAGGATACATTTTGTAATTGAACTGATCTCATATGGTGTTCTTTTGCTAAAGTGCCACTTTGAACTGCTGTATTAGTTTGACCTTTAATACTGTGACCTAACTTTGTCCCTTGCTTGACAATCTTTTCCTCAAATGTGATATAGAAACATCGATTCGCCACCAGAATGCAAACCAAGGTGGACAGCGCCAAGAGAATGCATCCAGAAAAGCGATTTCTTGAGCTCATAATATCAGGCGCATGATGAAGCCACTTCTGAATCCATCACACCCAGAGTGGAGACAGACGGGAAGTGTACCCCTTAAGGCTGTGGACAAAGATGAAGAAAAGGTCAGCGGACACAGTGGCTCTGAAGACTGTCATGTACACAAGCACATCTGGAAACTGCAGAGAGGACACAGAGTCTGTGTGCATGTGGCATAAGTATGAAAATAGACTGCAGAGAGTGTTCTCAGAGAAAAAGAAACGTTGGCAGTTCATGAGTGAACATCAGTGGCCTGGGAAGAACAATATTGTTATCACAGATGAAGGCCATTCAAATGAAGCCCCCTGAAACTACTGGTGGTGCATCTATTGAGATCTCTGGTTCAAGCAGCTTGTTACCAAGTGATCAAATGGGAGAGAACAATCATTCTGAAGCTGCCAGAGCCAATGACAACGTGGGGAACATTACTTTGCTTGAAGGTATCATCGATGTTGATTTGCTTGAAGATTAAGTGTCCTGTTAGCTAGTTTTTCTTGCTAATACCTTACCTTTTATCATCTAATTTTGTATGCTGGTGAGACAGTTTATGGTGCATCCACAGAAAACGCCAGTTCAAGCTGTTAACAAGTAATTAAGTTGGACAGAACAATGTTACTGAAGCTGCCAGAAACAGTGACACCATGGGGAACAATAATTTCCTTTTTAAGGTACCATGAACACTGATCTGCTTGAAGATTAAGTGTCCTGTGTGTGAGATAATCTGCTGCACTCTTCCCTTTGTTTTGCAGCAGGTGGCTGTTCACTTTAAAATCCTGCACACACCTACTTTTAAAGTGAACAGTGCTGCGGCGCACACACTTTTAAATGCACAGTAGTAGTAGCAGGTGCTTTGATTTGTGTATATACCAGGGCCTTGTTTAGATGGCTAAAATTTCTAACCTTTTTTCCACTTTCTCTCCATCACATCACATTAAATACACCAAAAGACATATGTTTGGAGTATTAAATGTAGGTAAAAAAATAACTAATTACACAGTTTAGATGTACATTCGAGGCGATTCTTTTGAGCCTAGTTACTCCATGGTAGGATGATATTTACCACTAACAAGCGAAACGTGCTACATTATGCGATGTGACATTCGGTTACAATTTTTAGCCATCTAAACAAGGCCCAGATTGATTAGTAAATGAAAAAAATAGTTCAGTTGCCACATTTAGTTTTCAGAGCTCGGTTCTAAACTGCTGTGGCTGTGAGCTTGCTCGAGTGCTCTAGTGCCCGAGCCTGCTCCACTGCTTGAGTGTCTCCGAGCCTGCTCTAGTGCTCCGGTGCCGAGATGCTCGGCCGCTGGATCTAGGCGCATGGCGCGCTGCTGTCCCGGCTCAGGTTCTCGTTCGCGGGAGCGGGGGGGGAAGCAGGCAGGCGCGAGGGAGGAGGTGATTGAGAAGGACACGGATGGGAGGGCCTCGAGCTCACCCTGGGTAATGCGGAGACCTGCAAGGACTGCGCTTGAGCTCACCGAGCTGCTGCAGCTGCAACAAGGCGATGGGCGTGTGAGCTGATTGGGAAACTACGACCAGCTCTGCCCCTCGCCATGCCTGACACGCAGCACCTCGGAGGGGATCTGATGGCTGAGCCGGCGGCACAATGCTTTGCTTCGAGCCTCGACGCGGGGAGGACCAAGACCGAGCGAAGGAGGGGCGCGGGCGCCGCGGGCAGGAGCAGCGGCTCGCATGCGGGGGAAGTCGACGAGCAAAGGCCGCAGGGAGGTGATACGAACCGTGGGGATGGCTTGGCCAAGCCTTGCTCCATGAGAACGACCAAATCCTGCGTACTCCCTTGGCCAGAGGTGTATGGTTGGCTAGCCCAAGCCAGGCCCTAGCCCAACCAAGGATAAAATTGGCTCCATGGAGCCTCACGCAAGGGTTGGCCACCCAACCAAACACACCCCTTTGTGTGTGCTATCTCCTCACCTCTTCTACCTTCAGTCGAGTGTGTGTGTGTGTGAGTGTGTGGGTAAGCTTGCTGCTTACCTGTGCTGGAGATAGAGGGCCAACAAGTGGCATCCAAGCCGAGGCTACTGTAGCAAGTTAGAGGCAAGCGATATGTATGTCCTCCTACCTACCCTTTGACAACAAGGGCGCATCATCGTCATGTTTTTTAAAAGGAGAGGCATAGATAACATGTTTCAAGGACTATACTATGACAATAATCCTCCTTGAACTTTGTCAACCATGGTACTATGTTTTTCTCTCACAACAAAACAAAATCAGTCGGCTTATTAGCAGCAAAACCATCAGGCGAACAACTCTGATATTTGGTTGGGTGGGCAGCCCTTAGCCAGGCTCTTTGAAGCCAAGTTTGCCTGTTTGGTTGCCTGTAAGGGGTCGGGGTCTGGCTTGGGCTGCTCAACCACACAGTTGGAGCCCCTAGCCCAGATCGAGCGCCAGCGTGCCTTTTTGTGGAGCCTAGCTTGGGCCAACTCGCCCACGTGCATCGTGGTGGGCCCGATTGGCTTGCCCTGGCCACCGTATATATAAGGCGAGCCTAACCGCCTGGCTAGGGTTTATAGGGTTACTGCTCACCCGACCTTCCATCGGTCGCCGCTCCCTCTCTCTCTCTCTCTCTTGTTCCCCTCCGTCTTCCCTCGCAGGTTACTGTGCTATGTTGTCTGGTTCCCATCTCATTCGTCTGCTCCTCTTTGCGTGTTCTTGCTGTTCAATTTGAACACCTGTGCGGGTCCATTTCGTTCGATTTTTAGAGCTGAACTTTAGGGTTTGGTCGATGATTGTTGCGGATCTGGGTGGTGTGCCACTTGGTGTTGTAGGTCTTCCTTTGATTTGCTTAGGGTATGCAGTCATAATGCTTCAATACTGTTTTAGGTGCCACGGTTTTACTTAAGTTGATTCTACTAGTATGAATTTATTTATTTATTTACTGATAGATAGAGTATCTGTAGCAAAGGCACCATGGGCGTGCTACGCGGGTGTGGGGCCAGCCAAAATGAAATCGTCCAGCACCGATGTTTTTACGAATAATGATGGAATGGTGTATTAATTGAACACTCATTTTCTGTTTAGCCTCATGGAACCTTCAACTAGGCGTTCAGCTACTTTTTAAAGCACACAGTGCACCCACTGCACACACTTTCAAAGTGGACAGTAGTCACCGTGCTGCACACACTTTTAAAGTGCACACTAGTAGTAGCAGGTGCTTTGATTTGTGTATATATCAGGTTTAGTAAATGAAAAAATTAGTTCAGTTGACACATCCAGTTTTTCAGAGTTCGGTTCAGAGCTGGTGTGTGCGCTCTGTCCTCACCTCTTCTTCTACCTTCAGCCAAGTGTGTGAGGGCTTAGAGCTGTTGTGTGTGTAGTGTGTGTGTGCTCTGTCCTCACCTCTTCTTCTACCTTCAGGTGAGTGTGTGTGTGTGTGTGTGTGTGTGTGTGTGTGTAAGCTTGCTGCTTACCTATCCTTAGAGATCGAGGGCCAACACTATTAACTAGTTTTCCTTTGCTAATACCTTTCTATCTTTTATTTATTGACTCTTGTGAGGTTTCATTCCTAGCTGCATTAACTTGCTTGGGACTAAAAGTCTTTTTTCTTGTTGTTGAAGGTATCATGGACTCGGGTACAATGCATCAATGGATTTTTCTGTTGCTTGCGCACCTAGAGAGCAATGATCTAGACCTAATAGGCCCTTCTGATTGCTGGGAGGAAGTAGATTCATTTTGAATGAGTTAGCTGGAAAGCCTTGGCCTGCCGTGACAACACATGTAATGATGCTCTGAGATCGGTTGGTCCGATTAACATAGATGAACCAGTGACTTAAGGATTGCTACAGCAGCAAAGCCTTGGCATGGAGGATTTCCAGCAAGTAGATGACATTGCATGGGATGATGCTCTGATATCTGTGGGGCTTATCAACTTATTAGATTAGCCAATGGTTGAAGAAACGACGCTGGAGGATCACAAGATCAGCAAAGCCTTGCCCCAGAGGTCCTGTCCCCAGCGTCACCAGGCCTGCCCACTCTCCACCTCCCGAGCGCCCGAAGGAACACAAGCGACAGAACAACAACTTGTGTTGTGCCTACAGTGCGTAACTCATATGGTTCCTAGCTTCAAACCTCGGATGGGCTGGATGAGTCATCGTCTTCATCATTGTCGTCCGCTTCAGTCTCCTCGTGTGCTTCAGTCTCGTCATTTGCTTCAGTCTCGCCTCTAGAGTTGTCATTGATTGCGTTGACAGCAAATGAGACGCTAAAATCAAGTCGGTCCTCTATTCCATCAGCCTGTAACAACATTGTTGAAATTAAAATGAAAGCAGCAAGGCATCATCAACAGGTATGTGTATGCCACTGAAAGATGCACACATATAGCTAGCTAGCATACATGAGTACTGGGTTCAGAACTTGTGCATGCTTGGCGTGCGTGCGTGTGTCGTGTGTGTGGTTCACTTACACAGATGAATGAATGAATGACTCGGACATGCAGCATGTGCAGGAAACATTCGCTCTCAATTACTTGTGCAGTCGAGGTCTTTGACCTCAACTGTCAGTTCCTGGAAGTGGAAACTGCATATATTCGTCTTCATCATTGTCGAGTCGCTTCAGTCTCCTCGTGTGCTTCAGTCTCGCCTCTAGAGTTGTCATTGATTTGCGTTGACAGCAAATGAGATGCTGAAATCAAGTCGGTCCTCTATTCCATCAGCCTGTAACAACATTGTTGAAATTAAAATGAAAGCAGCAAGGCATCATCAACAGGTATGTGTATGGCACTGAAAGATGCACACATATAGCTAGCTAGCATACATGAGTACTCGGTTCAGAACTCGTGTGCGTGCGCGTGCGTGTGCTTGTGTTGTGTGTGGTTCACTTAGCTTGTGTTGTGTGTGGTTCACTTACACGGATGAATGAATGAATGACTCGGACATGTGCAGGAAACATTCGCTCAACTGTCAGTTCCTGGAAGTGGAAACTGCATATATTTGCATGAACCGTTCAAACAAGAAATTGCGCTGCATGCTAAAGGGTGAGGCGAGGCTTCAATTTCTGATTCCTATTTCCATGGGATGGATGATGGGAAGGATGAGGTGTTGGGCGACTCGGCGGGCGGTGGATTTCAGTGGATTCAGTCGCCTGCCCTGAACTGAAGAAGCGAAGGCGCCTGTGTCGTAGAAATGGGCAAGTCATCGGCTTTGGGAGCATGCGGGACAGCGAGAGACGAAACTGCTGCTGCGTTTGGTCAATGGCCACCGTGGTTAGTACCACATGACCCAGATGGGTGATGGATCTGACATGGCAGTCAAAAGCCGGGCGACGGCCGGATCGGAATTGCGAATTGTTATTAGCTCTACTCTAATGCTGCTGAAGTGCTGATCAGATTGACAAGGCAGCTAGGCTGGCAGCACGCAGCGTTTTATTAGGCTTGCGCGGCGTCCATGACAGTGTCTATTATGTCAGCTTGTTAGCTACTGTAGCAAGCTAGAGGAAAACGCATATGTATGTATAATGCATCACGTATGTGTTCAGCACATACTGTCTGCGCCGTTCAAATGTGCTTCAAAATTCGTGCTGCAATACTTAAGTGTTCAACACGTTTCATATGAACACTTTCTTGGTGCACACATCTTGATGCAAATTGGGCCGGTGTAGACAGTGTGTGCTAAGCACAACAAGAGCGCATCGTCATGTTTAAAAAAGGAGAGGTATTACATGTTTTTGAGGAGTATACTATGACCATAATCCTTCAACTTATCAACTATGGTACAATGTTTTTCTTTTACAACAAAACAGTTC
Organism: Hyparrhenia diplandra; assembly: GCA_015847255.1. Classification (NCBI taxonomy): domain Eukaryota; kingdom Viridiplantae; phylum Streptophyta; class Magnoliopsida; order Poales; family Poaceae; genus Hyparrhenia; species Hyparrhenia diplandra. Next base: position 31,901 of record JADLZK010007697.1, read on the forward strand.
AATCTCAATTGGATTTATAAAAATTGCATAGATACTAATAAATTGACATGGATGGTATAAGTACAGAGAGATGGTAAACATTTAATGGGTTGAAAGAGATCGAAGCCAATGAAACCAAGTTTTTTAATCTGACTTCGTCGGCCCCATTATTTCTCTGCATCTAGAGAGCAATGATCTGGACCTGACAGGCCCTAGTGATGGCCGGGAGGAAGCAGATTCATTTTGGATGAGTCAGGAAAGCCTTGGCCTGGAGGATCCCCTTCAAGTAGGTGACAACGCATGTAATGGTCCTCTGAGATCGGTTAGTCTGCTTAACGTACATGAACCGGTGACTCAAGGATCGCAAGAGCAGCAAAGCCTTGGCATGGAGGATCTCCAGCAAGTAGATGACATTGCATGGGATGATTCTTTGATGTTTGTGGGGGCTTATCAATTTATTAGATGACCCAATGACTGAAGAAGCTGTCGTTGGGGCATTACAAGATGAGCAGAGCCTTGCCCCGGGGGTCCTGCAAGCAGGCAACAATGAATGGGGTGATGATCTTTGGTCGCGGGGATGGTCGACTTATTGGATGAACCAATAGCTCAAGAAGCCGCTATTGGGGATGCTCTGGTGGATAACCCCTGTGAGCCCGATTGCCCAAGATGATGTGTTATGGGCTTGGAGTCCTGCAGTGCCATGACTATGGCATGCTCTTAAGAACTCCTTAATAGAAAAGTAACTGGATTGTGCTAAGAGCACACATATGACCGTGTAGGACTTCTTAATCGTTGTATAGTCTTCTGTTTAACTTCATATGATTACAGTTATGTTGAACCTGCCCAGGTTGGAAAAAAAGTGATGTCTATGCCTAGATTGGTTTCGTGTGGCAGTTTGTATGCTACCATTGAACATCACTTGTTCTAGTTTCAGCTTGTTTTGTTTCGGCTTATCCTCTCTAAGACACTATTGAAACAAAATTACCATGCAACTGGGTGGGAGATTTCTCTCCCCTTTCGGGTTGCTTCGTTGTCCGTCGACTTGGATTTGCACGAGACTTATGGCGACTCCCATGTTCCACAGCGGTGAGATGGCCCGTGGTCATCTTCTTCGCTTGTGTTTCATCGATTTTACGGCATGTTCTTGGGGCATGCTACTTGTTGTGCCAATAAAAAAAATGTTTTTGTCGGGAAGGGCGGTGGCTTTAAGTTGCAACCTCGGTGTGTCTTGGATGCTCGTCGAGGGGCTTCTCCATGCGCCGGCGATGAAGGCGGCGGGACTTTTGCAAGACCCTTGTTTGCACTTAAATGTAATTTTATTTTTGTTCAAGGGTGTTGTTGTAAGTTGCCTTGTAAACCTTGAATTATTCCCATGAAATACTTTCCCGGTTTTCTCAAAAAAATAAAAAATTACCATCTCACACCCTGATCGTTTTTTCTGAATGCAAAACCCTGATAGATAGATTTTCACATCGCTTGTAAGTTGTAGCTTTGTTATACCATTTCTAACTTATTTAACACACCTCGCCGGACATGGCTTCCTACTTGAAAATATGTGGTATGAAGAGGATCATTAATTAATCCAAATTATTTGTATGGCGCATACATGGCTAAGCTTGGCATAATTAAAATGGAACAATGATATAGTAAATAAATAACTATGTTTGATAATCAATAAAGAGCGCGTGTGGTATGTTTGAATTCTTGTACTTTACGTATTTGAGAATAATCAATAAAGTGCACTGAATGATTTCCTAAAAGGAACAATGAGAGATCAGATATCGTATTTTCTTTTGCAACCCTTTATAGAGAGCATGAACGGAACATTACTCTCCATGAAAATTTCCTATAAATAAAACCCCACAAGTTGTAATTTTGTTTTCCTTTTTGAGATGAAGATAAGAAAACTATCTAAATAAAAAAAAAGGAAAAAACAGAGCTTGGCAGATTTTAGCCCATTTTCATAAGGAAAGGCCGTGATCAACGGAGGGTCGGAGGCCCAAAAAAAGTGCCCCGTTGCCCTTGCGCAACTCAAACCCGGAATTCCAACCCCGCGAGGCCATCCGATCGCGAAATGGGTGGCGCTAGCGCCAGCGGGGCGGCGGCGGCGTCCTCGCCTCTCCTCCTGCCCCGTTCCGCTGCACGCCCCGCGGTCGGTGCGGTGGTGCGGCGGCAGTTGGGGCTCGCGGCGCCTCTCCTCCTGCCCCGTTCCGCTGCACGCCCCGCGGTCGGTGCGGTGGTGCGGCGGCAGTTGGGGCTCGCGGCGCCCTCTCCTCCTGCCCCGTTCCGCTCCACGCCCCGCGATCAGTGCGGTGGTGTGGCGGCAGGCAGCCTGCAAATGGCCTCCGTCATGTTCGCCGGACACCTAGGGGAGCTCTCCCTCTCCGGCGCCTCGGTCGCTGCCTCCTCCGCCAACGTCACCGGTTCAGCGGCCTGGTATGTGCAGTGGTAGCCACACTTCACTCAGCCATTTGTGCAACTCGGTATGTGCTACACTGCTACTGCTGTGCTGTGCATCGAGTCTTCAGAGCGCCGGGGGTGGGGTAGGGGGGGGGGGTGATGTGAATATGAACATGTACGCTGTAGGAGTTAGTTGTTTAAGGGATTTGTAATCAAAATTGGTATAAGTTCTGTAGATATTTACTATCTCAATTCGCATTACTCAATTAATTTCCACATGCTCCATAATTGTACCTACTGGTAGTAAGAGCGGCGTATGAGTTTTGACTTATTGCCCAGTGGCCATTGCTATATTGCGTGATGCCTACTGTGCTACAACTAAATTAAGTGGAATTCGTGCTCCTCTTTTCCATGTCAAGATGGGTACGGAAAGCACATTTGATACCTTTTTGTGGACAATCATACGGAGCAAGACAATATGACATGCTGTGGGCACACACACAATGGGCTATAATTGATCTTATGCTTATGGTGTTCCTCTGGCCTTGTTTTGGGCTTCGCTGGTCAAATCCTTATCGCTCTCAGTCAAAATCCTGAGATTTCTTGCGCAATGACAAAATTTTTCAGTGCCCCTACTCCAGCACTTTGGTAGCCAGTTTTAACAATCAGGGTCTCCTTCAGCGGTTCGTTTTAGAGATGATATTAGGAATGTTTTTTTTGCGTTTGGCGATGCTTTCAGTTAAATTCTGTATGTAAGAACCCTCTTGCTCTTTTATTAATGAAAATTTTGTGTACTGTGGGCTTCTCAGATTTCATTTGAAGCTGGACTGTGTGTGCTCAGTGGTTGATTCATGGCCTTTTTGCGTATGGTTTGCTTCAGTGGAGAACCAAAACTTTGTCTAGATATTGGTAGCTTGCTCTGGACTTACTTTGCTAGCTGCTACTTCACGTTATGCTATGCTGGTTGCTGGTTCAAGGTTTTTGGCCTTTGCCACAGAGGTGCTGAGGCGCAGCTCTGCCAACCTCAATACCTTACTGGTTCATTGTGGCGTTGCTAGCTGTGTATGTGAAAGTCTCTGAAGCTGGCAGAGGTTGGCATGGATGGTAAACGAAGGCACTAAAGTTAAAGGATACCAAAGTATATCTAAAGTGCAATTCCATCTACCTTTATGACCTGGTAAGCCTGATATGGGGCACCTTGTGAAAAACTTGGATTTCAGTTAGTCTTAAATGTTTACTTTATGGTTTGGCAAAGAAGTAATGTGCACCTTTACCTACTTTCTGCATGGAACTGATAATTTGACTTGCAAGATAGCTCAGCTTGGAGTATTGGGCATCTGAGATGGTGGTTCTCCTAGTGGAATTTCTTCCAAATCCAAAACTGGAAACTTCTATTTTGTCATTCAGGTAAGCAAATGAAACTTGAAATACCTCCTCCTTTCAGTAATCAGAAATTCTATTAAACTGATCAATATTTTTTTAGATCTGATGTTGTTCTGTAACATGGTAGATCCCTCTGCAGTTGCATTAATTTTCTTTCTCATGTCTTGGGATATCTATGTCTTGTGCATCAACCTTGCATTAATAATGATGCTTTCAAGTGTTTGATGTGAAGTAACTTCAACTCTTTTGCCGCCTAAACACAATGTGGATGGTCCATACAATTCCAAGTGGCCTCAGCAGTGCAATAAGGTCAAAGGGGCATAAATTCGTAGTGCCTCCTCCATTTCTGTTTTGTGATAAAAGAAACTTTTTGGTGAACTAGTTTTGGCCCATGGTTGTTGTTTCTTTGCAGTATTAGAGTGTCAATTAACTAGGTGCTGGGAACCCACATGCAGCACACCTATGTTTATGTTTCAGAAATCATTTGCCTACCTGAGGGCCTTAGCTATCATCACAGTATTAGTGCGAGATGTCTGGGGTTATTTGTACAACAATGAAGAAGCGGTAGTAAACCATGTATTGATTATGATGCCAATTGTTGCTACTTCTGACTTCATTGATGGAATACAATGCACACTATCAGGTTTGGGATAATTGCATTGGCTAGTGTGCAGCATATGCATCTGTTGTGGACTCCTTTGTAGGCTGGCAATATAGGCGCCGGCCAAGGAGGGCCACAACGCAAGGGCTCCAACCAGAGTGGCTAGAGCGATATCTGTTATAGGCAAAGAATAAAGGGAGGATTTATAGGATCTGTACTCTTGGTTGGTTAGGAAAGTAATACATGCTCCTGGACTATAAAGGATGCAATGAAATATGTAATCAGGTATTGAAGGAAATAGAATCTCCCTAGGGCGGGGTGGGTTCTCCTTCGGCGGCACCGCGTGCACTTCGGCCGTGGCTGCCGGTGTGCCAGGACGGCGGCAGAATTCCTCGCTATTCCTTGCATTCTAATTCCGGGCTCAACTTTTCTCTCCTCTGCGTTCTCCCGCGGTGGCCACGCCGCGTATCAACATCACGCCATTACTTATGCTCTGTTGGGAAATTCATATCTGAGATACTATAATCAGAATATCATTATTGTAAAGTTGCTTAGCTTTTATTTTGTTTGATCACTTGGTCGGTTGGTCTTGGTGTTGGTTTGCTTGCCTCAATATGATGCCATCATTGCATGTAGATTAATTGTCTTTGCTATACGCTACGCCCGATCAAGTTAATAAAAAATGATCGAGATATCCAACATGCTCGGTGCTCTCATAAGTCATAAAGAAAAAAAAGAGATCCAATGTGTTGGTATTGCATGCTACTAAGAGAAGGTCATTATGATTATGATAGACTTTATGGTAAAGGAATGCAGTACATATGTATAGGCAAGGATCATTAGGGTTTTGTAGCAACACCCGATCCTACGGTGATCCTTGCCTAATCTGACGACCATCTATCCTAATCAACATGCAACCTAGGACATATGGGCTTGGCGCCGGTCCCAAGGCCCCTAAGAGGCGCATATACTCTTGCACGCAGGGGCGGACCTAAACTCGTGAACGTTGAAGAAGGCAGCCCTTTGGTGAAGATATCCACATCTTGTGACCGAGGTGGGGACATGCGGGGTCGAACATCACCAATGATGATAGCGCTCTCGGAGGAAGTGAAGATCGATCTCAATGTGCTTAGTTCTACGATCTTTCAGGCGGGTTGGAGGTCATGTAGATGGCAACGATGTTGTCGCAATACACCGGTGCGCGCCGAAGGGGTGTGTGTAGCTCGAAGGAGGCGGCGCGCGGCCAGGTGGCCTCTGCTATGCGGCGCTTGGAGGACTAGGAGACAAGGTTGTCACCAGGGCACCGACCGGGCGGCCCGGCCCCGGTCGGCATCGGTGTGTAGCACACAAGATCGGTCGTCGAGGGATGGTCGCGGGAAGAGGCCGGTGGTGGGGGTGCCCCTCGAGATGTAGCGGAGAATCCTCTTCAAGGCTGCGAGGTGAGGAGCGGGGGGATCATGCATGTGAGAGGCGGACTTGGCGGGCTGCATATGCGATGTCGGCCCGAGTGAGCGTCGGGAAGGTGAAAGAGCTCGGCCAAGACTCGTGCGTAGGCATCGAGACATTGTGGCCCCATCGGCTGCCGGCAACCTTCGGATTGGTGTCAGCGGAGTGGAGCACGACTTGCACTCGTTCATCCTTGCGCGGTCTAGAATCTCTAGCATGTCTTCTTGCAAGGCCCAGAGGAGAAGCCCGTCATTCTCACTTTGCTACAACAACTGCATACCTAGGAAGTGGTGCAGCTCACCAAGGTCTTTCATGGCGAACTTTCCCGGCGAAGGGCGAATGTCTGTCGAGAGGAGACCGGGTGAGGGAAGGTTTTGTGAGTACAATGTCATCCATAGAGCAACCGTGGCTATTATCTAAGCCGGCGCGGTAGATAAACGGTGAGGTGTAAACCTTCAACAAACCCAAGGGACAATAGGAAGGAGGCCATCCCGGTTGTACCACACGCTCGAGAGGCATTTGAGGACCATAGGCGACTTCTACAGAACAAAATCCGGGTGAAATTTGGATCTTGAACCCTAATGAGTGGCGATAGTATGCCAATAGCGTGGAGAAAGGCGTTCTTCACATCGGCTGGTGTATGGGCGGTGCGGAGAACGCCGGGGGAAACCGCGGTGATCGCGGACGAGTAGTCTGGACAATATTTTGCCTTCACCCGCGGAATTTGGCGTCTCGTCGGAAATCAACTCCGGGCCGGGAAGTGTGAAACCGCGAAGTACCCGGTCGCCTTGCCTCCGAGAGCCAAGTACCCGGTGTGCCTTGTACCTCCGAGAGCCATTGGCTGGAACTTGTGCTTGAAGGTCCACTTGCTGGTGACCGCGTTTGCTGCGGAGGGCGAGCCACGAGATCCCAAGTGTGATTACGCGGCGGGGCATTGTGTTTCCTCTTCCATAGTTGCTCGCCAATTAGGGTCGGCAAGGCGCTAGGAAGGTCTTGGCGTGGATAGGTGAGGCAGCGTGGGCGCGCGGACATCAAGAGCCGCTCTTTGACCGGCGTGGCCATGGCGTCTTTGGTTCGCCACCGGTGGCACGACAATGGCGCCCTTAGGAAGAGGCGGTAGTGCAAGTGCAGTTGGGGGCAGCGGCGGCGAGGGTGACGGGGTAGTCTTTGGCAGGCAGCTCGCCGTTGGGGTGGAGTGCCGGGGCGCGGCCCATCGCCCGCACACGGACTGGGGCGGGACATGAGACCCGGGAGGACCGGCTCCGGTCTGCGTTGGATGTAGCCGTGGCGCGGGAGTGGAATTCCTAGTGTGGCCGCGCGTGTGGGCGGAGGGAGTCCCCAGTGCTGTAAGCGCGAGGCGGGATGTAAGCGCGAGCACCGAAAAAGGCGTCGGTGTCATCGGTGGCGTGGGTGCCCGAACCTGATCACAAAGGGGCCGGCGAGCGTTGGAGCCCTAGGCCGGCAGGGGCGTAAGGCACGATCTGAGAGGGACCGGCGGCGCTTCGGACAAAGACTTGTGCATCAATTCGATAGGAGAGCACGAGGGGTCGATAATACCAATATCATCATCAAGAGGCGGAGGTCATTTGGAGCACTAGGACCATGGCGCTCATCAAAGGGAAGGTTGTTTCATCAAAGATGACGTCTTGGGAGATGATGACTCTATTGGAAAGAGAGGTCAAGGCGGCGGTACCCTTTGTGATGAGCGGAATAGCCTAGAAAGAAACATAGGACAGACACTGGGGAGTGAGTTTGTGAGGAGGGCGATGGCCGACATATTTGGGTAACATTTGCAACCAAAGACTTCGTAGATGATCATATGTGGGTGGCTTGCGAGCGAGGGCAAGGTGTGGGGTGGAGAATTGTAGAGTCTTGGTTTGGCGAAGCGATGGCCGTGGAAGTGTCTCAACCCAATAGGATGGAGGCATGAATGCTGAAGAAAAAGCGGCGAACAACATTATTGATAGGCGAATAACACGTTCATCTTTCACCATTACCGAGGCGAGTTTCACTAGTAAGCCATACAATTTAAATTAGGTCCATTGTAGGCTTCACGGAGCATACGGAGGCTGGGCCCCCCGTCTAGGTCCACTCCGTGGCCTTCCTTCCTTATTTCCCACGGCCCACGGCTCACCACCGCGATATTATGCATTAATGGGTTTCGGCCCATCTTGAGCTCTCTCCGTCCACTTGTCGGTAGATGGCGGGATGGTGTCTTAGAGAGATGGGCGCAACGTGCGCCTCTGCGAGTGCGGGCAGCGGACATACCCTCCCGCGGCGGGCGATGCCTCCGCCACGGCGTGGAACGCCTGCGTGGTCTCGAGGGGATGCGTCATCGGGCCTGCCTTTTCGTCCGTCGGATTTGTGGGCCGTGGCGCTCCGATTTTATAGTTCCATTCAAGCGTTGGCGTCTGCGGTGGAGAAACCCTTAGTTTGTAATTAGCGACCTTTGTAGTATTAGCTTAAGCGGATTTTGTGGGACTTTCTACCATGGGCATTTCAATCCTCGTCGTTCGGTAATTAGTCGTTGAATCACGAGTACATATGGCATTGAAATGTTCTACTTTAGGTGGGTTCTTTTGGTGCCCGGGCTTGCCATTTGCTAGGATTTGTTCCTAGTATGATATGGTATATCTACTACTCCTATAAAGATAAACCCCACTACATTATTTCTCTGCAATTCTATGAAGCCACGTCACCAAGGCGCACTACACTCTTCCACTTTCGCTAATTTGTAAGAAACCAAGCTGCAACAAGCAAAGTGACAACCTTCCATTACATTGAATAGGTTCACAAACCGTCGTATTTAACTTCAGCACCATCAAGCAATCTCGTCCACTCCATTTAATATCGTCCCGAAACTAACGTCCTTTCTCCTTCCAAAAAGCCACCATTCACCAAGTTGTTTTGCAAGCCACAACTGTCATCGTTTTTCCTTCCAATTGGCGGGTCCATTAAATTCTTCTCCGGCCACCGGCCCTCGCCGTCTATTCACTACCGCTCGCCCTTAGTAACAAATAGCAGTGCTGTGTGCCATGCCTTTGTCCGTTGGACATCACTACGGAGAGCGGTCGGCGTATATGTCGCGCCACCGTGCCACAAAAGGTCTGGCGGTGCATGCTCCCTGTCTCACGCACGCTATAGGCTCTCTCGGCGTCATCCGTAGATCCACCTATCCGTCACTGTAGGAGAAGAAGGCGTTGGGTTATGGTGGCTGGCGGGGAAGTAGCCTCATTGGCTCCAGCGAGGTCGCGACCTCCACGGCAGAGTGGGCTCGGTCGCACAAGCATCGCATTTGCATCTCCTCGCCATGGCGCATAACCGCTGGTGTGTGAACCCCACCACAAGCCTCATAGAAGCTCCATTAATGTTCCTTTGCTTGGAGGCGTGTGTTAGACATCAGTTACGAAGGAGAGTGCGTTATTTCTGACTTTGGTCCACCACATGCATCTAGCAATCGATTAACAATTGCCAGGGGCACCTGTCCTTTATGTTCTGGATTTTTTGCTATCTTACTATCACACAAATTGGATGTAGTTGAAATACCAAATAAAGTGAGTGATTATGCGAACACGTTCAGTCTTTTCTATAACAACAATAATATGAATCAATTCAAGCAATTTCCGTGGCAATAATGCGGGCAATGCTTTGAGATTACATTACACCATGGGGACCGGCTCCAAAATACTACTGTTGCTAGATTTGGTGAAATGCACAAAATATCGAGTTAGTTTAAGCATATATGTTATCGCAAAACTCTTATTGTAATGGAACTGGGAATTGCAGATTAGTTGTGGTGTTTTGGGCGTATATCTCTACGGCTAGTAAAAATATCTCAGGGACTGGCATTTTACTTTTTCTCATGGTTTCATAGAGATGTAAACAACCAAACAGGGCGATTTGGGGAAGAAAAAAAAGTAGATTAATATGGTGTGCCATTTTGGACTGTGCACAGATATGGTATGGTATATATTTGTGTCCCAGGGGTCTACTACATTTGTGATACTAACTAATGGCACCGAATCTGCTGAGGCTTCATTTAATGCGATTTTGTTTGTCCTTTGCCCTCTCTTTTTTTCTCGACCAGCGGCTGGAGAGCTGCGCGTCATTATATTAAGAAGATGAAAATGTGACACACACACACACACACACACACACACGGGGCCACTGTAGATCCGTCTGTCGGTTTGTGCCTTAGTTTGTTGTTAAGCGGCGCCGCGGTATGTATGTATTAGCATAGTCGGTGTGCATTTCAGTTAAATGCGCCGGTCAGTAATTAGTCCTTGAATACTGGTACACATAGCATTGAGATCTTCTACTGACGCCCCAGGTTTGCCTGTTGCTAGGATTAGTGAATGCAGGTTGTTATTCCTACTTCTAGTATGTATGGTATGGTATATATATTCAATCAGAAAACAGGCTTGGATATTGCATTTACACCACAGGGGACCGGGCTGCAAAATATTACTGTAAAAAACAGGAATTGCTGAAATGCATGAAATAGAACAGAATCTTTCAGAGTTAGTTTTTATATATGTCATGTCATTGTGGAACTCTTATCCAAATGGAACTGGGAGTTGCAAATTGGTTGTTGTCGGTGTATATCTTTCTAGGTCTAGTAAATATTTCTCTCTCAGGACTGACATTTTACTTTCTCTCATGTTTTCATAGAGATGTAAGAAGGCGGTTTGGGGGGAAAAAATAAAGTTGATTGCAATTAATATGGTGTGCCGTGCGGACATTTTGAAGTGCCCACAGATGTTTTTTTTTTCGAATCGCTGGGAGAGCTGCGTATCATTGTATTAGTAGAAGAAAAAGGAGTCATACATAGACCCAAACACAAAACTCACCCACCACCACAACTTTCCTGTATCTAAGGCTACCTCACTGAAACTGAGAGTACATCGACCGAGCAGGCTAAGAAACTAAAAGCCCCTAGCAGTGAGCAAGGACAGACCCTTAGCTCCTGCCAAACACACCAATGGGCATCATCCTAGCTAAACTAAAGGGCCGTGTTAACATTTGGTACAGCCCCATTGAAGACACAGTCACACGGTGTTTCCAGATGCTCCACAGATATGGTATTTGTGTCCCAGGGGACTGATATATTATTATGTTATGATACTAACTAATGGCGCACAGACAGTGGATGGTGTTGGAGAGTGCGGATGCTGGTGTGTGTCTTGCTGAATGGTGTGTCTTCTGCTGCGGTGGTCTGCTTGTTGGTGTCGAATGCATGCGTCGAGCCTCTCCTTTTATAGAGCGAGAGGAGCCTTCAGGAACGTCTTCAAGCTTATCTCCTGACTGTATATTCCTTTTGCTTTGTCTGATGCCTTGTCTTCTCTTGCACATTTAGAATATTTTCCTGTGCATGTCAGGGTATGTCTTCCACACCCAAATAATTGATGCGCAAACATCAATTCAAAGCTTTCTGCATATTGTCTCATATTGTCTTCCACGGCCGAATCACGGACATTCCAAAACCAGGCACTGAAGCAACTACTGTCATCACAGTTTGATACTTAGTGGTTCCTGAAATTGCATCCATAGTTACCATGTCAACTTTGACACTACAAATCGGAAACAGCGAGGAAGAAATAGAACAGTAGAGGTTTGCATCTGTTAGTATGTTCTACCCAGTTTCATACTAGTTTTTTTCTTGAAAACTAATTCCTCATACCTCAGAGTGTGACGCCTTGAAAGCAACATGGTCAGCTTTTGCATAGAAAAATATAGTCTAGACTTTGGGTTCTCCTGAAGTCACCATATCTCTTGTATCTATCTACACTTTTAGTTACCATTGAAATAAAGTCACACATTTTGAAGCCTCGTCTTCTTCACTGTCCAACAAAGGTCTTACACCAAGAAAGCCTGTATATCCTTAACAAATACTCAAAGTATTCCATGGTGGCACAATGATGGAAAGGCTTTCAGCACTTTTCGACCATCTGTTAGCTTTAGAGATGCGTTTTCTTGAACCATTCATTTTGGAATCCCTTTTCCTTTTTGCATTCTTTTTAAAAAATAGTCAATAGATATTCATTTTGCAAATCTTTTTAAAACTGAGGGAACCTGTATATCAAACTAACACACTAGATACCTCATAGACTGGCCAACACTACTCCTCTTCTTCTAAAGTTTGCGGCCTTAGACATAGTCAAGAGCAACTAGCCGAGGTGATGGAACTCTGCGAGGATGGGAGACCCTTAATGATGGATGTCGGCGGCCCGAGGAGGTGTGTCGGGACGTTTTCAGATCTCCACACTTGGTCCTCTGGTCTTTCTGCTGAAGGAGAGCGTGGAGCTCCCACCATCCGCGCCCGTTCTTGATCATCTACCGCCTAGGAGATATCTTTCATTGCGTGTGTTAGTCAATGCCTCGGAGATTTGGATCCATTCGGGGAACCAAATGCAACTTGGTGGCATGTTTTTGGAAACCGGTCCGGTACTACGGTTTCTTAGCGGACTGCCCTCGCCTTCTTCAGTGGGGCAATTTTTCCTTGCGCTCCGGGATATAAAGTGAAATAGAGTCGGTGGGACGAATCGCGGTGACCGTTTGGAAATCTGAAAGGATAATGTCATTATAAATTTGACTTGGCCTCCACAAAACCCGGTGACACCCTGTATATCCAAACAAAATTTAATAAGGCTCCGTGCGGGAAGGCGTTCTTGACCTTCGGCTTCAAGGTTCATCATGGTGGCGAAGAATGTTTGATGGAAATCCAGCGCCGCAGCGAGTCTGATCTTGCGGTGGCGATGTTGGCGCCCGGGGCGGGCGGGAGCACCCGGATCTTTCCATTTTAAACGCCCCAGTCCGGATATGCAGCGTCACCATCGGGTGAACATCTCTGACAGCGACCGCAGACGCGCCCTGATTTCCATGGGGGATGCGTTTGGATATGTTCCATTTTGGAATCTTGTTTTCTCTTTCGGGAGGTGGTGGTGGTGCTCATTCATGGCGAGAGATGCATTTTTTTTAAAAGGAGCCGTGCGACGATTGTTGGGGGTAGGGAACTGAGATCTGTTTGGTGCGAGTATTCATTACGAGGACAAAAATCTGGGAGGAAGAAGGCACGGGAGGTGGAATTGTCTTTTGATAAAACGAAAAAGAGAGTGGTGAAAGGGAAAAATCAACTTCTGAGAGAATCCATTATATATCTTCGAACAAACATGACACAAAGGGCTCGAGGGCCGAGGACATTATTCGAGCATCCGCGATTTCAATGAAGGTGTAAAAAATATATTTCGGGAGTTGTCCGAATAGAAAGAAGGTTGAACCATCCGAAAGAGCCATGTTGCATACCATGGATTTTTTCTTTGGGCGAAGCGCCGGGAGGTGTATGGAGCGTGGTGGAGCGAGCCCGTGGAGCACCAAGCGAGCATGGTGCTATGATTTTGATTCGGGAGTCGGCGGAGCCGGGGTGGAGTCCGAAGTGACCCGGCCGTCCACCTGAGCTCGGAGAGGACTGGGTATTCCATTTTGGCGGCGGCCTATTCATCATAGCTTGGGTGGAGGTGGGCGGCGGTTGTGCGGGCCCGGCGCCGGAACCGCCCGATAAGACCCAGGCGTCCCACGGGCGCCGCTGCTTTGCAGCCCAGTGGCGATATTGCGGAGTAGAGGAGGGTCGGTGGCGGTGTGGAGGGTCGAACGAGGCGGCTCCTTGTTTTATGATGCGGCGACCGCGGGGCGGAGGCCTTTTGGATTCCGTTTAATGAGTATTCCATTTTAGCGTGAGGGAAGGGAGAGGAGGATATGTTAAATATTAGGGCTAACCCTAGAAGGGCAATAATATAGTGCATACATGGGCCTCTTAGGCCTAGCCTCTTAGCCAACACTACTCATAATCTAACACTTATTATTTTCCATGAAAAGAATTCTATATATGTTAGCTGTGGTATCTTGTTTGTCTGTATGATTCCTGAAGCTGATGGGGGAGAAACATGTTGGCCTAGATCTGTTTTCACAATATTTAAGGATTCCTCTTCTTGATAATATTAAGAGGAACTGAGATCCTCTGCCCTAAAAATCAATCTACGCCTACTATATGGTATTCAAGGGGCTTCTGTAGCATATTATATTTCAAGGATGTTTGGTGGCTTTTTCCTATTTGTGAGTGCTTGCTTTCATTCCGATCTACGGTTACCAGAATATTCCATTTGTTGCATACCATAAGTTTTCTTTGGGTATATGATATGGCGATTTAGATTCCGTTTAATGAGGATTCCATTTTTCGTATATCATAAGTCTGGGCGTGTGTATGACACTTTGGATTCCAATTTCTGAGTATTCCATTTTAGCATATATCATAAGTTCGGGTTTATGGTATCGTACTTTAGATTCAATCTCTGAATATTTCATTTTCCGTGTATCATTTGTATGTCACTTATTCAATTGCTAAATGTATCATTTTGTCACGTATCATATGTTTTCGGTGCGGTGTGGCGCTTTATTTTCCAATTTTGGAATATTTCATTTTTCTCGTGTAGCTTAAGATTGGGTGTAAGGTAGAGGATTATGTGGACTCAAAAAGTGGAAGATACATTTTTTAATTGGACTTTTAGTAGCTTTAGTAACTTCGATGGGCTCACACCAAGAACATTAAAAAGCATGCTGGAACAGATCCATCATTTGGAAAACTGACAGGAGCTACCGTTGGTTTATAGTTGTTTATTGGTTCCTTCTGCCTTGCTTGAATTTCCTGCCATGAAGTTTTGCTTGGGAGTCTAATTAAAAATTACGTGTTGGGCCTATTTGTCAAGTGTAGGGTCCATGAATTGTAGAACAGTGCTAAATACACTGTGGTATGATTGTGTGAATTTTTCAAATATTTTAAACTTATTACATTTATCCTTGCATAGTTTTCCCTTCCAAACAGCAGTAGTGGCCCTGGATTTTTGTTAAACGTGGGGCTGCTAAAGAAGCGGAGCTTGATTTGGTATTGGTGGAGGTTTATATTAACAATATGGCACCAGGCACTTTGGCAAACTCTGATCTGCTCCATTATTACGTATACTCAATGAACTCCAACTCGCTCTTGTTGGTAGAGTTTATATTCAGAGCTCTATTATTTTTAGAATTTCTCACCTATCCTAAACTCACCGTTCAGGGTTATTCCTCCTTGTTGACAGCAATGTGTTCTTGTGACGATGGCGATGATGAAGAGGCACTTTCCAAATGTATGAACCTGGGTGCATGCTTCCATGTGCTGAAGCCACTCAAGCACTGGAACACAAGTTTAAAAAGGCAGCACCTCAAGGACCAACTCCTAATAGTACCAAAAATAGAATGGTTTCATCATCTACTGAAAAGTCCAAGGAAGTTGTTATCCTAGAGGAGCGATTTATCTGATCCTGAAAGCAATGGATATGAAGAGCCAAAAAAAAGCGGAATCACATCACATGGACCATTGATCTCCACGAAAAGTTCTTGGAGGCTGTCAAAGTTCTTAGAGGGACGAGTATAAGTATAGCTCATACGTACACATGGCTTGAAATTCGAATTAGCTAGTTGTTATTTTATTTGCTAAAAACATGACATATGTGTTGTTTATTTTCTTTTGGGTGGCTAACAGATGCTACACCTGGGGATCCTCCACCTGATGAATATAAAGGGGTTTGACTGCTGAAGCATATATGGCACCATCTCAGGTGGGTGATTGATTGATTATTTGTACCAAAGACCCCATCCACTAAAGCTTCCTTATAAGCTTGATTTTCCTTATAACCCCATCCACTAATTTTGTTTCCTTGAAACATTCAATACAGTGAAGAGAAAGACATCGTTTAGGATAGTTGTGATAAAGCAGCACAAGTTGACAACTTGTTCACTAGCTCATATCTTTTCTATTGGCATTAAAAGTCTTCTCCACCCTTCTGCTTGGCACATTTTTTTTTTTTGGCTTAGACTTCTGTGGTCTTTAGCATCCATTAGTTCAAAGCATTTTTGTTGCCAATCAATTGCTCTCTCTCTCTCTCTCTCTCTCTCTCTGTCTGTCTGTCTCTGACAGACGTGGAAGTGTACCCCTTAAGGCTGTGGACAAAGATGAAGAAAAGGTCAGCGGACACAGTGGCTCTGAAGACTGACATGTACACAAGCACATCTGAAAACTGTAGAGGACACAGTCTGTGCGTGTGGGATAAGTATGGAAATAAACTGCAGAGGACACAGTCTGTGTGCGTGTGGGATAAGTATGAAAATAAGCGTCTTGTTAACTTGTTTGCCGTGCTACTTATTTACCATTTTATCCTCCTTCCTGTGTCTTGGTGAACTAGGTTATGGTGCATCCATAGAAAGTTCTGGTTCAAGCAGCCTGTTAGCAAGTGATCAAGTGGGAGAAAACAGTCATTCTGAAGCTGCCAGAGCCAATGACAACGTGGGGAACATTACTTTGCTTGAAGGTATCATCGATGTTGATTTTCTTGAATATTAAGCACTCTGTTAAGTAGTCTGCCTTGCTGATACTTTATTTTTGGTTTAGGCAGTCTGTTAACAAGTGATCAAGTCAGGCAGAACAATGTTACTGAAGCTGCCAGAAACAGTGACACCATGGGGAACAATAATTTCCTTTAAGGTACCATGAACACTGATCTGCTTGAAGATTAAGTGTCCTATTTGTGAGATAATCTGCTCACCCTTTCCTTTGTTTTTTTTTTGTAGCAGGTGGCTGTTCACTTTAAAATCCTGCACATAACTACTTTTTAAGTGCACAGTGCTGCGGCACTGGCGGACCTCCAGCTGTGGCGGCCATGAAATTCACAGGCCAGTCTGAGCTGCCAGACACAGCATCCATCTCCGTTGGCTCTCCATCTAATAGCAGTGCCGGCCGGCTGTCCGCCGCGCCGCCAGGCCTGCCCACTCTCCCACCTCCCGAACGCCGAAGGAACACAGAACACCAACTTGTGTCGTGCCTACAGTGCATAACTCATATGGTTCCCAGCTACAAACCTCGGATGGGCTGGATGAGTCTTCGTCTTCATCATTGTCGTCCGCTTCAGTCTCCTCGTGTGCTTCAGTCTCGTCATTTGCTTCAGTCTCACCTCTAGAGTTGTCATTGACTGCGTTGACAGCAAATGAGACACTGAAATCAAGTCCGTCCTCAATTCCATCAGCCTGTAACAACATTGTTGAAATTAAAATGAAAGCAGCAAGGCATCATCAACAGGTATGTGTATGACACTGAAAGATGCACACATATAGCTAGCTAGCATACATGAGTACTCGGTTCAGAACTTGTGCGTGTGTGTGCGTGCGTGTGTTGTGTGTGTGTGGTTCACTTACACGGATGAATGAATGAATGAACGACGTATGTGCAGGAAACATTCGCTCTCAACCACTTGTGCAGTCGTCGATTGTCAGTTCCTGAAAACACTCATTTTCTGTTTAGCCTCATGGAACCTTCAACTAGGCGTCGTCAGCTACTTTTAAAGCGCACAGTGCACCCCACTGCACACACTTTCAAAGTGGACAGTAGTCACCGTGCTGCACACACTTTTAAAGTGCACACTAGTAGTAGCAGGTGCTTTGATTTGTGTATATATCAGGTTTAGTAAATGAAAAAAATTAGTTCAGTTGACACATTCAGTTTTCAGAGCTCGGTTCAGAGCTGGTGTGTGCTCTGTCCCCACCTCTTCTTCTACCTTCAGCCAAGTGTGTGTGGGCTCAGAGCTGGTGTGTGTGGGGTGTGTGTGTGCTCTGTCCTCACCTCTTGTTCTACCTTCAGCTGAGTGTGTGTGTGTGTGGGTAAGCTTGTTGCTTACCTATCCTCGGAGATCGAGGGCCAACACTATTAACTAGTTTTCCTTTGCTAATACCTTTCTATCTTTTATTTATTGACTCTCGTGAGGTTTCATTCCTTGCTGCATTAACTTGCTTGGGACTAAAAGTCTTTCTTGTTGTTGAAGGTATCATGGACTCGGAGTACAATGCATCAATGGATTTTTTTCTGTTGCTTGGCGCACCTAGAGAGCAATGATCTGGACCTAATAGGCCCTTCTGATGGCTGGGAGGAAGTAGATTCATTTTGGATGAGTTAGCTGGAAAGCCTTGGCCTGCCGTGACAACACATGTAATGATGCTCTGAGATCGGTTGGTCCGATTAACATAGATGAACCAGTGACTCAAGGATTGCTACAGCAGCAAAGCCTTGGCATGGAGGATTTCCAGCATGTAGATAACATTGCATGGGATGATGCTCTGATATCTGTGGGGCTTATCAACTTATTAGATGAACCAATGGCTGAAGAAACGACCGTTGGAGGATCACAAGATCAGCAAAGCCTTGCCCCAGAGGTCCTGTCCGCCGCGTCACCAGGCCTGCCCACTCTCCCACCTCCCGAACGCTGAAGGAACACAAATGATAGAACAACAACTTGTGTTGTGCCTACAGTGCGTAACTCATATGGTTCCCAGCTTCAAACCTCGGATGGGCTGGATGAGTCTTCGTCTTCATTGTCGTATGGGCTGGATGAGTCTTCGTCTTCATCATTGTCGTCCACTTCAGTCTCCTCGTGTGCTTCAGTCTCGTCATTTGCTTCAGTCTCGCCTCTAGAGTTGTCATTGATTGCGTTGACAGCAAATGAGACGCTGAAATCAAGTCGGTCCTCTATTCCATCAGCCTGTAACAACATTGTTGAAATTAAAATGAAAGCAACAAGGCATCATCAACAGGTACGTGTATGGCACTGAAAGATGCACACATATAGCTAGCTAGCATACATGAGTACTCGGTTCAGAACTTGCGCGTGTGCGGCGCATGCGCGTGTGTTGTGTGTGGTTCACTTACACGGATGAATGAATGAACAACGCATGTGCAGGAAACATTCGCTCTCAACCACTTGTGCAGCTCTGAACCCACACACACACCAGCTCTGAACCCAAACATTTGCATGAACCTTTCTTATACCTTCAGCCGAGTGTGTGTGGGTTCAGAGCTGGTGTGTGTGTGCGCTGTGTGTGTGCTCTGTCCTCACTTGTTCTACCTTCAGCTGAGTGTGTGTGTGTGTGGGTAAGCTTGCTGCTTACCTATCCTGGGAGATGAGGGCCAACACTATAACTAGTTTATAGGGTTACTGCACACCCACCTTCCATCGCTCGGCGCTCTCTCGCTCTCGTGTTCCCCTCCGTCTTCCTTCGCCTAGGATCCGTCGCCGGTGGAGACAACTGTCCGTTGCTGGTAAGTAACTCGACAACCGTCCGTTGCTGGTAAGTCACGCAGTTACTGATGTGTGGTTTGATTCCCATCTCGTTTGTCTGCCCCTCTTTGCGTGTTCTTGCTGTTCACCTGTGCGGATCCATTTTGTTCGATTTTGGAGCTGAGCTTTAGGGTTTGGTCGATGATTGTTGCAGATCTAGTTTGTGGTCATAATGCTGCAATACTGTTCTAGGTGCCACTGGATCCACTTTTTGTTTAGCCTCATCATTTAGGGTGCAACCTTTAGTTGTAGTTAATTGAATATAAAATATAGTACGACTTAATTTTGATTAAATCTGTGGAAAAGAGCTCTAGTATTTATGACACTAAACTAGTATTATCAGATGCATTATGAATTTTGTATATAATATTTTAATTTAATGTTATAGATATTGAGCTCTAGTATTTATAAATTAAACAAGGGGTGGTGCGCCTCCTGACCGGCGCCGGACTTGCCGCAGCAGAACGGTGCGGTGGAGCAGCAGAACCAGACGGTGATGGGCATGGCTCGCAGCATGAAGTGCACAATGGCTGTTCACTTTGAAATCCTGCACACACCTACTTTTAAAGTGCACTGTGTACAGTGCACCCCGCTGCACAACACACTTTCAAAGTGCACAGTTGTCCCCGTGCTGCGCACACTTTTAAAGTGCACAATAGTAGTAGCAGGTTGTTTAGTAAATAAAAAAATTAGTTCAGTTGACACATTCAGTTTTCAGAGCTGGGTTCAGAGCTGGTGTGTGTGCTGTGTGTGCGCGCTCTGTCCTCACCTCTTCTACCTTCAGCGAGTGTGTGTGAGAGAGAGAGAGGGCCAACACTATTAACTAGTTTTCCTTGCTAGTACCTTTCTATCTTTTATTTATTGACTCGTGAGGTTTCATTCCCAGCCTGCATTAACTTGTTTGGGACTGAAAGTCTTTCTTGTTGTTGAAGGTAGCATGGACCTGGAGTACAATGCATCAATGATCTTTTCTGTTGCTTGGGCGCACCTAGAGAGCAATGATCTAGACCTGATAGGCCCTTCTGATGGTAGGAGGAAGCAAATTCATTTTGGATGAATCATCTGGAAAGCCTTGGCATGGACCCTTCTGATGGCTGGGAGGAAGCAGATTCATTTTGGATGAGTCAGCTGGAAAGCCTTGGCTTAGAGGATCTCCGTGACAACACATGTAATGAGGCTCTGAGATCGGTTGGTCCGATTAACATACATGAACCAGTGACTCAAGGATCGCAAGAGCAGCAAAGCCTTGGCATGGGGATCTCCAGCAAAGTAGATGATATCTGTGGGGCTTATCAACTTATTAGATGAACCAATGGCTGAAGAAGCTACCGTTGGAGGATCACAAGATGAACAGAGCTTTGCCCCCAGGGTCCTGCAAGCAGGCGACAATGCATGGGGTGATGATCTTAAGTCGGCTGGGATGGTCAACTTATTAGATGAACCAATAGCTCAAGAAGCCGCTATTGGCGATGCTCTGATGGATGACCCTGTGAGCCCAATTGCCCAAGACGATGTGTTGTGGGCTTGGAGTCCTGCAGTGCCAGCGGGTGACTATGGCATGCTCTTCTGAGCTCTTCTGAATAGGGTTGAACAAAATAATATCGATGTAGAAATAAGAACTCCTTAATAGAAAAAGTAACTGTATTATGCTCGAGAGTAGATATGACCTTGTAGAACTTATTAAACGTTATGTACGCTTCTGTTTGGTTTTATATGTTTACGGTGTTATGTTGAATCTGAGAAAAACTGTGATGTCTATGCCTGGATTGGTTTCGTATAGGCAATTTGTGCTACAACCACTACCATGGGACATCACTAGATGCCCTCCCTATCTGATCGAGTTTTTTTTTTTTTTGAGAATAATCTGATCGAGTATTAGTTTGGTACACACAACACAACTTTGAAATTTCAGCAATGCTAGCGCCAGATGTTCGGGCGAACTGCGCTTTCGGATGCTCGCTCCTGCACTCTTTCGCTCGACCAAGTGGGCCCACGCTACTTGGAAATGTCGCTCGCATTGTTTGACCCCGACACCTGATCTACTTTTAAAATATCCAGATAAAACATTTACAACATGTGTCTAGAGATAGATAAAACTCTTGAAATATGTGTCTGAAACACTTGAAAAAAAAAAAACAAATGAAACACTTGAGTGCAACATTAAAAAAACACATCTGTAACGTACATTAAAAAAAACAGATGAAATGCAGAACAATGCTTGCGACATACATATACAACATCCGCAACATGCCAACATCTCTATCTAACATCTATATAGAAAACTTACAATATATATACCTCTGAAACAATTGAAACTTACGTTTACACCATATGCTTTTAGCGCAACAAGCTGCTTGGGAGAATGGAGACTCGTCTTTATATGACTGGAGCGAATGATCTGGCGACGCTTGTAGGTGGCGGCGTTTACACAACTTGGAAGGGAGGTTCGTCAAAAAAAAACTTGCAAGGGAGGCATAGGCTACGCGATGTAGCGAGGAGGCAGCAACTGCATGACTGCGAGAGGGCCGCCGCGCCGCGCCTGGCAGGGCCGAAGGCCGTGCACTGCGCCTGGCTGGACTGGTATTTTAGGGTGTACTACACAATATAAAAAAAACTATGTTTATTTTTGAGATGCAGATGAAAAAACTTTTTAAATAAATTAAAAATTTGTAAACAGAGTTTGGTTGCTCGGAATTGATCTACAAATGTAAACAGAGTTTGGTAGCTCGGAACTGATCCCGAGCTATTTGTAAACATAGTTTTTAAATAAATTTTTAATTTATTTATTTTTTTAAAAAAAATTATATGATCTAAAAAAAATAAACATAGTTTTTTTTATATGGGCCTTTCAAACGTTGCCACTGCGCAGCCAATCAGAAGAGACGACTTCCTGAGACGAAACTGCCTCCCTAGATAGTCAACACAAACTGGTCAGTTCCGAGCCCGCGCGCAGGCCATCGCGAAATGGGCGGCGCTAGCGCCGGCGAGGCGGCGGAGGCGAGCGCGGCGTCGTCCTCGCCTCTCCTCCTGCCCCGCTCCGCTCCACGCGCTGCGTTGGGTGCGGAGGTGCGGCAGCAGGTGGGGCTCGCGGCACCGCTGGTGGCGTGCAGCCTGCTGCAGTACAGCCTGCAGGTGGTCTCCGTCATGTTCGCCGGACACCTAGGGGAGCTCTCCTCTCCGGAGCCTCCGTTGCTGCCTCCTTCGCCAACGTCACCGGCTTCAGCGTCCTGGTACGTGCGGGCAGTGGTGGTACCCGGGGAATGGGAACATGTACACTGTACAACCTAGTTGTTTAAGGAATTTTTAACCAAAATTAGTACGGAATCTGTAAATACTTTCGCATTGCTCCAAATTAGTTTTC
The DNA here is from genome assembly GCA_015847255.1 of Hyparrhenia diplandra. Taxonomy (NCBI): domain Eukaryota; kingdom Viridiplantae; phylum Streptophyta; class Magnoliopsida; order Poales; family Poaceae; genus Hyparrhenia; species Hyparrhenia diplandra. Next base: position 54,261 of record JADLZK010007697.1, read on the forward strand.
CACACGTTCCATAATTACACTTATACTAGAAGTAAAAATAAGAGGGGCTTATGAGTTTGACTTATTGCACAGTATATACTGCGTGATGCCTACTGTACAAACCGGTAAACTAATTGGAATTTCGTGCTCCCCTTTTCCATGTCAAGCTGGGTATGGGAAGTGCATTGGACACCTTTTTGTGGACAATCATACGGAGCAAGACAATATGACATGCTGGGGACACACACGCAAAGGGCGATAATTGTTCTAATGCTCACGGGTGTTCCTCTGGCCTTTGTTTTGGCCTTCACTAGCCAAATCCTTATCGCCCTTGGTCAAAATCCTGAGATATCATTCCAAGCTGGACTGTATGCTCAGTGGTTGATTCCTGGTCTTTTTGCGTATGGTTTGCTTCAGTGCCTTACCAGATTCCTACAGACCCAAAATATTGTCCAGATATTGGTAGTTTGCTCTGGACTTACTTTGCTACTTCACGTTGTTATGCTATGTTGGTTGCTGGTTCAAAATTTTGGCCTTGGCCACAGAGGCGCAGCTCTGGCAACCTCAATATCTTACTGGTTCAATGTGGCATCGCTAGCTGTGTATGTGAAATTCTCTGAAGCTGGCAGAAGAAGTTGGCATGGATGGTCAAGGGAGGCACTGAAGTTGAAGGATGCCAAAGCATATCTAAAGCTAGCAATTCCATCTACCTTTATGACCTGGTAAGCTTGATATGGGGCACCATGTGAAAAAACATGTATTTCATAAGTCTTCAATGTTAAATTATGGTTTGGTAATGTGCACCTTTACCTACTTTCTGCATGGAACTGGTAATTTGACTTGCAAGATAACTCAGCTTGGAGTATTGGGCATTTGAGATGGTGGTTCTCCTAGCGGGATTTCTTCCAGATCCAAAACTGGAAACTTCAATTTTGTCAGTCAGGTAAGCAAATGAAACTTGAATTGCCTCCTCCCTTTCAGTAATCCGAAATTCTATTAGACTGATCAATCTGATGTTGTTCTGTAACGTGGCTGATCACTCTGCTGTTGCATTACTTTCCTTTCTCATGTCTTGAGATAGCGGTGTTTTGTGCATCAACCCTGCATTAATATTTAGTAATGATGCTTTCAAGGGCTTGATGTGAAGAAACTTTGACTCTTTTGCAGCCTAAACACAATGTGGATGGTCTATACAATTCCAAGCGGCCTCAGCAGCGCAATAAGGTCAGAGGAGCATAAATTCGTAGTGCCCCCTCCTTTTCGCTCTGTGATAAAAGAAACTTGTGGTTAACTAGTTTTGGCCCATGGCTCTTTGTTTCTTTGCAGTATTAGAGTGTCCAACGAACTAGGTGCTGGGAACCCACATGCAGCACGCCTATCAGTTTATGTTTCAGGAATCATGTGCCTAGCTGAGGGCCTTTTTGTAGCTATCATCACAGTATTAGTGCGAGATGTCTGGGGTTATTTGTACAGCGATGAAGAAGAAGTTGTGAAGCATGTATCAATTATGATGCCAATTCTTGCTACTTCTGACTTCATGGATGGAATACAATGCACGCTATCAGGTTTGGGATAATTGCATTGTCAGCATTTGCATCCCATTCTGCTCACTGTTGGGAAATTCAAATACAGATACTGTAGTCAGAATATCATTATTGCAAAGTTGCTTAGCTTTTATTTTGTTTGATCACGTGATCAGTTGGTCTCGGTGTTGATTTGCTTGCCTCATTATGGTGCCATCGATACATTGATAGGATTTCTGATCCTACCGGCCCATGGTGTACTCCTCTAACATACATGTAGATTAATTGTCTCCGCCGCCTGAGCAGGTTAATGTAAAAAACGATCACATATCTTCTCATTGCTTCCATAAGTCACATAAGAGAAAAAAAAATGTGTTTGGTGTTGCATGCTACAAGTAGGAGGGTTTCACCAGTAATCCATACATTCGAAATTAGAATCATTGCTTTTTGAAACCTTTTGTTTTTTCTAGGTGTCATTAATTCCTTTACCAAAGAATAGCGGCAGAGACAATTTTAATCTACGAGTGGTAGTTCCTGAATCAGACTTATTAGTAATTTTATCGTGAGACTCCATGATCATAATATCAGTAATCTTCTGTCTAACTGGTCTTGGCTGACATATGTTCATTATCTGCCTGTTGCTTTTTAAGGCGCGGCTCGAGGATGTGGCTGGCAGAAAGTATGCTCGGTTATCAACCTGTTTGCTTACTATGCTATTGGTCTCCCTTCAGCTATTACTTTTGCATTTATTCTGAAGATTGGTGGTAAGGTAGGTTCAACTATTGATTTACTTTTATGTAAGTATGATATGATGAGATATATATTGATATGTGTTCCATCATGTGCCAGGGCCTTTGGATAGGAATCATATGTGCTATGGCAGTGCAAATATTTGTATTGGTCATGATGATGATTCGAACCAGCTGGAATGAAGAGGTACACCCTTAAACTTCTATAATCTATACTACTATCAGCATAATGCGTGCTCTCTAGTTTCTACTGATGGAATTGGATAGTAGTTTTGAGAGAGGGCAGCCTGGGTAAGGACTGTACACATGGAACATGTTTGCATCAATGGGGAACAGCTATAGATTGCTGGGATATCTTCTCTCTCTAAGAAATAATACTGCAATTGTTCTTTCACTAAGTTACTTTTCAAAAAACTAATCCCTGGCTCATTAGTCATCTGTATGTCACCTTGAATGATAATGAGGCCTATTTAGAACAAATCTGTCCAATTTATGTTGCAATATGCATGTGGCACCTCAGTTCTGAAATTTGCTTGAAGCATTTCCCTGACTCCACTAACGACAGGCACAGGCCTACACGTGCATAGCACCTTGCTTCAATTTTGATCATCACTAGTTTAACCTGGAGTTAATTATATTTGTCCAAGAGACATATACTAGTATGATTCACTTTAAATTCCTGGGACATGCTACTAACTACCAACTACCACTACTACACCTACACGTGGGTGGCCACCTCTACAAAGTGGATATTATAATACCTATAAGGCATCACTTACCAATCATGCTTTCCTGTGCCATGTTGATGTGTTAATCTCACTAAATCGATCACTATGTTCTCTAATTGCTATAGCTAACCACTCTTTCACATCTTTTACTGTTCTAGGCTGAAAAGGCCCGAGCTAGAGTTCAGTGTTCAGATGGCAGCATTACATTGATCTGAATGTCATCAATTATGATTATACCTCCCTTAAAGGTAGCTGTTTTCTTTTATATACTTGATAGGTAGCTGTTTTCTTTTATATACTTGATACTTTTCAGCATTTGAGATTTTTTTTTCTGTATAGTCGTAGTGCATAGGGTGAAAACACTTGAACATGAATGAAATAGTATTAAATACAAGAAACGTGACTAACTTCACACATCTTTTTAGCATAAGTTCACAATCCGCAGTTCATAAAAGATGTGCACCACAGAGGAACTTTCAAAACACAGTTTTGCCACTTTTTGGCTTTGGTGGGAGTAGATGGAAGAAAATCCCTAAAAACAGAAATTGAAGTCATAAAAACATGTAAAATATCACTTCTACAGGGCTTTTATTTATATTTTCCCCCTCTTTCCCAGATCGTATATTTATGGTCCACGATTAGTTAAAGGTAGACAGTACACATCATAAATTTACTATTATGATGCATTGTGTTACCTAACCCATTGTCCTTTCCTTGAGGAGGTTACTCTGCTAGTGTAGCTTCTATCTTAAAGAAAGCATTCAAGCATCTGATGTAACAGTCCATTATGCTTTAGTTGTTGATACGGATCTCTCGGTTATACATATAGAATGAAAAGGAGAAAGATTTAGACAATAAAAAGGAGAAGCTGCACCATTTCACTATAATATGTCCACGTTCTTTGGGAGCTGTATTATGGACTCTTGTTTAATAAAGGTGGCATTTTCGTGTTTCAACAATGCACTGAAATCACTGACCCAGTGTATTCCCACGCATTTTCCGAACCAAAACAAGAATAAGAAAATGATGTGTTACCTGACCAAAGAATTTTGAAGAGAATTCTTGAAACTTCACTGTGTTGAGTGATAGTAATGATTGGGCCACAGTACTTATATGAAGTACTAGTATGAACTATGTAACCTTAAATATATATTTGTCTCACGCGTTCCTGCCCCTTGCTGCACAGAAGTCTCCAGCACGTAAAGCAGTATTGAAGTCAGATGTTCCAATAGATAGCATCATTACCGACCATGGACTATCATACAGGACCAAAAACAACGTGCACAAACTACCTGCCCTAATTATGGCCTCCAAAAGCTAATACTTAGGTCTATCTAAAAATTTTGTCGAAGGGGTGAACCTGACAAAAGAAGAGACAGTGATCTCTTACCAAGAAAGCTGCATATTGGTATTTTCAACGACCGCATTCATTTTCTGTTGAACAGCTGCATTTCGCTCTGAGGACCATTGTGGTTTTGGCCAAACAGACGACGATGCTTTTGCTGATGTTCTTCATGGCTGTCATTTAGTCATCCTAATCCACAACTGAGTATTTCAGATTCAACTTGTATTTAAATAATGAAGCTCCAGCCTTTATGCATAAAAAGTTAGAGCATACATTATAGCTGAAACTCAATTGCTTGCTAATATTAGCCCGTTTTCTATTCCTGAATGTACAGGTGACTGGAATAGTTGATCTTGTAGTTGTAGGTCTATGAGCCCATCGGTTCAAGGCACTAGGCAGCAGGTCCAAGCTTGACGCCCTGGATCTGGTAGGACTGAACTATCATCCTAAAAGCAGGGTACTTGGCTTACATGTGATGTTCTTGGAGTATGCTTCTTTGTGGCTTCTGCAGCTCAATGATGGCACCGTGAAAGGCGAGGAAGCAACAGAAGTTTGGTAGCTCTGGAAGTGGAGGGTGTCGTGGACGCTGAGCTGTTTCCAGATCTCAAATACTCCATCATGCTGACCTGACCGTCTGGGTTAATCATTCTCATCTGAAATATATTTACTACTACATCCATTCCAAATTATGACTCACGTTGACTTTTCTAATTACATATTTTGTGTAGTACAGTATATTTTAGATAGCGTATTTCTCTTTGCTATATATACCTGGAAATGACAAAAGGATGGAGCAATGAAGTGTGTAAACTTTCTTGCGACGCTTCAGGAGTTTCATCGCCAGGTTGATGCTTAAGGATTCTCCCATGGTCGGTTGCGTGAGCCTTTTCCGGAGCTGATCGATGGCATGCTATCTCATCTGATGGTCACGTTTGTGTGGGAGTAGATAATAATCTCTGGTTGGCTCAGAGAGAAAGGAAACTTACTCCTTTTTGGGTTGGTTTACGGTCTTGTCAACTGTCGTACCCTTCTTTTCCGTGTGAGAAACAGTTGAGCAACAACTGCACGACCTTGTTGTGTCGTCCATGGCGCCTTGTTTAAGACCTATTCTTTGGTCCGTAAACGGTAGGGTAGCTAGGGTTGGCCATGTTTAGCAAATATGGACAAGCAAGTTTACTCGTTGCAAACTGGCTTCTCGGAGAAACAGAGGAAGCCATGGGGGGTTGGTGATGTGTTAAGGTAACGACTGTGCTGGCGAGGACTTGAAGCATCATGCTGCTTTCAGATAAAGCGATGGCCTCCTAAACTCTTTCTCTCTCTCTCTCTCTCTCTCTCTCTCTCTCTCTCTTTTTTTTTTTTTTTTTGGAAAGATCCTCCTAAACAAGTCTTTAGTGAATGCCTGTCATATGCCTCCGTTGCTGAGGATGAGGGGAACAGGGACACGACATGCCATATGTGGCCACATTGGCACATTTGCAAGCCTACTCCCTCCGTCCCATGGAGACCGACGTTTTTGACTTTTGAACTTCATCTTTGACCATCATCCATCTTATTTAAAATATTTATTCAAATTATAAAATAAAATAATCAATATTCAAATATCTTTATTGATAAAATAAGTCGTAAAAAAATAAATTATATTTCAAGAAAAATTTGAATAAGACGAAGATCGAATAAGACAAGACGAAACCAGGGGGTGACAAACTCAGTGGAACGGAGGAGTAGCTAGCTACTGGGAATCCGATCTTGAAAGGAAAATTTCCTGCCAATGGCAGTCATGATCACATCGCAGCGCACCCTACATGGGCAGATGATGGGTCATATGGACAAATAATTTACCTTTTGCTCGTGTTGGCCTTCCTTTACCGACAACAATCAATCATTTACAGTGTGTGTTTGTGTAAATTAACCTTGGACACGACCAGACCTTGTTTTTGTTCCTCTCCTCCTTTACCCAGAGAAAAAAAAAAAAAGAAAAAAAAAAAAAACAATGAAAGAAATGAATCTTGCCACAAGAGTGGGGAGAGCGAGAGAGAAAAGGAGAAGAGAAAACAAGTGGGAGTATAGAACAAAAATCCAAAAAAGACATGGTGTGAACTGTGAAGTGAGCCTGCCTATCTACCAACCAGCTGAAGATGAAGCTGCAGGCTGCAGCTGCAGAGCAGCTAGCTCCAATGCAATGCAATGCAAGAAGCCAGCCCCCAATCTGAAGTGAAACCTGCAGCAAGGACAGTCATGGCGACGGCAAGAGATCTCTTGCCTGCTCCAGCATCCTTGTGAATCTGGTGAGGTTGAGCCTGACGTTCTGCTTGTCGAGGTAGACCGTCTTGATGGCATCCCATCCCTTCTTGTGCACGTCGTATGGGTGCTTGAGGTAGAAGTGATCCTCCGGGTAGAGGTCCCTCAGCGAGCTCTCCTCCAGCGACACGTTGTACTCCATGTAGGTGACGTCCATGTCCCTGGCGGGGTCTTTGAAGGTGACCCTGGTGAGCCACTCGAGCCCGCCGAAGGGCACCACCTGCACCAGCACGGCGCGGCTGGGGAGGAACACCATGTTGGTGAGCCCGGCGCCGTGCACGCCCATCATGACATCCGCCGAGTTCACCAGCCGCGCGAAGTTGGGCATGTCCGTATGGTTATCCGGCTCGGCGATCCGCACATCGAACCTCGCCGCCGCCGCGGCGTGCGCCATGGCGCGCTCGTTGACGAACCGCCTCGAGCTCTTGCGCGAGATGATGAGGAGCCTAGGCCGGTCCTTCCGCCTCGGCGCACCCGACCGCGACGCGACGGCGCGCTCCAGCCTGAACGCGCGACGGAGCACGCGCTTGAAGTCGGCCACCGTTTCGCCCCCCGGCGTCCGCGACGGGTCGATGCCCATGGCGCGGTGGAAGGTGGAGCCGATGACGATCCGCGGGAAGCAGTGCACCTCCCGATCATTGTTGACGTCGATGACGTCGTACCGCGAGAGCTGACGGAACAGCGGCTTGAACTTATCTGCCCACCAATCCTTGATGTCGGCGAGCAGGAACTGGACCTCCCCACCAAAGTGGTGCGTGGACGCGAACAGCGGCACCAGCACGTCGGCGTAGTCATGGTACAGGTTCCCCGCGAACCCACCGCTGGAGAAGAGGAACCCCGGGACGGAGTGGTTCCGCGTGCATCGCGGCGGGACTACGACGACGGTGCCGTTGCTGGGGAACCAGGACCGAAGGGTACGAGGGTGAACTCGCGGACGTCGTCCATGGCGACCTGGTCGTGGAGACGCGCGTACGGCTTGGTCTTCCACTCGCGGGAGAGTGGGTTGATGTAGATCCGCGAGTGGTTGCCGTCGACGCGGATGTCGCCCACGGCGGCGCAGCGCTCGGAGCGCTTGCTGGTGTTGTAGCAGGTGGGGCGAGACGGGTCGAAGTCCTCCTCGCCGATTGGGCCTGAGAGCTTGTACCGCGTGCTGTCGTAGTCCTCGTCCACCTCCACCACCTCAAGCTCCTCCGCCGCCTTGGCTGCAATGGAATCAGTGGAATAAGTGGGTGGAGGAGAAGGCAGCAGGGCGAGAGGAGGAATTGAAGCGGCAGCAGCAGAAGGAAGAGAGGAGGAGGAATTGAAGCAGCAGCAGGAGACGTACGGAAGGGGTTGGAGCAGTATCGCGCCTTGATGTAGGTGAGGACGCAGAGGGAGACGAGCATGGTGACGACCATGGCGGCGTTGCCCATCCGGCGGGGCTCCTGCCGGCCCCTCGGCTGCTTCATGGTCATGGCCGCCACCGTGGCACCACCACTCCGGCCGCTGGATCTGGAAGCGAGCGAGGAGCCGAGCTGCAGTAGATGACGGAGAGGGTATTAAAGGAAGGACGGGGTTGGGGCGAGATCGCTCGCGTCCGTCGATGATGGCGACCCCGCGGCGAGCAGATGCAGAGCAGCAGAAACGAAACGAACGAGTTGGTGGGTGGTTGACGCGGACCGAACCGGGAACCGCGGGTGGGGATGGCAGCCACGGCAACCACTACGGCAGCTACGCTACAGCCGACGCGCCCCGGCGCAACAGCGTACCAACCCGCGTCCGGCCCCGATCCTTCCATCCAGCGGTGAAAAGGCGAGCGCGGGGAACGTGAAACAATGCCCACTTTTCAACTCGTGCGATGCGGATGCGATGCGGAGCCGGGCAGGGCAGCCAATTCGGAGCGGACCTGTTGTGCGCGGCGGCCGGCGGCGTCCCTGGCCTGACTCTGAGCGCGCACGTGTTGGACTTGCCTTGCAAACGCCGAAATCCAACGGGACAGGACGGGATGCAAGCAGAGCAGGGTAAGCCAATTTATCAAAACCAACCATATCTCTCTCGTGTCGTGCAGTTTTGTAGTACAAACAACGCTCGTTCAATCCCAATCCACACAAGAGACAACTGAATACGAAGCGTGACAGGAATTCAGCTCCCGTTTTCACACTCATTTTATCCTTTATACAGTGGAGCAGCTGCCATGTCATTCTCAGGCACGAGATAGATTCTAGGCTACACTAGCTGCGGCAAAGGTACCAAACACACCCTGCTATGTTCCATGTTCCGCGTTCTAGAAACACCCATAGGCCACAGCTACAGCAAGGTGTACACTCCAGATGCTCCCCAAGTCCATGTCATCTCATCAATCAGCTGGCTGGCATAGGAGTACTCCTACTAGACAACAACTACCTTCTCTGCTTTTAGAGGCATGCATGCATGAACCACGGTCCACTGAATGTTCGATCACTCACCACTCATCCAGTTTTCGACTGAATCACTGAAAGACAGGAGGGAGCGACGCACACCAAAGGACAGAGGCCAGCAGCTTTGCACCTGTCGTGCCAATGGGCAAGGACGGAACGTGCCTGCTGTCCACGATCGACATTCCTATATGTTAAAATTTACTAGTGGTGTTAGTAATTATATCGGTCCAACTCTTAAGTTTTCATATTTGAATCCTTTTTAAACCTTTTGTATCGCGATGTCATACGGGTTTTTAACTCTCAAAGTTTGGCATTTTAGTTCCTAATAAAGTTCTGTCAACCGGTCGCGTCTAAGTCACCAAACTTGCTCGTGAACACACGATTAGTATTCACGCCGTCCCCGTGTGAAAAGGTGCAAGTTTAAAGACCCAAATGACCACTGTCATGTTGCATGAACCTATTTTCGACCCGGCCCTAGCTTAGGCTGAAAGTGTAAAACCGAACCTATTTCTGTCTCCCTTGAATTAATCAAAGCCAAGCAACCGGATCTCAAAAAAAAATGTTGCATGAGTTCATATAACTAAATATTAAAAATATATAGTGTGGAGATTAGAGCGATAGCGTCATACAAGTTTAGAGTCTTGAATATCAAAATTCTAGAGTTAGGGACTAATATAACACCGGCATGAAAGTTAATTTAGGGTGTGCTCGTGAATTTTACTCAAAATATAAGCTAAAGCTATTGTCAACTCACACTTTGACCACTAGTTTCTCTTATAATAGACATCATTTATATTAATGCAAATTTTCACTGTTACTAATATTTCTAAATACAAATCTCATATAGCAACTTTTATATACTATATATAAACTTTTCATGCAGTTAGACTTATTGTTAATCAAAGATCGATTAACGCAATTTAGAATTTGATGCAAGTACATACCACATGTATATTCGGAGATAAAGGGAGTAGTTACGCGCGCAGCGGCTTTTAATAATGAAAAGTACTAGTAGTACGTATGATACACCTCCGATGGTAGGTAAGTGGATATATATGGACCATGCCGAGCACGCCGAGCACGAACGAATAGCAAGTGTTGCTTCCGATGCAAACAACAGGTTCCTCTGGCTGCATCGATCGCACTCAGCAAGTCGCACGTACGCACCATGTGTGGTGTGGTCTGGACGTCTGGTGGAATTGAAATTCAAGCAAAAGCAACGTTGCTTCAAACACCCAGCTTTATTAGGATTTATTTAGGAATACGACGTTCGTCTCGTCCCTCTGGCCATACAAGTTACAACAATCGATCCACCGACCGACCGCTAGCTGAATTGCATTAGGTCTTGTCTCGCCTGCATCACGTCCCTCCCATCACCATTACTCCCATATACGAGCCGGCCTGTGTGCTTTCTAAGAAAAGTCAGTTTACTGGCTAGTACTTAAGAGTAGTACCATATATAGGAGGGGTACTTAACAGTTGGTCTAGCTAGCTACTCCTTCCGTCCCATTGAGTTTGTCACCCCGGATTCGCACCATCTTATTCGACGCTTCGTCTTATTCAAATTTTTTTTGCACAAATATAATTTATTTTTGTTACGACTTATTTTATCAATGAAGATACTTGAATATTGATTAATTTATTTTATGATTTGCATAAATATTTTGAATAAGACGGATGGTCAAACATAAAGTTCAAAAGTCAAAAACATTTAACTCCATGGGGACGGAGGGAGTAGGTAGTAGTAGAGATTAGAGGACGTGCTTTCGCGTTACCAGTTTGTCTCGACCAGAAAATCACCAGCCGAATAGGCTCGATATATAGGTGAGGAAGAAGCGAAGGAACTATTAGTTTAATGTGTGACCCCCCGAACATTCACGTTGAAGCCCAACTGAACCCCATCAATCATGATTCATGGCCTAACAAACAAATCATGATTCATGGCCTAACAAACAAACTGATGTGTCTTTTTTTTAAAAAGCTGATGAACACAAATTCGTCAATGCAGGATTGTTATGTTACTAAATGGCATAATTTAGACTCCTTAGGGTGAAACTTGCTTACCTACGTTCAGTAATGGATTTGACATGGGTGCCTACGTACATCTTCTTGAAATTTATTTCAGAACAGTACTATTCCATCAGCAGTGGGTGATGGATGTGCCTATGGTGCCCTCGTAAGCCAAGAGATATTTCAGTGGTAGACGATGTGGTTCTCTCGGTAGCATGGATGGATGGTAGTCGGATTAAGTACAAATACAACGGAAAGAGGTGATAGTCAGATTGATTGTCACTATGCCATGTATGGTAAATGTAAAATATGAGGCAAGTTGTGCCTTGCTGGGCCCTGTGCCTTCGGCATATTTTACAAAGTTTACTCTCAAAAAAATTTGTCTATGGTATTAAGGGTGTATTTAATTGCTTTTCCGGTCCAAAAGCTTTTGCATAGCGGTGTGTTTAGATGCATAGCGAAATTTGTTGCCATAGGGGGGATATTTTGGCAAATGGAAACGTTTGGTCCTGAGTCCCAAATGCTAAAATTTTTGGACCCAAAATTTTGTTGTGTGTTTTTATGGTGTTTAGATGCATTTGCCAAAATATGGAATAAAATGCCAAAACTTTTGGGTAAAAACAGGGAATTAACATTCCCTAATTATACTTAAAAGTAAGTACAAAATGATTTTTGGTCATCGAGCAGCAACTTTTTTGCCCTAATTTTTGGTCCTTTGTCACTCTGACACCTCGGTTCATGTTTAATGAACTACGAAAGTTTCAGTGCTTTGTTAAAAAAGAATGAGAGGGAAACTAGAATGAAATTCAACCCGACTCCAATAAAAAATACAAAATGTTTGTTTTTTTTTTTTGCAGCTTTCCAAAACCAACAGCGTGTCGTTGCAAGAGGTCAACAAAAGATTGACCTCTGTTACAACTTACACGTGTTCTTATTATCAGTCCTCATTAATCTACAGAACTATGCACACAGGTTGCAGCAGGTCAACGACTAGTTGAGCCGCTGTATTAGGAGAAATGATTCAAATGAAGGGACGGATTCGTCATGGAAGCTTCCAAGATTCAGAGGCAGGGTGCAGATCAATCAGCCGGCGAGCGACGGGAACACCCAAACCGGAGGCGGCCACTTCCAGAGCAGGTCCCTGGCGGCGCCGCGCGGCGGCCTGTAGCTCCCGTCGGTGAGGTCCAGCACGCCCACGTCCGGCACCACCTCGTGGCACCGGTCGTGCGACCACGGCCCGTCGTCGGTGAAGTAGACGCAGTCGCCCCTCACTCCGGCATCGTCCGCGGGGACGCACACCGACGCGCTCTTCCCCAGGAACAGCGCGTGCCCGCCCAGGACGCGGCCGTCCGCCCGCGCCCACCGGCCGGTGGCGGCCGTCCACTCGAAGAGCTCGACGCCGGTGGTGGTGTACTCCACGTGCTCCGGCCGAGGCTCCCACGCGTACCGCGCGTGCGCCGCCTCGCGGAGACGGTGCACCTGCAGCAGCCGCCCCGGCGAGAGCTCCACGAGGTACTTGCGGCACGCCGCCGACATGGCGCACGCGCGGCCCGAGCACGAGCGGACGCACGGCGGCGCCAGCGCGACCGTTCTAGGCGCCGTGGCGGCGTCCGTGTCCCACGCGTCGACGCGCCCCGCGGCGTCCATCGTGTACACCACCGGCTGACGGTCACGCCGACTCACGTCCGCGCCGGAGGACGCCGACGACGCGCGCACGGCGTCCACCCAGCATCGAACGGGCGCGTCGGCGTCGAGCAGCGCCCACTCGGCGTCCCCGGCCCGCGCGACAGCGAGGCGACCCAGGGGCTGGCAGATGAGCAGAACGGCGTATCCGCCCCAGTCTGAGGAGGCGAAGGTGCCCACCCTCCGCGGCGCCGACACGACGACGGCCTTCTCATACACCTCATACCGGAGCCTGTCGGGCGCGATCGTCTCCGACAGTACCAGCGCGTCCTCCTCGCCGCACCCACCGCCGCCGTAATCAGCGAAGCCAAACCGCAGGCCGTAGCTCTCGACGCGGCCATCGGCACCACGGCAGGCGTCGACGAACGGGAGCGTGGCGGCAGGCGGGAGGCGGACCTGCGCGCCCGTGACCGGGTTCAGGAGACTCAGCTCCGAGCATGCGTCGGCGGTGACGATCCACCCGTCGAGCGACGAGCCGACGCAGAGGCGGTCGCGGACGGCCGGCGCCGGCTGACGGATCGCGTACGCCCGGCCCTCCGCCAGGCTCAGGAACCGCGCCACCGAGAACTTGGCGCTCCCGTCGTCGTCGCGGCGTTCGGTCCGCGCGGTCGGGTTGAAGGGGAGCATGAGCCACGGGGACGGGGACATCGTGGCCTGGGGAATAAGCCGCCGCGCGGCGGCTGTGTGGGCCGACTGCCAGGCGGTGCAGACTGCGCGGAAGCGGATGCGGTCCGGCACGGGGAGGCGGGCGAGCACGGACTCGAGCAGGTCACGCGGGAGGTCGGCCCACCCAACGGCGACGCCCACGGCGAGCTTGCTCATCGACATCAGTGGAAGAAGCTGAGGATCGTGGAGCGATCGGTTTGGTGAATCTGTTGGATAATGAGGCGCGAACGATCATTTAAAAATGGCGTCCGCCGCCGCCGTGGTTGTCTCGGTATTCCGTTCCGGCGTGCCGTGCCCGTGTATTTGGACGACGATGCAGGCGCCCGCCGATACGATACTAGGAAGTCGCTGAGACCTCTCTACTCTGACCACTTGACCAGAGAGCAGAGAGGCGTGTGTACGGCGGGAAACGGTGGGCGCGCGCGCGCGTGTTTTTCGGCCGGGTCCTCGTCGTCGGCTGGCCCGGATAATTTTAGCGGGCCGGGCCGCACGAGGCGACTAGAGGGCGGTCACACGACAGATGGGCCTGCTGTGGCAGCGGGGCTAGGACAACCAAATGAAGAGAAGACCTCGGTGGCACACGCGTGGAAATGTTTTCGTTTTGAAGGAAAGCCCGGCCGTCCGATCTTTTTTTTTTAATCTTAAACTTAGCCCTCACGGCCTTTCATTAACAGACTTTAACTCGACGACATCGCGAGCTACTAGAATGTTTACAAACCCAAAGGAACTTATCATGGAAAAGATCACGGATATTTCGAAATAACACCCCGCATGGTGCCAAGTCATAGGTACGTACCTAGAATTTTGGAGGAGGCCCCGAACAAAATTCATGATGAGGCCCCTAAATTTTAAGAAAATCAAAGACGCTTTTACTTGATTATAAAGCTTCAAATTTATATGGGTCTTACACTATTAGATACAAATCAAATCTTAATACTAAAAGAGTAAAAACTAAGACGCTAAAGTGATTAGCACCATATAGCAGCTAATATATAGCGGTAATAGTAGTTTTGTAAATTTGGAGGCCCGAACGATCGCAGACACTTCGCACACCCTAATCGCCGGCCCTGGTCACTACTCTGTAGTTTCAAAAAAGTCACTGCTCTGTAACGTGATTGCCTCCTTCAACTGGATAAACGTGATTGTCTCCAACTCAATACGAGATATACATTTTTTTTTTTTTTGCGAAAATATACGAGATATACATGTTGTCAAAAAAAAAAAGAGAGATATACCCGTGCAAGCAGGCAAGCCACCATTTCAACCGAGAGTGCATCACGCACTGGGCCGATCCTCGCTGGACCTGCAAGTACTGACTCTCCCAGATAGTTAATGAACCCACTGATCCTGTTCCCTCCTCCTTAATGAAAGCCACCATCAACGTTTATCTTCAGAAAATCATGATGATCAGGTGGTGTCCATGTCTGCCGATGGTGGACAATCTAGTCGGCATGCTCATTTCATCACTGATGTCATTCAACATAGAGTCAACTGCACAGACCACATCCATGTAGTACGTGGCAGTTCTTCATTCCCAGTATTTCTCTGCATTGGCCTTGTCCCGGGCATCCCGTCATTTATGCATCAAGAGACATATGCGAAGGCACTGGTCGTGTTCTTCATTCCCAGTATTTCTCTGACAAATTCCTTTGAAATTGGAGTAGACGGTAACGAGTATTGGCCATCCTCTAAAGACAATTCCCTCTCTCTATCACCGTTTAACCTGCTTACACTTCAAAAGCAGGGGCATCCACCTTCATCCAAGCGCAAAAAGAAAGGGCACCTTGTGTCTAGATCAATACGGCGCCGTTTAAAAGCTGTTATGTGTGCAACATGCCAGAGAAATTGTTTGACCTTTGGTGTCTGAAATTCAGACGCCAAATCTTTTTCCACAGCACATCATTGCTGGAGCCAGCACCCATCGTCGATGTTTCTCCATTCTGATTTGCCGTCCGATTTGATTGATCCATAACACACATAAAACTGACTGCATTTGTCAAAAAAAAAAATAAAAATTTAAAAAAGAAGACTTGGTTCTTTAAGGCAAACCAGACAAGGGTTAGAGGATTTCCGGTGCATCCATGCGAGTGATAAGCCTGAAACTAATGAAAAATGCTGGACTATGCAGCACCTGTTCCCAAATTGTTTTCTGCATCTGGAACTAAAACAGTGCTTCCTCTGATGGTTCAAATCATTCCACTTCTATTCTATCCAGATCAGAGTAGAAAACAAACGGTCCTACTTGCCGACATGGCCAGCACTCCCCTCATGATCCGATCCTTAATTTCATTGTTTGCAGAAGGTCAGAATGCTGCATCGATCGACACAAATTCAGAGTCGTGGCCACTTGGGCCAATGGTGGCATATATACAACAAATACTTCAGGCTACTACTCTGACATACAGATGCTAGTCAAACTTCCTATTCTAATCATCAAGTCAACCATACGATATGATTACTACAAATTTTACAGAAATCAAAGACTACTGCTAGCACACATGTTTCAGGTTATTTTCTAAATAAAAACTCCACCGCATTGCCGATTGCTGAGGGGCTCTACATGCAGCTCTACTCTGTATCAGGTACTACACACGGAGGACGGTAGGTGGATGTGTCTCCATGTTCATCCAAGAACTTAGAGCCTTTGTTTATCATCTCTGAATCCTAATCCCGTTTGTGTTTTTGTGCACGTCATGCATAGCCTGCTGTCGGTTCGTTCGACTGTGCCTTTCGGCTTTCGCAAGCTTTTGATGCAGTTTCACCAGTTTACAATTGTTCTGCAATTATCATATGGCCGGGCAGGCAGCAAAAAAGACACAGTTTTGAGTCGTAGTATGTATGCGGCGAAAGGGATGAGTGAAAGAAGCCATGTACAACCACTATGATGACGCAAATCATACTTACTCGCTGCTTAACTAATACTAGTAGTAATTGACAGGTGCTCACTCCTGATTCTCCTGAATGCATAGCTGCTGCCACTTTAACACTTTGGCATAAAGTACAGAAGAGTCCTATTTATTTAGGAGGAGAGAGAGAGAGAAGGGAAATAAATCAATTGGCAAAGAAAATATGTGCTTCCTCGGTCCTAAAAAGAAAAGATAGATCTCACTTTCTGAGTTTGATCAAATACAGTATATAGTACAAAAATAAGTATATAGTACAAACAACAGAGAGGCAAATCATATTTACTCGCTGCTTAATGGTACGTACTAGTAGTAACTGACAGGTGCTCACTCCTGAATGATAAGCTGCTGCCACTTTAACACTTTGGCATAAATTACAGAGTCCTATTTATTTATTTAAGTGAAGAGCGGCGAGAGAGTCGGGGAAATAAATCAATTGGCAAAAAGAAAAGATGTGCTTCCAAGGTCCTAAAAAGAAAAGATAGATCTCACTTTCTGAGTTTGTTCAAATACATACAGTATATAGTACAAACAACAGACTTTCATTTATCATCGTGTATTCAAAAAAAAAAAAAAAAAAAACAGGTAGTAATATATGAAATTATAAATTTATTTCTTTTAACTATTCGAGGGATGAAATTATCAAATATTATGGTTTAAACAGAGAGGTAGGCTTGCAATGTGGTTAATCTAGTTTATTCTGCTGCTGCCATGCGTGCATTCTCTGTCTCTGGTCATGTGATTCTTCCTCCCCTTTGCTTTGGCCCCATGTGGCCATGGCTACCGGACAATTCCTCGTGCCGGAGGCCGGAGCAGCCACCAGGAAATGCCAAACCCATAGATCTGAGAGAACAAAGAAACCGAGAGAGATCGAGCACGTATCAGGTATCACGGATTCACTCACTCACGGTGGTGGCAACATCATCACCTGCTGTCGTGGCTTGCAAACTCCGATCTGCCTGCCTGTCTGGCCTCTGAATTCTGAGCTCGATCACACGGTTTCCAAGATGCCATGCCATGCCGACCGACCGACCGATCATCGTCCCTCCCACATGGTGGCGCGCGTTTGACCTCACCTCACGCACGACCCTACCTGCAAATGTGGCACATTTGCCAGGCCGCAATCACGGCGCCGGTGAGATGCAGATGGTGATCCTCGACAGGTTCGCCGGCCGGCTCGTTCGTTCCAGCGGCTTCTCGCGAGGCCGATTCCGGAGACAAGGAAGACGACGACGACGAGCCGGCCGGCCGAAAAGACGATGTGACGTCTTTCAGTTATCCGTGTTCGTTCCCGTGATCATCCATCCTGATCATCTCAATCAAGGCAGAAAGAAAAAAGTAACACGAAACGAAAGAAAAAGCGTCGACGAAAACGGGGTTTCCATGAACTCGCTCACTCGCGCGGCAGGCAGGCGTCCATCCCAGCTAGTCTGGTCCGGTTGGTCGAATTCTTTCAACCGACGAGCTGAGACCGAGCGGATTTGTTTAGATTATTTTTGTTTCTAGATTATATTATAAACACAATCGCCTTTCAAATCGTGGAGTCTTCTCCACGGCCACTACTAGCACCACCCTGCCGCCTCGCTGTTCCCGGCGATTAACAATGCATTTCTTTAATTCTGCTCTGATGCTCGTCTACTCATAATTAATCGCTCATCCGTACTTCTCCGGCCAGCCGGCAGCCCTCCCTCCCTCTACCTTCAAAAGCGTTCCGCCGGCGACCTCCTAGCTCCTGCGGTTTGTATATATGGTTGTAAAGCTGCCGGTGGTGCTAGTGGTGGAGCAGCAGCGGCTTTGTAGACGACGGAGACGATGAAGCTGCCGGCGCTGACGCCGACGAGGAGCATCAAGAAGGGCCGGGCCACCGCCTTCTGTAACCTCCCGCTGCTCCTCCTCATCGGCGCCATCCAGTTCCTTGTCATCTACTCCCCCGCCATCGATCGATACATGGTCATGGTAACCAAAGGTAGGTATTGCTCGCTCCTCCGGCGGCTCCGGCCGGCCATTTGATCGATTCCATTCGACATCAGTTCGTCATGCATTGCATATTTGCATTGCGTCTGAATTCCTCAGTCTCGCCGACGAACTGACCATCAAGCATTTCGATCGCATTCGCATGACGATTTCATTTCGGTGATACAGGCAAACCCGGGTTCCCGTCGCTGCTGCTGGACGGCAGGCGAGGGTTCAAGCTGGTGGAGGAGGAGTCGATCCCGGAGCCCCGGGTGCGGTGCGACTTCGCGGACCCGAGGTCGGACGTGTGCGAGCTGGAGGGCGCCATCCGCATCCGCGGGAGCACGTCGGAGGTGTTCGTCGTCGCCCCGCCGACGGCGCCGACGGTCAGCGGCTGGCGGCGAACGTGACGGGGCTGGCGGCCGGGATGAACGCGACGAGCTGGACGATCCAGCCGTACACGCGGAAAGGCGAGGCCCGCGTGATGCGTGGCATCGCGACGCTGACGGTGCGCGTGGTGTCCGCCGCCGACGCGCCGCCGTGCACGGTGCGTCACGACGTCCCCGCCGTGGTCTACTCCAACGGAGGGTACTGCGGCAACTACTACCATGACTTCAACGACAACATCATCCCGCTGTTCGTCACGGCGCGCCACCTCGGCGGCGAGGTGCAGCTGCTGGTGGCGCAGAAGCAGGCGTGGTGGTTCCATAAGTACCGCGAGATCGTCGACGGGCTCACCAACTACGACGCCGTCGACCTCGGCGGCGACGGCGGCGGGGATGGGGATGAGGTGCGGTGCTTCCGCAGAGCCACGATCGGGCTGCATAGCCATAAGGACCTCAGCATCGACCCGCGTCGCGCGCCAAGGAACCTGTCCATGGTCGACTTCAAGCGCTTCCTCATGTGGCGCTACGCGCTGCCGCGGGAGCACGCCATCCGGCTGGAGGAGGAGGAGGAGACGGTGGCCGGGGCCCGGCGGAGGAGGCCACGGCTGCTCGTGGTCACCCGACGGTCGCGGCGGAGGTTCGTCAACCTCCCTGAGATCGTGGCGCTGGCGGAGAAGGTCGGCTTCGACGTGACGGCGTCGGACCTGATGTGGGACCTGATGCCAGCGAAGGCGACGTTGGCTTCCAAGACGAAGATCACCAAGGCTGTCTCCTCCTCCGCCACCGCCGGGATCGGAGTCGTCGGAGACGAAGGGCACTCGCGGATGCCAGACGTGTCGAAGCTGGTGAACTCGTTCGACGCGATGGTGGCGGTGCACGGGTCGGGGCTGACGAACCTGGTGTTCCTGCCGATGAACGCGGTGGTGGTGCAGGTGGTGCCACTGGGGCGGATGGAAGGTCTGGCCATGGACGAGTACGGCGTGCCGCCGCGGGACATGAACATGCGGTACCTGCAGTACAACATCACGGCGGAGGAGAGCACGCTGTCGGAGGTGTACCCGAGGGCGCACCCGGTGCTCATGGACCCCATGCCCATCCACGAGCAGAGCTGGTCCCTCGTCAAGGACGTCTACCTCGGCAAACAGGACGTCAGGCTCGACGTCCGACGGTTCAGGCCCGTCCTCCTCAAGGCCATCCAGCTGCTCCGGTGACCACCCGCCGCCGCCGGGCCGTTCCGTCATATCTATTAACTGACATTGATTGCCTCGCCGTGCACCGACGGCTGACCGGCGGCCTGCTGGTCCCCTTTCCTCCGATCACCAATGTACAATCTCCATCCATCCATTGCATGCGACGGTTGAGGTAGATGACATGTGACTACAGAAACATGATACTCCCACATATACATACAGTGATCCAATTTTCACCATGTTTCTTTTCTTTTCTATTTATTATTTTTTCTTGGATAATATACATACAGTGAGTATATTTCTCTTTTTTTCTCACACGGCGACATGAGCTGTGGTTGTTGCTCAAAGCAGCGACGTTTTTGTATGTATAAATGGAACTCCTGTACGTAGTGTTTTATTGTACAAGCAAAGCGTGCGCCCCTGTG
The DNA here is from genome assembly GCA_015847255.1 of Hyparrhenia diplandra. Lineage (NCBI taxonomy): Eukaryota > Viridiplantae > Streptophyta > Magnoliopsida > Poales > Poaceae > Hyparrhenia > Hyparrhenia diplandra. Next base: position 74,495 of record JADLZK010007697.1, read on the forward strand.
ATTGTGGTGGTTGCCAGCAAAGAGAACAAAATCATGTGACACATGATGCAACAGAGCTTTGGTGGGTGCACCGACGAACGAAGCTTGCTCGGGCTGGGCCGGCGGCCGGCGGTGCGGAAGAGGTTAACTGGGCCTGTGAATGGAAAAGCGGGCCGGCTGGGCTCGAAACCATCGTGCAGGCCCAGTTATTATACCCAAACAAAAACGCCCAAATGATGAACAGATCAAAGTCTGAGTTAAAATTGCACGGATAGACACGCATTTCACGGTCACAGTTGCTTGTCGAGTTACCCCTCAAACAAAAAAAAAGTTGCTTGTCGAGTTAAAACTCTTGAGAATGAATCATGAATTAATTTACTATATTTTATCATCAGGAGAAAACGAGGAGACACATAGGGGAATATGCATGCAGACCGATACGCGAGACGACGTCGCCAATAACTCGATCGCCATGATGCATAGTTGCATGCATGCCACTCGACCGTTCCAGCTTCGTGTGCTAGCCTGGCTGCATTGAACACTTGAACACCATCCTCCGCTATAAAAGGCCTCCCCCTACACCCTACTTATCCATCGACCTTCTCCCAAAACACTTATCAACCAGCAGGCAAGCTATACCAGCAAATCGCGCCAGAGAGAGATATGGGCGGTAAGGGAGGCGTGGAGGTGGTGGCGAGGGGCAGCGGCGTAAGGGAGGCGTGGATTTGCAGGTGAGTCAGTGCAATGGATCTCATCACTTGCCTGCACCGTTTGCAGGTGAGAGAGAAGGAGAAAGAAGAGGAGGGAAGCTGAGGGGCATCGGTGGTCATTTTGCCGCCTCGGGTCCGCATGTCGGGAGGCCAAACGGAAGAAAACAAACAGCAGCCAGGACGGAAGGGCACGCACGAAAGACTTGAGTGTGGGTGTCATCCGTGAAAGTTCGAATTTTTCGGAGGTATTGGTGAGTAGTGCACTTTTTATAATGGCATCCATAAAAAGCCTCTACTTCCGGGGCCTCAACCAAGGAGGTGGAGGAGGCAACAAGTAGATCGAGCCAGCAAACAATGTTGCTGCTGTCCGGGTGACAAGTGTTGTGTGTGATGTGATCATGCATGCATGGACCGTCATCAGTGTCCATCATCTATAGCTTCTAAATAACGTAATCCTGTTGCGTTGCCACTTGCCACAGCAGCAGCTAGACTCTTGCGTGCATGACTGCAGCAGGGTCTTTTATTGGATTTGCTGGATCTCGATATATCGCTTTGTTTCAAACAAGTTATTATCATCTGTCATATCGTTTGTGCAATATGCAAATGATTGTGTGCTGATCTCTTTTTCTATACGATGTTTTATACTCTAATCTTAATTAATCATCGCTATAGATGTACATTTGGCCCGAAGCCTGCGGCCTGATCGTGCCAGGCCGGCACGGCACGGTGTCGTGTCGCGTCGGGCCACGGGCCGGCCGGGCCGTGCCGGCCTGGCCCGTTGTACATCTATAATCATCGCTTGGTATGCTAGTTAGGTCTTCTGCTCTGTCGACCCACGCATCCAGAGTGCAGTTTGACTAATTTCTGGTTAAACACGTCACACGACGTCTATATATGTACACATTATATTTGGCCGTCTTCCTCGTTGATGTTCATTAGTCTAAAGGTGAACCAAATATTATTAGTTCCATGCTTGTATAAAAATGAGAGACTTAAGTTGGTTGTCATGTTCAACATACAAGAGAACTCATTTTTTTGCCCCCATGTCGGATCCATTACGTGGCGGGGTTAAGTTTGTTTGAATTTAATTTTTCAAATTTGAATTGACTCACGAAGACGACGTTCCTTGTTTGTTTTCATCGAGCACGTTTGACCTGAACTTTGCATTTCTTAGACTAAACGAAAGATGCTTTGTCTTGTTCGTTAGGATTGTATTATGGATTTGGTTATAGCTAACAAGGCAAAAGGCTATTGTATAACAAAATATTTTACTTCTGAGAATCTATTGGTTTCTACAGTTTATGGTACAATGGCTTTGAAGTGTCCCATTGCTGAAGACTTTACGATGCACCATTTGAATTTCAAGACTTTAAAGTTGTGGCATATCTATTTGTTCAAATGGTTTAACACACACATGGCACAGGGGTATTAGATTAGTTGACCATAGATGTTGATCATTGAATATCTGTTTTGACTGACTCGGACATAATGATGGTATTATTGCAAATTACCATCCTACATTATTGAGTGCAGAAGAAAAAGCATGGCTATGTGTGAAGTTCTATATGGTTTTGAGGAAAATATAGCCATAATTGTCGTTCGATGGCTCCACGATTCTTGGTGCAACCTGAGGATTTCAAAGCTTTGGGGTACACAATTGACGAGTTGGATGCAATGCATGATTTATTTCATGAGTGGCGTAGTTTCTCTAAAGAGTTTCTTTGAAAAAATGAAACATGTCGAGGACCCCGGCTACCACAGATTCAACCTTAGGTTTGAGAGGACCCTCAACCTCGGGGTATGCTTATATAGCCCCAAAGGATGAATCGTAGCGGTCGTATCAAACCGACCTTGTTGGACGGTGGAGGTGCGATCCCATAGGTCGGTGGAGGAACATTCTGGAAGACGGTGGCATTTTGTGAAAATAGGGGGCCGGCTGCCCTGGCTCTATGCTAGGTGGGCCGCACCTTTAGCGTGGCGATCCTTTGGTGTCTTTTAGAGTCTTCTAGTGTATGTTAGCCCTCTGTTAACTTTCATCTTATTTTCGCTTTAATCCCCCACTTTTAATCCTTTCTAGAATAAACCTACAAAAATTATAAATTCAACAAAACTCATCGAAATTTTTAGTTTAAACCCTAGACTCTTAGTGAATTCATCATTTCTCATGTTTATTTAACTATAGAGTGTTGACGTTATCCACCGGTCAATAGGAGCGCATCGCCATGGGTTGGTGTCGATGGAGACGGAGAGGAAGGGAGAAGGAAGGGGAGACGACCATGCTCTAGGCTGCCCATGTTGTTGCGATGGCCGCTCTCTTGGCGTTCGACGTCGCCACATGGATAATGGCACCTAGGGTTTGCTAGAACCTCGTCTTTGGAAGGGGATGGAAAAACGGAGGCGAGAGTCGGGTGTGGGAGGGCCGAAGAGGAAGATGATGGTTTGCCGCCGCCCGCCGCACCGGTTGCCACACCCTTGGTCGCGTTGAGCGCGAGAGGAGAGGAGCGGGGCGGTCGGGCATGGGAGCAAGTTTTTATTGGCCGAGAGGAGAAGGATAGAGGGGGATGCAAGTTTTTTTTTTTTTTTTCCTAAGTGGGCGAGTGATTGTAAAAGCACCACTTTTGATCTTTCTCTTTTTTGGGCATAGGATTTCCATAGTATAGGGGCTAAAAAAGGCGGGTGTTGGGGGAAGGCGTGAGCCCTAACACCCCCGTGGTCGATTCTGCCGCGAGACCAAATGTATGTTTTCAGTGCGGATCACGAGGAGGGCATGCTTATGGTGGAAACAATCGAATCGGAGTCTTTGGCTAGGGAACCCGGTGGCAACCGTTTCGCCGCGTGCGGGCCCTAAAAGCCGTCTTCGGCGAGAAGCTAGGCAAAGGACTTTCGGACGCCGATGTGGGAGATGGGGCTTCGGGTTAGTTCCATCCTAGAAGCAACAAGCTGGGGCTCATAGAGTGGACACCCGAAGGGAACCATTCCGGCCGTAGGCGGCCGAACCCGGCTTTTGGTTTTAGGCCCGCCCAGTTCGATCTCTCGGTTCACGAGGGACCGAGAGGGCGTGTTCGGGGATGAAGGACTGGATCCTTGCTTTTGCAATCTTATTTATCAATATGCTTGCAGGTGAGATTCGCCGATGCCAAGCCCGGGAAGATTGAAGTCCGGTGTGAGGCAACCGAAGGAGGAGCACGTGTGGTCTGAGGGGAGCGATTTAGAATTTGGATCGAGAAAGACCAAAATGCCCCGCACGGCGCGGAATATCCGGCGGCATCAGGGTAGTTAAGGGGTGTTTTGGTCATGTAAAGTTATACGGATGTGTATAAATAGGTCCCCCAGGGCGTTGTAGAGGATGATGAACAACAATTAATACAAGCTCGGTTCGTACTTTTCGTGTTTGTGTTTTGGTCGTCTATTCGAGGTGGTGGCACGCCGGGCCACTCCAACAACTGGCCATGTTAACTGTTGGCGTGGGGCCTAGGTGCACCGAGATGCTATTTCGGTTAAATAGGGGTTTTACAAAAAAAAAAAGGAATGGGCCAATGGGGGAATTTGGGGGCGACGTGGACAACCTCTCCTTGGGGGGGACTCCACGGGTGTTACAGGTTTTAAATGTGGCCTAATGTCTCCGCTTCGCTCTCTTCCTCTCTCCGGTCACCGAGAGCAGCTCCTTTACTCCTCTCTCTCCCTCCCTCCCTTTAGTTAGGTAGGCCAACAAGAGCATTCTTCAAAAGAAGATATGTAATTAACTACTCCATTTCAAATTGTAAGTCAACATTTCAAGGTTGATCAAAATTATAGAGAAAATTTCAAATATTTATTGATATCTAATATGTATAGTATGAAAATATAATTAATAAAGAATTCAATAATACTTAGTTGACATCCTAAATGTTTGTTATTATGTTATCATATAAATTTGGTAAAACTTGAGATGCTTTGAGTCTCTAGCATTCTTGGAATGACTTATAATTTGGAATGGAGGAACTATTAACTATTTTGATTTCTATTTTTTCTTTTCACCATTTGCTTGGCTTACCTTACTTCTTTGATCCCCCCCTTTTTTTACTTAACAGGATTTGCTGATGGAGTCATCTTTGATTCCAATGTTTAACTCCAATATCTACCTCCAAACGGCGTGTAAGGGTCTTGTTGATTCTCCACTCGCACTTCTACGGCAGTTGGGATGATCAAAATTGATCAATTGATAACGAGAGATTTTACTAGCAAATCAACACCAAAATAAGTTTATAGAAGATTCTAACAATTTAAAGCTAGGCACCTTAAAGTTTAGCTTTCTATACTCCTTAACTTAATAATTTGTTTTATTTATTCATTTTTGCCGTGGTGCCACATGAGCAAAACCAACCAAGGTGCAAAAATAAATAGTTTTAAATAAAAAAATTATAAAGGATGTAATTTTTTTTGCAGAGTAAAATGGAAATTTATACGATAGGTAAGGAGATTTTTTTTAGGCGCGCGATAGGTAAGGAGGTAGGTTGGTCTTTGTTAACTCGAGGAGCCAACCTAGTCCAAAGTCGACCACCTTACCAAAAGCCCTTTAGACTGGGAAAAAGTCCACATTCCATCCCTCAACTATCACGAAAGTTCACTTTTCTTCCCTAAACTCTAAAACCAGGACAAATCACCTCCCTCAACTTTTTTAAACTGTGCAAATTACCTCCTTGACCGGTTTTGAAGGCGGTTTTGCTATAATAATCGTGGTTTGCTACAGGAACCGTGACTTTGTCTTTTCTTTTCTTTTTTTAAAAAAAGTTTCGTTGAATCTTTGAAAAATCACAGTAAATTGTAGAAAAATTATAAAATAAAAAAATCTAATTTTGGTGGGCTCCACGTGAGTAGATTTACATAATAAATATATAATATGATATGCTTTAATACAAAGATTTTGCTATGAAGGTTTTGTCTTTTTCTTTTTTTTTATTTATTTATTTGAATCTTTAAAAAATCATAGTAAATCCTAGAAAATCATAAAATAAAAAATCCAAATTTGTTAGACTCCCATGAATAGATCTACATAGTGAACATATAATATGGTATGCTTTATTTAGATTGTTTTTTATTAGTTCATAATATATAACCAACCTAACATCCTCTGCAATCCTTTGGCTATCATCTCTGCATAGACATCACATTGTCATAATTACTCTATTTTAAGTTGTAAGTCATTCCAAGAATCTTGTACAGTCAAATCATCTTAAGTTTGACCAAAATTATGAAGAGAATTATAAAGATTTATGACATCGAATGTGTATACTATGAAAATATAATTAACAAAGAATCTAATGATATCCTAAATGTTATTAGCTTATCCTATAATTTTTGTTAAACTGAGATGCTTTTACTCTCCAAGATTCTAAAAAACGTCTTACAATTTGGGATGTAGCAAAAGGATGTCAAAAATGCCTATTCCGCAACCATGACAAGACATGAAGCTATTGTAATACACACACTACAATTAATTATTACATTTGGGCCCTCTTCATTAGGATTTATATTATGGATTTTCTACTGGTTTAATCAAAAAGTTATTATACTAGATAAGCACATATGGCATTGTATGCAAAATTGATGGGATTTTTATTTATTTGCCACTCTTATGGATGAGGGCGGGGCCGCGGAGCCACAAAATCACAGAACTGGAAATATTGCAAAACCAAATTATCACATTGAATGTTGCGGCATGGAGTACTAAAAAGATACATTTTATAATGTTTTTTAGCAAGATACATTTTATGACGTGGCTTTATATCCTGTAGGATTCGCAAAAGAAGAATGATATTAGGAATTTAGGAAGATATAGTTGGAGCCCAGGCCTAGCCCAAAAAGGTCTCCACTACGTAATTGGCCCGTGGGCCTAAGGCGGTAAGGCCTTCTGTTGCAAGCAAACTTGATTCTCGAGTTGCCCTCATCACGCCACTGCCGTGCCGTTCGTTTCCCTTCCCCGTCACACCTTTCGCTTTCTTCCCACTTCCACACCAACAACCGCCGCCCTGACGCCGGCGACCTCCGACCCGCACCGCCCCCGCCGAACGTCCCGAGGTAAACCATCCCAACTCGATTGCGCTCAGGGATGCATGTATCCGTCCGTTCGATCCGTTCTAGGGAGTGCGTGGGCTAGGTCTAGGTGTGTAGGTCGATCTGTTCGTCCGCCAGTCGCGTCGAGTTGCCGCGATCGTGGTGCCGATCTGGTTCACTGCCTCGTGGCGGGGGGCGGAGGTGTTGATCGGCCGGCCGCTTGCTCCTGCTGTGTTCTGATGCTCTTTGCGGCGTGGATCGGGTAGGGGTCTGTTGCCAACTTGGGATAACGCCGCTTCCTCCCCCTGCTGTGCTCTGGTGCGCTCTGCGGCTGGGGTCGGGGTAGGGGTCTGCAGAGCTTGTTCGGTTGGTCGCGTGGGTTCGGGGAAGAGCGGAATGCTGATGCGTGTTTAGAGGTTATTTACTGTGATGAAGTTCGTTTGTTACTCATGGGGTGATGGTTGTGATCCGGATTTTGTATTAGTCTTGAGGAGGTGCTTTGTCTTGTACACGGGATCGGGATGGAAGAGCTGGTAGCTTGCGAAGATTCAATAGGGCCCTGCTGGGCAGCACTTCGACCACAGCTGCAGCAGCTGGTGCGGTTTGATTTGTACATGTCGTACTGAGTAATGTTGCTGCTGCAGCCAGCACTTCCGGTTGCAGTAGAAGCAGTTAGGATTTGTAGTAGCAAGGGCCACAGTGATTTTTTCCTGTTATTTGCATTACTACGGGCCTCATGTCGCACATTGATATATTGCTTAGGTTGTAATTTTGGTTCTGAGCCAGTATGGCTTCTTGAATCTAACTACTGTGATTATTCAGCATTATGTGGTTAGAAAGCTTGTGGGATTAAACTACTACTTAAATTGGCCTAGTTAGTTTATTTGTTGTAATTTTATCTTTGCTCTAATATGGAATCTTGTCTTGAATCTAATTAATTTAATTATTCAGCGTTATTTCAGTTATAAAGCTTTTAGGATCACACAAATACTTGTTGCCGTTATTTTAAATCACCCCATTTGGTGTAAGTTGCTAGATCTTACCAGCAATTAAGCCAGTGACTGTATCGTTAGGATAGTTACTATTCCTAACTGGGATTTGATTCTTGAACTCGAATGTGATAAGCTAACCACTGTCTAGGAACTTGCGTCCTCTTATATACTATATTTTAATGAACTCATTTTGATATCTCGGCTTCTCGTAGCACTAGTCAAATGTTCCATAACTTCATCTATGATCACTTTTCACTTAATTAGTTGTTCCTTGTTAATGTTAGGATATTATCTGTATATAATCAAATAGTACTGTTTCTAACTAATGGGAGGGCACGGATTGTTTTAGTGTCAATAAAAACAAGTGAAACAGTTATGCTTTTATTTCACTGCCTTCTTTGGATTATCATTCTGTATGTTTGAAGAAGAAAAAAATCTATTCATGTGTTTATCATGTAATCTTGTGTAATTATATTGAAGGCAAAGGCAGCGTTTTTATACTTTACCATATAGCTGAAGCACATATCGATAATATTCTGAATCTCTGATTGATAGCAACTACTTGCATTCATTCACTAGTTGTCACTTGAGCATATTGCACGTTTTGCCATTTGCATTCTATAGTCAGTATTGTTGTCAGCACTCAGCAACATTCTAATTTAGCAACCTAATTGCTGTTTTAAAAGATCTCCTACATATGGAATTTTTCTCTTCTAGAAGTAGTATATCCTGGACTACTCTAGCTTAAGAAGATTTATTTTGTGATGCACACAGTATTGAAACTGTACATGAGATCAAAATATGTACTAACACTGTTGATCTACTCGAATTTTAATATTATCCCTTCTGCTCAGTTTCAAACTTTAATGCTTTGAATTGGTGTACTAACACTGTTGATCTACTTCGAATTTTAATATTATCCCTTCTGCTCAGTTTCAAACTTTAATGCTTTGAATTGGCACTTTGAACCACATTACTGTCTCTTAATATAAGTTTTTATACACAACTACTCTGTGAATTCTCTTGTTTGCTGTTTTAAATTGCACACGTATATATATTTGTGCTGAATTTTAGTGTTTGCTCATTTATAGATTTGTTGATCAAAGAACCATGGAAGGATCGTTCCAGTTGAATCCAAATGCCAGCCCCTTTCATACCTGGATCGCTGGGTTCATTTGCATACAATGCCCAGAGAAAAACAAGGAGGTGAGACAAAAAAGATTTTTCTAGTGGCTCTGTAGGTTTTGAACTCTCAGATTTGCTTTATTCGTATGAATACTGTCATGGGCACCAAAGGGTGGCCATGCTGAGTCGCAACCTGCGCGATTAGCGAGTGGCTGAGAATAACCTTGTATTCAGCAAAGTGGCTTAGAATATCCTCTTGCGATTATTAGCGGTGGCTGAGAATAACCTTCTATTATTAGTCCTAAAATTAGTGGTGTGTGTTTGAGGCCGCTGGCCATATATTCATGTAATCAGACTCGGTGGAGATTAAGCAAAGTATTACCAACAAATCTCTCTCTCTCTCCCAATGCCTCTCAAGCGCCTAGGGCTGCTACCCTAGAACTAAGCCTGCGGTAGAGGGGTATAACCTCGCCGGAGAAGACACTATCCCCATGGACCCAACGTCCATGACACACGGTATCTAGAGTCACCGATTCTTCCACGGCCGCCGCCATCCTCTCCATCTCAAAAAAAAAAAAAATCATCCTGATCCAGCCAATCCTCACCCAAAAAAAAAAACAAACAAACATTGATCCTCTGCCACCTCCACCGCACCGCTCGCCCGTTTCTCCATCGGCGGCCGCGATTCGGCCTCCACCCGGCCCTCGATGGATTTTCCCATGATTTGATGGGACCTCGATCCGGTGGCCTTCGTCCAACCGGTCGCGAGCTCTACTTCCGCGGGAGCGCATCATGGTGGAAGAACGAGTATGGGCGGCTTCCCCGCAATTTGAAAGTCGACGCCCGAGTTTGGTTCCGCCAAGTCGGAAGACGATGAATACCCGGCGTGGCGTCGCTTCACCGAGCTCTGCTCTCCCGCGTTTCAAACCGCCCCGTGCCCCAACCCGCTTCATCGGTATCCCTTGGTGTCGACAACTCCCTCCGCATCCTTGCCGATGTTTCTACACGGTGGATCGCATCAAGGAGATGCTCAACACGATGGAGAAGAAGGGGACCGTGAACGGGCGGCTGTACGCCTCCGGGCCGCAGCACGGGACTTCGGTACGCCGCCCGAGCGCAGCTCTTCATGCAGCAAAAGCATCGGAGGAGCAAGCGGCCAGGCGACTACAAGCTGCGGGCGAGGTTTCCTTGTCCGGCGTGTGGTGCGGAAGATGCGCATGCTCCTCGGCTCACCCATTTGTCGTGCGTGTTCACCACCTCGGCCTCAACCATCCGTCTGCTGCTCCAAGTGAAGGGGAGGTCCAAATATGGGCACTTCCACAACGGCGAACAAGCGGCACCTTCCAAAGATCGGGCATCACGGCTATGGCCGCCTCACGCATCCTTGTTCCTGCCGTGGTGCTAGCCGACTCCAATGCTAGAGCGGGCTGGTTCAAGCTCCACCCTTCAGCCCCAACGAAGCCAGCGGGCGCTCTTCCCATGGGATCCCTGACGATGTTAGCACCGGCACCTTCCGCCTCCGCCATCCAAGATCTTGCAGCTCGAGGACGAGTTGGTCCTCAGGGAGGGGGAGATGTCATGGGCACCAAAGGGTGGCCATGCTGAGTCGCAACCCGCGCGATTAGCGATGGCTGAGAATAACCTTGTATTCAGTAGTGGCTTAGAATATCGCGGCGCGATTAGCAGCGGTGGCTGAGAATAACCTTCTATTATTAGTCCTAAAATTAGTGGTGTGTGTTTGAGGCCGCTGGCCATATATTCATGTAATCAAACTCGGTGGAGATTAAGCAAAGTATGACCAACAAATCTCTCTCTCTCTCTCCCAATGCCTCTCAAGCGCCTAGGGCTGCTACCCTAGAACTAAGCCTGCGGTAGAGGGGTATAACCTCGCCGGAGAAGACACTATCCCCATGGACCCAACGTCCATGACAAATACACTGAGAGCTCAGCAGTTCTTATCATTTCTGCAGGGTCATCATCGAAGGGAGAGGCTTCTAGTAGCAGTTTTGATCCTTCGCAGCATGAGGAAAATGACATGGATGAACTTGCTGTAGCCAACATGGTCTTTTCAATGTTCCCAAATGTCTCCACAGATTTCATTGACGAGTTACTCAAGGCAAATGATTTTGACATAAATCTGACTGTTGATATGCTTCATGAGCTGAGCTCACAAGATTTGCTTCATGATGATGCTGAGGCTATCAATAATGACCTTCATAATGGCCAGGTATTTTAAACTCTCTTTTGCTGCCCACCCTTGCCAGCACCCCTCTATCCATCATCCCAGTTCTTTGTAAGTTAAGCATTTGCAAAGGTTTGCTGTGAGCCTTTGGACAAGGTTTTTTGTGCAACATACAGTTCTGCTCATTGATTGTTCTATTCATTGCCAGGGTGTACCTGATGCTGATTACCTCAATGCTGAGGTGTCTGAGAGTAGTAGCAAGATGAGTCAAGATCTGCAGAATGAGAAGTCAGCAACTTCTGATGTGAAATCTGTGCTGCCAAAGTTCTCAGAAATCAATTTGCTTCACAACGACCTGGTATGTGCGATTCCCTCGATATACTGTACTTCTGCATACACGTATTGTTGCTTGAGACATTCATGAATCATGGCATCTGTTGGACAACCTTTTCTAATCGGCTTATTATTGCAGGGCCTGCCTGATGATGATAAGTCAGCGGGGACTTGTGTTGCGAAGTGATCTTACATATCAAGGCACTCTATTTGATCTGAGTTAGTGGGTTATCGTGTACATACTAGTTGCACCCAGAAGTGTGGTTTGGAGGACAAAGCAGTGGAGGCTACTGTTCCCCCGTTTGCAGGGCTAGTTAACTGTTTCTGGCGGTTATCCTTAGTTTCAAATCGCTTGTTCAGCTCCTTTTGGGCCGAGTAGTTAGGTATTCCTATTGGTTATCATGAGTTTTATACCCCTTGGTTTGCTCTACAAGACCGAGTAGTACCTGGTGGTCATCCTGATTTTACATGTCTTGGTTAGCTGTTTTGGGTTTGGTACCCAGTTAGTTCAAACAATGCAGGTTATGCTGCGACTGCCTGTTATGTGTGATGTTCTGGGAGTGTTATACTGCTTGTGCTGTGCTGCTGTTTTCCAGATTACCGAGTCATATATAACCAGTTATTATCAGATCATGTCACCCCTGACACGTTTTACTTGTTTGATTGTCCGTCGGTTCATTTGTGAGTTCGCTAGTGCCAATCTGCCATTTCCTGCGTGTGTAAACAATCAGAAGTACCAAGGCCGGACTAGTGTAAATAAAACTTTTTATATAGGGTGTGTTCATGCCATGCAACAACCCAAAAAGTCTTTTTTCGAATTTTTGAAATTAAATGTAGTTAAATTTAATTACATAGTTTAGCTAAAAAGTGCCATCTGCCATTAGTTCATAGTGGGACAAAATTATCAAATACAAACAAAAAGGCTGGGATAGTATAAATATATTTTTAAACATAAATTTATCTCCATCAGATTAAACGACGCATACAGCACGGTGTACGATTTTACTTTGATAATAATCAGTAACATAATGAGAACAGAAACGAAAAACCGGCATCATACATAGCCTCACTCCGGCATCATACATAGCCTCACTCCCGACACGAGTTGCCGGAGTATGGCGCGAGCTGCAGTACAACAACCAGCGGAGCTAGAGCTCGCGTTTATTTAGACTCACGTATATGTATATAGACTAATAATATGTAGTATGTCCATGGATCTGCCGTGGACTCGTAGCAGTATATATCCGGTGATCGTCCCGGTGGCGGGCGGTACGGTGGCCGGCGGCGACGGAACGGGCAGACTCTGGAAGGATCAGCTAGCACTTCATCTGGGGATGGATCAGCACTTCATCTGGGGGATGCCGCAGGCGCGGGTGACGCTCTGCGCGACGGGGCCGTTGACGTAGCCGCGGTAGGCAGGGTCACGCTTGTACTGGCAGAGGCACGGCTGCTGCGCACGCAGCGACTTGCAGCACCCCTGCGTCACCGCCCCGCCGAACAGCGCGCCCGCGCACGCGCTGAGCGCCGACGGGTTGCACGACGCCGCGTCCACCGCTGGCGCCGCCAGCAGGATGACGACGCACAGCAGCGCCAGAGTCAGCACCGTCACCGTCGCCTGCTGCTTGCCCATGACCGGCGATCGTTCTCCGATCGCTCGCTTGCTTCTGATCGAGTCGCCGGAGAGGGTGTGCCAAGGTGCTGAGTGACTGATCGAGCGAGTAGGCTGGTGCGCTCGAGGTCTGTACTTATAGAGAGATCAGCTGCGTGCGGCTCAACCAGAAGGAAGGCTCTGGATCGAGATCGCCGTGGTACAGTGCATGGGCAGCCATGCTCTGCGTCGTGGGCGTGCATGGCCAACCATTCCTAGAATTCTCACATACATGCATGCACCGACGGCGCACGGTGGTTGGCAGGGGAAGAATCGAAGGGAGAGGAAGATGCGTGTCTCGCAATTTAAAGCTGCCAGCTAACCTTGCCGCTCTCTGTTGAGTAACGAAGGATTAATGCTCCACACTTCAGATTAATGCTCCGCCAAGGTGAACTATGAGACTTTTGCTTCGTGGAGCTCTCTGCGTTAGAGAATGCAGGGGCTGTTTGGCTTGAGACATGACATATGGGTGGGTGCAGGTTAGGCACATCGATGAAGCAAGAACAAGCGAACAAGCCAACATCCTCTAAATTTGTCAGGGTTAAAGCGAACAAGCTCTGAGTGTTTGAAATTGCTGAGTTATGAAGCAACACAAATTTACTACTACTTTCTTTTATCACAATTCACAAATATTAAGAGACCTTAAACTTTCGGACAGGCCACACCATTGCCACTCTCATGGTGGTTTGTGCCAGATTTGCCACCATAGCCCCATATGTCATTGACTCAGATGGCCCCGCTAGTCATTGACACACGGCGGGTTGTCATCCGTAAGAGTGGCAAACAAAAAAAAAAAAATTGGCTATATTTTAGATGACTAAATTTTTAGAAAAAAATCGACAACGATATAATTTTATACAATTTAAATAGCATAATAACAAAATTTTAGGTACCAGAGATATGGAAGAAGTGTTAAACAATCATAAATATACTACCTTCATGAAAAAGTCTGCATAAGCCCCTCAACTATTAAGGGTGGACTAATTCAACCCCAAAATATGAAACCAAATTTTCTGTCCCCAGGTGGTTTTGGAACCCATGCTTGTTTTTTACTATGATCTTTTTTTTTGTGAAAAAACCTCTATTTTTTCTGTAATTTGTAATTTACTATGATTTTTTTAAAGATTCAACTAAACTAAATAAAAAATAAATAAGACAAAACCGACTTCAAAACATCTCATAACTGTCAACGAAGAAATATGAATGGTTTTAAAAGTCGAGGGACGTGTTTGTTCAGTTTTAGAGTTTAGGGATAAAACAACGGACTTTCGTGAAAGTTAAGAAATTTAAAGTGGACTTTTAAAAAAAAAAAAATCTGGAATGATGGGCGATCAAATACAGATACTTGGGCCTGATCAAGGCCTTCTACAATTTCTCAACCAAAACAGCCCAAAACGCTGGAACCGTCGAGAGGTTGGCCGCGCCGTCACACTGTGGGCGCGCTGTTCCTCCGCTGCGGCTGCAAGCGGGCCGTGCCATGCCGGCGTCGCCATGGCCGACCCCTCGCTCCGTGCGCCAAGCGTCCCAGCTCCATGCCATCCTCACCACATCCGGCCGCATTGCCCACCTTCGCTCCGCCGAGCACCTCCTCAGCTCGCTCACCAACTGCCTCTCCGCCCCGCGCCAGCTGCGCTACGTGCTCAGCCTGTTCGACCGATTGCCGCAGCCCACCACTTTCCTCTTCGACAGCGCCCTCCGCGCCTGCCTCAAGGCTTCCGCCGGCGCAGACCATCCCATCCTCCTCATCCGCCGCATGCGCCGCGAGGGCGTCCGCACCGGCGCCTTCACGTTCCACTTCATCTTCCGGTGCTGCGCTGCCAGCGCCGGCACCCGCGCCAGCGCCGGGCTCTGCCGGATGCTGCACGCCGCGTGCCTCCGGACCATGCTCCCCTCCGCCGCACGGCTCGTAGCGAACACCCTCATCCACATGTACGCCTCGCTGGGGCTCACGGACGACGCCCGCCGGGCGTTCGACGAGATACCCGTCAAGGACGCGGTTGTGTGGACCACGGTGATTGGCGGGCTGGTCAGGTGGGGGCTGCTCGATGAAGCACGGAATCTCCTCGTGCAGGCACCGGAGAGGAACGTGGTCTCATGGACTAGTTTGATTGCTGGGTACTCGCGTGCTGGTCGGCCTGCTGACGCCGTGCACTGCTTCAACTGCATGCTTTCGGATGGCGTCGCGCCAGATGATGTTGCGGTGATTGGCGCGCTCTCAGCATGTTCGAAGCTCAAGAATTTGGAGTTTGGGCGCTTGCTGCACTTGCTGGTTGAACAGAAGAGGATCCGGATGACTGACAATCTCATTGTTGCGCTCATCGACATGTATGCCAAATGTGGTGACATTGCTCAAGCACAGGCTGCCTTTGATGCTGTGGGTAGGGGTCAAAAGCCTGAGCCATGGAATGCTATCATTGACGGGTACTGCAAGCTTGGCCTTGTTGATATTGCAAGGTCTTTGTTTGATCAAATGGGCACCCGTGATGTCATCACTTTCAACTCGATGATCACTGGATACATCCACAGTGGCCGGCTTAGAGATGCATTACAGTTGTTCATGCAGATGAGGGACATGACATGCGTGCTGATAATTTTACCATGGTGAGCCTTCTTACTGCTTGTGCGAGCTTAGGTGCACTGTCACAGGGCAGGGCTTTGCATGCTTCGATCGAACAGAGGATAGTAGAGGAAGATGTCTACCTTGGAACTGCACTTGTGGACATGTACATGAAATGTGGGAGGGTGGATGAGGCAACCACTGTGTTCCACCGCATGCGTGAAAGAGACGTTCACACTTGGAGTGCCATGATTGCAGGTCTTGCATTCAATGGGAAGGGTAAGGAGGCTCTGGAATCTTTCTATCAGATGAAGCGTGATGGTTTTCAGCCCACCTCAGTTACCTACATTGCTGTTCTGACTGCATGCAGCCACTCAAGTCTGCTTAATGAAGGTCGCGTCTGCACTTCAACGAGATGAGATCGTTGCACAAATTACACCCTCAGGTTGAGCATTATGGCTGCATGGTAGATTTGCTTGCTCGCAGTGGGCTCTTGGATGAAGCTATGCATCTTGTTCAGACCATGCCAATGCAACCAAATGCCGTCATATGGGGCTCCATCTTGAGTGCTTGCAGAGTCCACAAAAACATTGAACTAGCCCGACATGCTGCAGAGCATCTTCTGAAGTTAGCGCCTGAGGAGGATGCTGTCTATGTCCAGTTGTATAACATATACATAGACTCTAGACAATGGGTAGATGCAAAAAGAATAAGGATGTTGATGGAAGAACAGCGAGTTAAGAAGACGGCAGGTTACAGCTCGATTACTGTGGCTGGGAAGGTACACAAGTTTGTTGTCAATGACCAATCACATCCTCGGACATTAGAGATCATCACGATGATGGAGGAAATTGCATGCAGGCTGAAGTCTGCGGGTTATTCTCCAGCTACGTCAAGGATAGCAGTGGACGTTGACGAGGAAGAGAAAGAACAGGCACTTTTAGCACACAGTGAGAAGATAGCCATTGCTTTTGGTCTCATTAGCCTTCCACAGAACTTACCGATTCATATCATGAAGAACCTGAGAGTCTGTGAGGACTGCCACTCTGCAATCAAGTTAATCTCTCAGCTTTGGAACAGGGAAATCATTGTTAGAGATCGGAGTAGGTTCCATCATTTCCGAAATGGAACATGTTCTTGCAATGATTTTTGGTGATTACCATTCTGCTAAGCTGCTAGTCTTGTTCCAGACGTCAGAAGACAGTCACAAGAATACACTAAAAGCACAAGTGCTTCATTTCACAATTACGCTTCCAGTTTCAAATTTATAAATGCCTGAGGCACAAGTGTCCTTTACTAGGGATATGAAGTCAGATGTGTCTACACACAAACACACTTCATTCGTGACAGTCAGTGGGTTTCAAAGTGATGAAACTGAATGTCTGAGTCCGTGTGATTCTTCAGTATGACATCATGGCATTGTTGTTTCGAGCACAGCAGTTTTGGCCTTTTGGGATTTGACTTAGCCACTAGTTTTGTGACAGTGGTAAAAGGCCACAGCCACTAAGACAGAATTCTTACCTCTCATCGACAAGGTTGCAGATCATCTCCCAGGTTGGAAGGCATCCTTATTAACCAGGCTGGGCGTCTCATAATGGTACGAGTGGTGTTGACTGTTACTCCCATTTATCCCATGGCTGCCCTTGACCTCCCAAAGTAGGTAACTAAAGCCATTGACAAGAGACACAGAGGTTTTCTATGGAAAGGTCGAGAACAAGTTAATGGAGGAAATGGTCTTGTGGCTTGGCAGGGTTCAGATGCCTTTGCAATCTGGTGGTTTCGATATACACAATCTTGTTTTTTTTTTTTTTGAGAGCACAATCTTGAGACTTTTGGTTGGGCACAGTGTATCCGGTGGCTTTGGGCTCAGAAGCAGACCCAACAAGACCCTTGGGCTGGACTCCCAATTCAAGTTCCAAGAAATGCTCAGGCTCTGTTTGATGTGGCTGTGGATCATGTGGTTGGCAATGGTGACTCTACTCGCTTATGTCGGATCGGTGGCTGAATGGTATACCATTGCTGAGTTGGCTCCAAATTTGATGCAGCTGATTCCAATTAGGGTCGCTAAATGCCGGCAAGTGGCTCAGGTGCTCCATAACAAAAACTGGGTGGCTGATATCAAGGGGACCTTAACAGTACAGATTTTCATTGAATATTTGTTAATCCAGGATCAAGTGGATGTCATCTTTCTCCAACCTGATGTTCAGGATCAATATCGTTGGAAATTCTCCCAATCTGGAACGTACAGCAGCAAATCTTCATATGCTGCCTTTTTTTTGAGGGATCTGTGAGTTTCTTTCCTTGAAGAATTTGGAAAAGTTGGGCTCCGCTGCGCTGCAAATTTTTCATATGGCTGGTTATCAGCAAGCGATGTTGGACAGGAGACTGCCTAGCCCGAGCGCATCCGCTTGTCCATTTTGTGATCATCCATGGTGATGCTGCTTAATTGATTTGTTTAAGTTGCTATCACTCTGAGACGTTTTGAGAATTCAGATGAGCAGGGAAGATATATCCTGTTGGCATTTCTTTTGGTCCAAGCACTTGTGTAATGCATGTCTGCTAATACATTCTCCACCTGTAGAGAATTGAGCTTTTCCTTCGTGGTACCAGTTTGGGCTGAGCAACTTATATCCATCACTACTGCAGTACACCGGCGACCGAAGAAATGGCTGCAGTTTGTATCTATTATTTCGGTTATATTCAAGAAACACAGAATTTTCTTCAATCTTTTTTCAGCATGTAAGTGTTATGTGCCATTCCTGCCTGAATTATATGACGCGTATATGTGGCTGCGCCGTGCCTTGTCCACCGAGGTGACAGGTGAGATCTCGCTCGCTCTTCCTCTCTTCCTTTCTCCTCGCTGACAGGCAAGCGAATCCTAGTACAAGTGTAGGAGTACTATGGCGACGGCGGCGGCGGCGGCCACGGGGTACGGGTACGGGTGCTGCTCGGCGGGGCCGCCGCACTCCGCGCTGTTGCCGGGCATCCTCTCGATCCGCCGGTCACCTGCTCCTCCTCCTCCTCCCGTGTCCCTTGTCGCCTCCTCCTCGAGGCTCAGGGCGCCGGCACCGCGGTGCGCTCCGTTCAATCCAGCCCCTTCTTCACGACTCGGCTCGCCGGTGTCTAAGATCGCCTCTTTTCGCGCAGGTTAAGAGCTTCGTACCGTCCAAGGTGGCTCGCTTCCTCCGGCGAGGTCAATTCGGATGCGGTGCCGTTGCCAACGGTTAGTTAGCTCCTTCCTCTGTGTCATGTTTCCAGATCGTCAGGGGTGAATGGGTTTGGGTTATGGATGCTCACTGTTCCCTGAAATTATTTAGTTGACGCGATAAGGGAATGAATGGATTAGGGAAACAGCATTTGCTTGGCTTTCGGAAATTGGAACACTGTTTGTTGAAAATTGGATAACTGCCGAGATTCAACCTGATATGTTGATGTAGGTTGATAAAAGTGTATATCAATTTTAATGATTCATATTGTCAGAATGATTATGGTTTTCTAGCACCATATCTTTTCTGTACATTGACTGATTGGCTCTAGCAAACTACATATGAACACGACTGCATGTTGTTCATTTGAAATTGCCAATTCTTTCCTGAGATTGTACTTCGTGTACATTTTTTTGTAGGTCTTTCATTTCTTGGGTGTCTTGCAGATTATAGCATTCAAAAGACAACAGATATTGGGAATTGTAAAATTTGGTAGGTTGATAGCATACATATGTGAGAGAAAAAATGAAAAACGAAATAATGATAAGGTCTTGCATTTTATATATAACTCAGTGGTTTATTTGCATGAAAGACAATGTAACAAATTGCTTAATGCTGATTGAGGAACAAACTGGGTTCAGAAATGAATAATAAGCCCTCAATTCGCTGGCAGATTGAATAGTGGAGAGGCAAACAACAGACTAGTTTGTAGGCCAGAATGTCCTAAATGTAACTTCTGTTTGTGTGATGTTTCAGGAAGCCACTATTGATGTAAAGCTTCCTAGAAGAAGCTTGCTTGTTCAATTTACATGCAATGCATGTGGTGAAAGGACCAAGCACTTGATAAACAGAGTAGCCTATGAAAGAGGGACGATTTTTCTTCAGGTAAACCTTGTTCCATGCCTTTACTTTATGTGCAAAAATGCAAAATCCAAACCTACTGCTTTCCTCATTTTTGGATCCATATATGAAACGAGCCCCACATTCCTATGATTATCGTTTTCTTACGCGTGCTGTAAACTTCTGTTCTAGTAACATGCAATGTGCAAACAGTGTGCAGGGTGCCAGGTGTACCACAAGTTTGTTGATAATCTTGGTCTAGTTGCTGAATATGATCTACGAGAAGAAAATGAGCTACAGGGAGAAAATGTGGTGAACACGAATTCTGAAGATTGATCTGTTGTGTGAAGCAGTGTTTATGCAAAAAGCCCTGTAGTCTGTAGGTTTTGTCAGCAGTGATTGTTTATATAAAATGACGTTTTAAAGTTGCTGCATCTGAATACAACGGGGCCTATATGCACTTTACACACACAAAAAAAGTAAAAGCTACCTATAATGATCAAACCAGACCATTAAAACGTCATTTTATATAAACAATCCATCAAATGTTTGATTAATGGTATAGGGATCCCAGCATAACCTAGGGAGAAAATGTTTGAGAAGCTGAATGAATGAAGTCAGAAAAGCGCCTACAGCTTACTGGGCTGCTTTTTTCAGTGCATTTCCTTGCAAATGAACTAGAGAGATTTCTTGAAAAAAAAAACCCTAGAGAGATGGGCTTTTTCATGAAGCCCGTGGACATAGCTTCTCCGGCCTTTCCCTTCCCGTGCCTGTCCGGCTGTCCGTCACCCCTGGCTCCGCCCGCCACCGCGCGTCCCCTCGCCACCGTTCGCCCCCGCTCGTCTCTGTCCGGCGGCCCGCGGCCCTCAGCCCACCGCCTAAGCACCTCCCTCCATAGCGCCCTCTCGCCGGAGCCAGACGCTTCCCCGGCCGAGCGCCTACCCCAGTCGAACGCTCCGCCGCAACCCGACGAGGGCGTCCTCCGCCCGAGCTTGCAGGCAGCCTGCAGCCTCCAGGTCCAGGCCTCTACGCCGTTGGAGGAGAAGGGAGGCTGCCGCCAAACGGTAGGCTTTTGCCGGCTTCTACTTATTCAAAAAAAAATCTTCTTCTTATTAAGTCTGGGATTTAAGCCGTTCCATAAGGTCGATAGCTTCACTGCGAGTTCCACCGCTATATACGGCAAGACATACCCAACTTTCAGGAAGGACAAATAGACATAGACTCACCCATCCATCAAATTAGTTTCCTCAGATCACTGATTCAAAAACAATCCACCCTCACATTGCCCCATCAGTGACATGCGGCCTGCGGGGGCATATATATTCAATCAGCCAAGCCGGCCTCTAGCGGGTGGGAGTTATGCCAGTAACTGTTGGTGAAGAGTGCTTGTGCTTGAGGCAAAGAAATAAGCATAGAGAATGGAGCAATGAATCGTTGCTTACGGCGTTGATGGCGAGCAACCAGCTCTGGCTATTCCCTCCACTGAACTCTGTGTAATGATCGCGAACTCTAGCCCCAGCTCCCAGGTCCTCAATTCGAATGAAGATCTTGGCCGCTGCGGCAACAGCCAAAGCCAATGCGGGGAGTGAGATGTATTGGATTTTGTTTGATCGAAGCCTCTAAAGTCTATTCTGTTTGGTGTATATAGAAAATCTTTCAATTTTGAATCTCGTGTGAGAAAAAACGTGGGCTTTTCATCGATCTGTACCATTTTGCATTGTACCATGGTTGATGGTTTGGCAGTGATGGTTTGATCGATGAGAAATGGAAATACCAATTCACTAGTCACTATATCTTAATTTTATTCTCCTTAGGTGGTTTGGGGAATTGTTGTGTTTAGTACTGATCAATTTTGATTACTGAATCTTCATAACTGGAATATGATAACAACTTATGGTGACAAAATTCAACCACTTGTTAAAAACTGTGAGGAAGCCCCTCACAGAATATCCATAGTCTTGGTTTCAGTCTGAATGCTCATTGAATGGTCAGACTTTTTTAAATCTGAAGTATGGCATTCTGGTATCAGTGTAGAAATTTACAGTTTCCAACTTTCCATTGTATGCTAAATTTGCATGGATATCAAGGTGCGTAGTAATGATGGCGGTTACAATCTGTCCTTCAAATCGTCAGTAGAGAATGTGAGCTTTACCAAAATCTACTCTTTACCTAGATGAAATTCTACTCTTTACATACATGAAATTAACAAGTGGTGCTTAGATAAAGCTAGCCATATTCTTGTTTTTATTTTATTTTTATGAGAGAAGCAAACTTATTCTGAAGTTCCTGTACACTCGCTCATCTGATTTTGATTAGGTGACAATAATGGCGTCGAAGTGCTTTTGGACCAGGTTGAGACAGCACTCTGCTTCACAAAAACAGTCCCCAGGGTTTCTCTGGATTGGAGAGCTCACTGCAGACTGATGGAAATCGGAGAGATGCTTGCTGCTTGGACGCTTCCCTCTTCACCAACTTGACAATCCCACAAATTTCATTGGCAATCTCACCCTGCAAGTTGCAGATACCAGCGAGGAATAGCAGAGCCCCAAGCATCACCACTGTCTCCGCTGGACCCATCAGTGTTCAGTGAGGCTATTTGTGGTGATGGCAGTGTGGGATGTCGTTTCTTTGAACCGCATGATCACTGGGTTCATTCGAGATGGTATTAGCAATCGAGCTCTTGTAGTTTACAAGTGGATGGTTGCTTCAGGCTTCAGAGAGACCCCTCATACTTTTTCTGCAATTCTGGGTGCGTGCAACAGCTGCGAGGGACTGCAACTGCATGGCCGGGTACTGGCCTTAGGCCTGTGCTCCAACCCATTTGTCAGGTCTGCGTTGGTCAATCTGTATATGCGCGTTGAAATGCCTTGTGCTGCCCTCTTGCTGTACAATGAGATGCCATTGCAGAGCACAGTCATGTCCAATGTGGTTCTGGGTGGTTTGTGCAACCTGAAGTTGGCTGAGGATCTCCTTTGGTCCTTGCTAGACATGAGACGGCGTGGTTTGGAGTTGAATGGTCTTTCATACTGTTACGCGATGAAAGTATGCTATCAAGATGAAGAATGGCTGGAACAAGGCAGGCAGCTTCATGGACTAGTTCTCAAGGCAGGGTGGGTTCCATCAAATATTTTCCTGTCAAACTCGCTTGTGGATCTTTACTCAGCAACCGGAGACTTGGTGGATGCTAAGAATTCTCTGGATGATATCCCTTCTGAGGATGTCATCTCATGGAACTCTATTGTTTCTGTTTGTGCAAGCAAAGGACGTCTGAAGGAAGCAACTGATTACTTGAGACAGATGCTTTGGCATGGCAAGATGCCCTCAGTCCGCTCCTTTGTTGGGCTCTTTGCTTCGTCTGGTCAGACTGGAGACCTTCAAGTCGGGGTTCAGATGCATGGTATTGCTCTTAAGCTTGGATTCAGTTGGAGTAGTGCGCATGTGCAAACTGCACTCATTGACATGTATGGCAAGTGCTGCTCTTTTGATTGTTCCTTGTCAGTCTTCAATGAAATCCCAAGCCTTGCACTGGAGTGCTGTAATTCAACAATTACATCATCAATTCGCTGCAAGGTTTTTCACTCCGCATTGGAGGTCTTGTACTGTATGACTGTAGAGGGAGTTATGCCTGATAGCGTGACTCTTTCTGCAACCCTGAAGGCCATATCTTTGTCAGTTTCGCCGAGTTTAATCACTTGCCAGATGCTGCATTCCTGGGCCTTCAAGCTGGGCTTTGAAACAGACATGGTTGTGTGCTCCTCCTTGATCAGCACATATGCTCGAGCTGGCCAGGTGAACAGTTCCCACCTGATATTCGAAAACTTGCAGGATCCAAACGTGGTTTGCTTCACTTCAATGATATCTGCATGTGCTCGATATGGAGATGGCGCGAAAGGAGTGGAGCTGCTCAATAAGATGGTTTCTAGGGGCCTCAAGCCTGATGACGTAACCTTCCTGTGTGCAATCGCAGGGTGTGACCAGGCAGGACTGATCAAAGAAGGCAGGCTGGTGATTGAGCTCATGAGAGCAACCCGTGAGCTGGGCCCTGATGAGAGGCACTTTGCTTGCATGGTTAACCTTCTGGGCCGAGACGGTTTTGTGGAGGAGGCAATGAAGATGATGGAACACTCGCCGCTAAGACACTACACCAAGGCGTGGAGCTCGCTTGTTCAGAGCTGCAAGGCACATGGTGAAAATGCGCTGGGAAAGAGAGCTGCAAATATGCTGATAGATGTGGGCCGAAAGGACGCAGCCACCAACTTGCAGGTATCGAAATACTTTTACGAGATTGGGGACGGCGAAAATTCCTCTAGGATTAAAGCCATGGCAAGTGGGCAACAGGTGAAGGATAGTGGTCACAGCTCGGTTGAGATTGTTCATGGAATCTAGCATCTGAGGTTGAAAATCGGTATGAACAATTCAACTCCGTAGCTGGTTGGTTAGCTGTTTCACCTGTTTGAGCCGATAACCTGAACATGCTCTCCTGCTTCATACCTCACTCAACGCAGTGCCTTCATGGCTTCCTCACATAGTATATCCTTTGCTCTTCCAGATCTGAATCTTGGGCAATGCTTTACAGTTACAGCCTCACAGGCACATGTCTATTCAGACAGGAGCTGGTTTCATTCGTCTTTTCAGACACTGTTCACAGGCAGGTGCCGTTGAATGTCTACACTTTGCAGCAGAAGGATGATGATGACGGTGGTGCCCGTGTATGTAGATGCAAGTGCAAATGTGCAGTTTCCTGAAAGTGAAAAGGGTGCCCAAAAAAAAAAAAAAAAAAAAAAGGCCGGGGGGTGGTGTTTTGAGTTGAGTAGTACAGTAGTCCAAAAGAGCGCACAGTGAATGAAAGGATAAAGAAAACAGGACGGATCGTGCAGGCAGATTTGTTGGAGTGGGGCCATGTTTAGATGGCTAAATTTTATAAAAGTAACTGTTGAAAACGGATCTTTCGTTTGTTTGCAGTAAATATTATTGTTGGGGTGATGCATAACAGAACTGTGTAATTAGCTTTCGAATATATATCTTTTGGTATATTTAATGTGGCGTGATGGAGAGAGTTAAAAAGTTGCAACTTTTGGGCTAAAATTTAGCCATAGGCCCGGGATACGGCCGATTCCAGATCTGGCAGGACGCAACCCGCAAGGACGGACGCTCTGGTCTGGTCTGGTCTGGCGCCGTGGAATTTATTATGCAAAAGTTCCGGTTAAGCATGCAGGATAAACATACATATGATGCTGATGCTGATGGTGCGTCTCTGTATATTTTATGCTCCCTCCACCTACCATCAGTTGCATCCATCCAATCATGCAGTGACACTAACTCCAAAGTTCGGTCTTTGGTCCTGAGACTCTGAGCTGAGCTGATAAAGTGATAAACCACCACTAAACAATTCTATTCTGTTAAAAAAAAAAGATTCAGTAGTACTCTACCACTGGTCTGAATGAAAAAAGACATTTGCTTCCCTGATCCATCCAATCATATGTACTCAAAAACATTTCATGTAAACCAGTGTTTATTCTTTCGTCTTATTCAAAAATTTTTATGTAAATTATAAAAAACAAACAAAACGTCATTAAAATATCTTTAGTGATGTAATAAGTCATAACAATTTATGTAGCAGTTGTGGAACTAGCAAACTAACACACTCCTGCCTCCTATTTGTTAAATTAAACCCAAAGTTTGGTCTCTGTCAGTCTGATCTGAGGCTCTAGCTGAGCTGGTAAAGTGGTAACAATAAAGTGATAAATAAACAAGCAGTGTAATACTAACTCTGTGCAAAAAGATTCAGTAATCAGTACTAGTGGCCTTGCCTGACCTGAATGAAAAAGATAAACAAGAGCTAGGAAAGAAAAGAAATTCAGATCAGAGCAGAAAAGAAAAAAGAAAAGATTCAGGGGTGGTGCTGGGTGCAGTATATCAAATATTCCCAGAGCAATATGAGGAGGAGAGTTGGCTCTGGTGCCCCGGATTCCAGAACAGGAACAGGGAGAGAATAGGGGGCTCTCGCTCTCGCTCTCCACCACCGAAGCACGCACCCCTCTCCCTCTCCCTCCTTTTTTTTTCTTTTCTTTCTTTTTCCCCAACCCACCTCGCTCGCTCGCAGCCTTCCTTCCCTTCCCTTGCTAGTGGAAGTGGATTGGTTGATTGATCGCACAGAACTCACGCCCACGCAGACCGAGCTTCTGCCCGCCCGGCGGCGCGCCGCTCTCTCCTCCTCGCGGAGCAGGCAGGCAGGCTGGGATTCCCGTCCGCGGCGCCGGCGTCGAAGCTGGGCTGGGCAGGGCAGGTTCGGCACGACCAGCCCGGTAGAATCCCGTTGAATTTCTCGGCTTTCGTTCCGTTGGGGCTAATTTGTCTCACTCGTCCCGTCTCTGCTGCTGCTGCTGATGCAGGAGTTTGGAGGAGGAGCTTTGCCTGCGACCAAGGGTCCAAGGGGAGGTGGCAAACCGCCGCTAGGGCAGCAAGAGGAAGGCTGGCGTCCGGCATGGCGACCGAGGAAGTACTCCATAAGGTCGGTCCCGAATTCTCGTCCCTCTATCGCGAGGAGAGGGCATACGCCTCGTTTTGCATTCATTCCTAGTCTGTAGGCTCGTCGCTTAGCTACCAGCTCGGTTCCCTTTCACCCGAATTTAATTCCTTGTATATATCTTGCGATTTTGCTTTGCTCCTGGTCTTTGCTGATTGTTGGTACGGAGACTTGTGTCGTGTGTGGTGCTCCTCTCAAGGACCAGCAGGCATGTCGAAATTGGTAATCTAGGGTTTCGGAGGAACTCCAAGGGTCTAGACATCTAGGAGTCTAGGGTACTCTGTATGGTGTATTCATCCTGTGTTGAGTTTGTTGCGCACTTGCAGTGCTCACGGGCAACTGGTTTTGGTGAATCCTGTATTCTGTGAACTTTTGCTTAGTACGGACTATATGCCTTCCGGAAGCCCAAATTGTACTTAAAAAGAGTTTGTGTATATTTACTTTGTTGGATTGATAAAGGAATAATTCATTTGACTCCGGCTGCTGCTAATTTTTGCTGCGCAGGTGCAGAATCTTATAGAGCGCTGCCTTCAGATGTACATGAACCAGAAAGAAGTGGTTGATGCTCTCTCTCAGCACTCAAAGATAGAGCCTTGCATTACTGAACTTGGTAACACTTACTCCTCTCCTCTTGTACAGTGACATGGCTCACTTCTCTTGTTTGCAAGTTAATTCAAAGTTACTTCCATATCTGGTTCTACCGTTAGTCCAATGTTACAACTGCAATTCTGTAATAGTCTGTACTACGATGCAACACAGATACAATGTTTTTATAACACAATAGCTGAGCTTTTTAGTCTTCATATAATATTTTAAGTAAGCAATTCTCTTCACCCTTTTACCATTTGTTGTCATATGCTCTCCAAATCTACTAATTCAATGGCAAACATGTATTCTAGATATCTTGGTTGGTGCCTAGGATAATGAAAAGCATCAATCCCTGCACAAACTTATGTCAGGCTCAGTGTTAGCAACTATCATCTGTAAAAATTGTTTAGACCCATTATCCTACCTAAATAAATGAACCAGAACGAAGTGGTTGATGCTCTCTCTCAGCACTCAAAAAGATAGAGCCTTGCATTACTGAACTTGGTAACACTTACTCTTCTCCTCTTGTACAGTGAGATGGCTCATTTCTCTTGTTTGCAAGTTAATTCAAAGTTACTTCCATATCTGGCTCTACCGTTGTTAGTCCAATGTTACAACTGTATTTCTGTAATAGTCTGTACTACGATGCAACACAGATACAATGTTTTATAACACAATAGCTGAGCTTTTTTAGTCTTAGTATAATATTTTAAGTAAACAATTCTCTTCACCCTTTTACCATTTGTTGTCATAATATGCTCTCCAAATCTACTGATTCAATGGCAAACATGTATTCTAGATATCTTGGTTGGTGCCTTAAATATTATTCTATACTAGGATAATGAAAAGCATCCATCCCTGCACAAACTTATGTCAGGCTCAGTGTTAGCAACTATCATCTGTAAAAATTGTTTAGATCCATTATCCTACCTAAATGACAAACTGGATAGCTGGGCCACCAAGTTCCATTTCTACATCCTTTTTTTCTTAAAGTTTATTTTGCAGTTTATTGTATTTAAATTGAATCTGTGCTTCTGCTAAACCGCTCCTCCACGAAGATATACAAACAAATAGTATGGTAGTGAAAAAGTAACTCATGAAGTTCCATTTGTTTCACTG
The DNA here is from genome assembly GCA_015847255.1 of Hyparrhenia diplandra. Lineage (NCBI taxonomy): Eukaryota > Viridiplantae > Streptophyta > Magnoliopsida > Poales > Poaceae > Hyparrhenia > Hyparrhenia diplandra. Next base: position 102,333 of record JADLZK010007697.1, read on the forward strand.
ATTCTATCAGGATTTTTCTTAAAGAAATCCCTTATGATTGCTAGCTAATTGGTGCTTTTTTTTTTTTTCTGTTATTTTCAGTTTGGCGACAACTTGAGCAACAAAATCCTCTGTTTTTCAAGGCATACTATATGAGGCTAATGCTTAAGAATCAAATAATGGTCTTCAACAAGCTTCTTCAGGATCAGTTCGAGGTTATGAATAAAGATTTTAATTCAGGGATCCCTTCTATGTCTCTTCCTAATGGCTCTAATTCCAACCTATGTAAGACCTTTGTTTCCAACTCCAACCTTCTTATCAGGGATTGTGCATCATTATTTAACTGAGTTTTCTGATTTGCCGAGTGAAGTCCTGTAGCAATATGATGGAATCTCAGGCATACATGTTACTTTGCAAATTGATTTAACCATTGTGTGAGCTCAACAAGTCTGCCATTCATTCGTTTGAAGTTTTTTTTTTCATGGATTGCTACTTTCAAGTTTCCACTCTTCTTTCACTTGCCAATATGTTGACCTTTTTGCTAGCGTCCTTGTCTGTCATTTTGACATGGCTGCTTTCTTTACTTTTTTCAGTGAAGCAAAATCCATGCTTTTTGCCAGAGACTGCTCCTGGATCTGCAATGCCAGATGGTATAATGCACAATGGAAGTTCAAGTGGTATAATAAATGGCGCACCACCTGGCAATCAATTGCTTAATACTAGTAAAGACTTGCATGGCCTTCATAATGGAATAGATGCTTCAACTAGTCTACAGTCAGACCAGAATGCAACTGCTGTGCTGTATGGCGTAGACAATGAGACAAGTGCAACAATAAAGACTGAGTCTTGCTATTCGAGTAATGCTGATTTTGCTTTCTGTGGGAATACTTTCCTGGAATCATGCCAGTCAATAGGTGATGCATCTGGTGGTGGATCCTTTAGTAGCTCAGAGTTGAATGGGCAACCGCTAAATGATTCGATCTTGGATATGGAATCATCATCATTTAGCTTCCAAAACTTCATCTTTCCAGACTTGGCAGACGATTTCAACCAAAGTGCAGGTACCTTCCAGTGAAATTTGTTGAATTCTTTCTTCCGAATTTTGAGTGCCTACTTGTTTTTGTCTCCCCCCCTTTGCTGTATAAGTTACTTGTTTTGTTTTGGATTTTTCCAGAAATAACACCGTTTCTCACTCCTGAAACAAATTTCTCCGATTCGACAGGGGGAGAACATACAGGTGATTCATCCTCCTTTCTTTTTTTTCTCACAACCACCTCATGAATACAACATATACTGCATTCTCTGATCGCCACGCATTGTCCCCAGAGAAAAAGCATGTATTCAACTAGCAAATGTAGTTTGGGTATGTGTATTAGTGCCTTCTTGTGCTGTACTGGTAGGGGGTCACTGTTTAGGCCAAGAATTTAGTCAGTCTAGTCTTAGAGAATCTTCTCTTAATTTGAGTTGCATCTCCACAAGAGTTTGCTTCTCTTGTGGACAAACATGCATTCTGATATTTACTGTTTGTCTTCCTCTGCAGGTTGAGTGGCCGTGCACAGCACACCAACCATTTGTATATACGCTCATGGGCAGTCACATCTGGATTGATGAAGAACTTGAGGACCTTTTGATCTAGCTGTTCCTTTTCTAGTTTTCGCCTCTTATATTGTGATAGTTTTGGGACTTTGGGTTTGATGGGTTGTCTAGCTCATCAGAACGCATAATGGGTTGTCGTGCCTTGTACATTGCCGTGCTTCTGTAAGAAACATTAGGAGCGGCGTTGTTCGCATCAGCATTAATTTGGCTAATTTCCTCGTTTGGCTTGTACAACGAATTTTACCAATATTAACTTGATTCTGAAATCATGATTTAGGCCGTGAGCTGTACTTGTACGTATCGTATAAGCAGCTTACCACTCTGAATTGGCAGAATGATTGGTGAGAAGACTCGCTCCTGTGTCCTTTCAGTATCAAGTATCGTACAAACACGAGCCGCAGGCCTCAGTTTCACACGGTATGCAGCAAGTTTTAGTTTTGGATTAAAAGAACACCCCATCAGCTGCTTGGAATTTCAGAAGTAACACTGGACAACATTACAAAACAACTTCATTTCCTATTACTGTAATAACAGAGTCTCAAAAACAAATCCAAGTTTCTTGATTGATGAGAATGCTGCTGTGTTCTTCCAGCACGCTTATCTGAATTCAGTTGGCGGTTACGGTACCCTCTTTAGGAGATTCACAAATGCCGGATCCATACATGATACATACATACAACGGCCAGCGCTTCCCTCACATCAGTAGCCTTTGAGCTGGCCACCCAGTCCGGCTAACGCAATCCATTTCTCCAGCGCCGTCGCAGACGACACGAACGCCGACTTGGAGGATTCTGCGTCCAGCTTGTTCACTGAAACCAGAGGATACACATGAAACCTGTAAGCTTCATCCACACTGGCACAAAAGCATGGATGGATCACTGAAAGATGAAAAGTTCACGCAACAGGAGCTGCAGGCCTTGTACACATGTACTACCTGATGTAAACAATGTGACCAGTGAGCTGTTGAAGCTATCAACCACGCTCCTCTCCTCCGGGCTCGAGCTGAACTGTCGTTACACATTGATCGAAACAGGTGAAAAGGAATGCAGGGTGTAGAAGAGAAGCAACTGAGCTATTCCCCATTCCGAATTATCAGTCGTTTTGGCTTTTCTGGGTGCATAAATCTAGAACAACTTATACTTTGGATGGAAAATGGGTTGAGAGGAAAAACCTTGGAGAAAGCTGCATTGATGTTCTGCACCCACGGGGCGTCTGAACTTGTTCCCAGCACGCTGCTTGCGGCTGGGAGATCATCCTTGTCAATGGCCTGCCCAACTTTGCTGAGCTTGTAGATGAGGTCCTGCAAATATCCTGTGGTTTTTGTAGATCAAATCAAACTACAGCATTATTTATTACTGCTGGTGCATCAGAGGCAAAGCAAGCTTGAGAGATCTTCTTGTTTCATTCATCTTTGTGAATGAGAGCTGACCGGTTTCTTTGCCGGAGGAGCTGATGACGCCTTGCTTCTCCAGCCGCTTCTTCCTGTCCTCCTTCACGCGATTCAGGAGCTCGATGTCGTCGTCCTCCTCGAGGACAAGGGCCTGCGCGGCGCGTTCGGCGGCGAGCGGGGAGAACGACGCGGCGAGGACGGCGAGCGCGCACGACGCGAGGCCGCGCCGCCGGCCGACGATGACGATGGCCTCACCGCCGCTGATGACGCCTCTGAATGACACGGCTCTCTTCTTGGTCTTCCCTGCTGGAGGATGCTGCTGCGCCGGCAACTCCTGCGCCGCCGCTGCCGCCTTGGACGCCGGGCCACATCCGGCGAGCGCCCATGCCTCGGTAACAATGGACACCATCGCGTGATCGGCACAGCCTTTCTTCCAGGAAGCAACAGCAAAGAGGCAGAGGGGAGAAGCTGAAGCTGTGGACAAAAGCACCAAAGAAAGCGCTGGCCCAACGGAAGAGTCCCCTTATCCTCACTATCTTGTTTCGGCCGTCACAGCCACATAAAAGTTAGCTTCGTTAGACCAAAGGCAAGTACTGAACACTGAACAGCATCAGGCCCTTGGAATGGAAGGCACAGTGGCACAACATAGTCCATCACCACCCCATAAATTTCATTTTTTTGAATTAATTTCTGTCATACATACATAAACAATCTCCTTGCAAATACATAACCAGTAGCTAACTAACTCCATCAATAGTATGAATACAGTCACTGTGTTTTAATTCCATGTGTACAATATATTTGCCTGTGTTCTTAGGTGCAGATGAATTATGCACAGACACATTAGCCTTGTAATATGGCTAGGATGCACCTAAGGAAAAAAGCAAAACACGAAGAGATAAAAGAGAGGCAAACAAGAGGCACATATACATATATCCAGAACCAGCTCCTGCGACTGTCCACAGCCTTGACTGTGGTGGCTACGAGGGCATATGGCCGTACATGGCAGCGAACGCATTGAGACATCTTGATCTCTGCAAGTCATGGCCTTTCAAACTGCTGATGCCGCTCGATCCAATCTCAAGTATCCTTCCTGCGGTGATATCAAAAGACAGGTATGTGAGAAAGATACCCCTGAATGAAACAAATAACAGCAGTGCAGTTTTCATAAAAAGTTTCAGGATCCAGTAGCTAGGGCCTAAAACTTGCAAGCTTTGATGCCCCCTCGCCATCAAAGCCTTGTGCTTGTATTTGGTTTTTCTAATCCTCTTAATGAAACACGGGTGATTGGCCCGGTCGTGAAAAATGGTTTTCATAAAAAATGATCGAATTCAAAATTTTCAGCCGAAATTACACTAACTTAGGGGTCCTCTCCCTCACCCCCTTCCCTCCGCCGCTGATAGCATATGTGCTATCTCAGTATGGCTAGTTGTTCTGTTTCTATTTTTTTGGCACAGGATTATTCAGTTGCTACACAAGGTTGCTGTCATTCTTTTTTTTTTTTTTTTTTTTTTTGTGACTAGGTTGCTGTCAATTCAAGTAGCGGCCAAGCAGAAAAACACCAAGGAAGTTTCAGATAGCCTCAGTAACTTTATGCAAGAAGGTGGGAAGTTCACGAGACTATGACAGTGACAGTGGCTTCATCAATTGTTAAATTTCACTGCAGCCAAGCAACAACTCATGTGGTCAAACAATATGAAAACTACACAGTCCTCCAAATTGTAAGTAAATAAAATAGTATGAAAGGTCATTGTCCCTCTGAATCTAAACAAAGGATACGGTCTCTAGACCCTACAGTAGCTGATAAAACATTGTAGCTGGCAAACAAAAGAGGGAAAAATATATGGTGGAAACCACGTCTTAGATGGAAACATGGAAATTCAAAAAGTCATATCTAACTGTTTCAAAAATTTTGAAAACATAGTGCATACAAATATGTACCCATATAAAAAAGTTGGGATGCAAACTCAATTTTAAGAAATTCATACAAAAATGACAAATTTCAGATTCAGGTGCACTAAAAGACAAAATCTTTAGCCGATGGAAACACGCTCTCCAAAGAAGTAGCAGACTAAAAATGACTAGCACAGACTATCTAACTACTTAATTAAACACGCTCTCCAAAGATGAAATTTCTCGATGCAAGAACTAGAAAAATTCAGCTAATTCGCAACTCTCTTGCCGTTTTTTCGGAAAAAAAAACAATACTTCACTTCTTCAAAAAGGTGCTCAGTGCTCACTGACCTTGCACCCATACCGGTGGAGCTCCAGTAGCATTTGCAACAAGAAAAGACATTGCAATATCCTCACAGTTCCTGCCAAGCGTTAGCATAGTGAAAGAGTTAGATTAGCATAGTGAAAGAGTTAGATCCATGGAGTGCTACACTACACATGCGAATCCCTGATAGCAACCATACTAACATAACTGAAGGCAATTTTCTAGAAATGGTGAATCAGGAAGGTAGGAGTTGCACCTATTTTCATTCACATATTTGCGAATAGACGGTAGCATTTGGTTGGTATACAGATCCAGGTACTTCTTGTGGAAGAAACTTGCTTTGGAAAGAACCACGCTGTATGTCCCTGTCCACCAAACTGACCACCAGCTTCCATATTTGTATTCCTCTTCACTGCCTCTCTGCAGAAGAAACAACTCCAATTAAGGAGCGAATTGTTCTCTTTTTTTAACATGCATATTCTCCCTCATAAAAGCTTCAAACTTTGTATTTAGTTTGTGTCAAACCAGCGATTCAAATTTGAACAATAGACCTACAAGCAGATACTATCAAATTCAGACAGAATAAATTTCTCGTGTTGGAATAGAAAATCCAATATATGCTGTGCTGGATCGCTTTGAATGAATTACAGCAACCAATGGATTCAAAACATACCGGGTTGGTAAGCCAGTGCATCCGTGGCACGAAGCCGACCATGGCGGATGGCGCGCTCTGCCACACGGAGAAGGCGAAGCGCAGCGTGGAGCAAGGGACGATGAGGTCGTCGTCGACGGAGAAGACGGCGTCCGCCGCGAGCCCGCGGATGGGCCTGAACCTGTTGTTGAGGCTGTCGCCGTCGTTGATCTCGAACCGCACGCCCGCGCCACGCCGTGTGCCGTTGAGGCCGCCCCTGCTGCTCCGGCGCAGCAGGTGCTCCGGCGGCGGCCGCGGCTCGCTCCACACCACGTGGACGGCGTCGACGCCCCCGCACGCGGCGTAGTGCGCCACCGACCTCCGTAGCAACGCCGGGCGCCTCCACGTGTTGATCACCACCGCGAAGCCGACGCCGCTGTGGAGATGGTCGGCGTTGGAAGAAATGGAACGGGAGAGCGCGGGTGAGTGGTGACTGAGTGGAGCGCAGCAGCATGGCAGCGGGCGTGGCGCTGTTGGTGGTGATCGGGAACGGGACGCTTACCGAGGCGAGACGGCGGAGGAGGAGGGGTCGGCGGGGCCGAGGTGGTGATTCTGGAGCGTGAGCGCCAGCGCGAGCGTGGTGGCGGCGGCGGCGAGGGTGAGGAGGCAGAGGGCGAGGCAGGAGGGCACGAATCTGGTGGCGGCGGCGGCGGGAGCGTGGCGGGGCGTGAGCAGGTGGCGGCGGCCGGAGCCGGGGCTGGGGCCGGGGCCGTGCCTCCTGTCCGCCGCCGCCGCCACCGCCTGCAGCTTGAGCAGCAGCTTGGCCATCCGCGGCATGGGCACTGGCTGGTTCGAGGCGGCGAGCAGAGACAGGCAGAGGCAGAGCAAGCTAGCCAGCCGCCGCCGCCAAGAAGCCTCTGTTCCTCTGCGTGGCCTCTCCCTGTTGGTGGCTGGCGGCTGGCCTGGAGAGTGGCGCGGACGGAGTACGGCGCAGCTACGGGCTCGGGTGTGACCGAGAGGCCGTGCGAGGGGCTTCTGGAAGAAGCGGGAGAGGGAAGGCACCTGAGCTATCTCGTCGGCTCGCCAGCCGGCCGATGCGCTAGCTATTTAGCTCCTTTCGAAATGTGGGAGGGAGGGAGAGGAAGAGAAGTAGAAGAAGCTTCTTCTTGGATGGCGGCTACCGGGCAGCCAGCAGTGCGAGGGCGATGGATTACGGCGGCGACGGATGCAGTTGGGGCGCGACCCGGTGGAGACTGGGAGCCTAGTCCGGCCTGCCAGCGACCGGTGGCCAAGTAGGTACCTTCTAATGTTGACGGGTATACTCATGTAGGGCGGTATATTCATTGTAGCAGCCTGCCTTTCCCAACTGACCCAGGTCTGGGCTGGCCTGCCCCTAATTGATGCAACTCACGATGTTTGCGCCATTGTACCAAATGAGCTCGGCTCAGCTGAGATCGTGTTTGTGAGAAAAAAGCAAATAGATATGGCTACCCATGATTGCAACTCAGTAGCCTTACCACGCTCTCTCCTCCTCAGCATTTCGTCGAGCAGCCTCAGGGCCACGCTGCCCGCCATAAGCAACGCCACGGTTCCCGCCGGTCCGACAAGATGTGTAGCGTTCATGGCCGGCGAGCCCAGGGGCGGAGCCAGGATGGCCTCTCGAGGGGGGCTAAATAAAGGAGAATGAATGAAAATCTGGTTTTTTAAATGATGAATTAAAGTCTAAATATAGTAATTACATGAGGAAATTGGCCTCCCGGGGCGGGCTGCAGCACGGGACGTGCATCCGCCCCGGGCAAGCCCTTCCCTGGTGACCTGCGCAGCCTCTCCCTTCCAACACGGTGCTGCCCCGACCGGCGCTCCGCTCCGCTCCCCGACTGGCGGTGAGCTTCAAGCCGCCACAGCCGAGGAGCGCGTTCCGACCCTTGGCGTCCCCGTGCACGACGTCGGTGTCCTCGTGTAGGTAGCGCGGCTGGCGGCGGCCTCACGGGGGCGGCGGGCGCCCAAATCCGGGCGCCGCGCAGCGCCACCATCGTTTCGGCGCGCGGCGGCGGCGTCCAGACACGGGAGTGGAGCCTTGCATGCTGCATGCATGCGCGTGCGGCCGGCGGCTGGTGGCGGTGCTAAATGGGTCCGTGGATTTTTTTTCTTTCTTTCTTTCCTTTAAAATGCAATATCTTTCTCGTCAAGCATATGTTTTCCATTCCGTTTTGCACCATCGCTTATTATAACGAGATCTATAAAACTAGATCCATATTGGATATGTTTTGAGATAATTTTCATGATGACAAAATTTACATCTAAAGTACAAAGTTTTACATCTAAGAGTATAAAGTTTTTATTGTTGAGTATAAAGTTTTTTTATTGTTGGAGTATAAAGTTTTTATTGTTGAGTACAAAGTTTCAAAATTTGGAGTGTAAAGTTTTACATCTAAGAGTGATTTTTTATTGTTGAGTACAAAGTTTTTTCTTTGTTGGAGTACAAAGTTTTAAAATTTAGAGTGTAAAGTTTGGCTGAAAAAAAAATCTTGACCCATTGACGGGAAAAGGTTAGACATGAGAAAGATGTCACTTGTGGTGTGGGTGTGCGCCGCTATTGTTATTAGTGCATTGCTATTCCGCATTGCATGCATGCATGTCTGCGGGGCCGCAATTTCTTTGGCGCATGATGATGCTTTCTACTAGTGCACGCGTCGCGAGTTCGGTTGAACCGGGCTTTGCGGGCGGGACGGAAATCTCGGCTAAAGTCCACTGGCGCGTTGAATGAACCACACGATAATTAACTTCTCTTCGCTTTTCGGCGGTCCCGGTGGCGTAAAAGGGGTGGCACGGAGTTAATACCATTTAAACCCGGTATTTAAGTTGGTCCCCACGTTCTTCTTCAACTTCGGTTTGGGACTATGGCCTCGCCGCTCGCGTCGCGGTAACCCGGCATCGAGGCTCGAGTCCTTGAGCGGTTGCTCCCGTGCTCTGATAACCTAGCCATTCGGCCGGCCCATTATCTTGGCCCAAGCGGGGTCTGATTCCACCCACCCTTAAGGACTCGGCGTCCTCGTCGACCTACCGTGCGGGACAAGCGTCGGGATCGTTTCTCTTGGCTCACCATGGCGCATTACCGGCCCCTCGGTCTATTTGCCATGCGAGGGCCAAGGGCCATGCGACCGTGACTTTTCAATCCCCATCGTCCGGTGCAAGCGCGCCCTAGGTGTTGGTTTCACGGAATACCGGACGAGTTGGTTGAACCAACTTTGTAACAACCGGGACCGAAATACGGCTAAAGTCCACTCTACACGTTGAATGGACCCACACGATAATTAACTCTCTTACGCTTTCGTCCTCTCTTGGCGTAAAGGTTCGAACCGGAGTTAATACCATTTCCGGCCCCGGTATTTAAGTTGGTTCAGTTCTTCTTCAACTTCGGTTTGGGACTATCCTTTGTCGCTTCTGAGTAAACGACATCCCGAGCTCTGATGAACGCGAGCTCCCCGTGCTCTGATAACCTAGCCCTTGGGCCCGGCCCATTATCTTGGCCCAAGAGCGGGTCTCACATCCACCCACCCTTAAGGACTCGGCGTCCTCGTCGAGGGCTGAACCAACCTACCGTGCGGGACAAGCGTCCGGGATCAACTCTCTTGGCTCACGACGCATTACCGGCTCCTCGGTCTATTTGCCATGCCCTCACGGGGCCATGCGCAACTTTTCCGAGCTCCCGATCCATACGTCCGTGAAACCGCGCGAGTTGGCTCGAATACCATTTGTAACAACCCGAGGCCCGAAATACGGCTAAAGTCCACTCTACACGTTGAATGGACCACACGATAATTAACTCTCTTACACTTTCGTCCTCGCTTCACGTAAAGGTTGAACCGGAGTTAATACCATTCCCGGCCCCGGTATTTAAGTTGGTTCAGTTCTTCTTCAACTTTCGGTTTGGGACTATCCTTTGTCGCTCTGGTAACCAACATCGAGCTACGGTAACGCGAGCTCCCCCGTGCTACTGATAACGGCGCCCGCCCGGCCCATCATCTTGGCCCAAGAGCGGGGCTCACATCCACCCACCCTTAAGGACCCGGCGCCCTCGTCGAGGGCGGAACCAACCTACCCGTGCGGGACAAACGCCGGGATCAACTCTCTTGGCTCACGTCGCATTACCGGCTCCTCGGTCTATTTGCCATGCCCTCACGGGGCCATGCGCGCAGCTTTCCGAGCTCCCGATCCATACGTCCGTGAAACCGCGAGAGTTGGCTCGAATACCATTTGTAACGCCCGAGACCCGAAATACGGCTAAAGTCCACTCTACATGTTGAATGAACCACACGATAATTAACTCTCTTACGCTTTTCGTCCTCGCTTCGCGTAAAGGTTCGAACCGGAGTTAATACCATTTCCGGCCCCGGTATTTAAGTTGGTTCAGTTCGGTCTTCAACTTCCGGTTTGGGACTATCCTTCGTCGCTTAAATAACCCGGCATCCCGAGCTCTGATAACGCGAGAGCCCCGTGCTCTGATAACCTGGCCATTCGGCCCGGCCCATTATCTTGGCCCAAGAGCGGGTCTCACACAACCGAGCTCATGTTTTACCACACTTTGCAACTTTCTATCCTTGTCGGCATTTATAGAACACCTAAGAGTCATACTCCACACCGCAGCCATGGACGCCACGGTGGGTCTCGATGGTGGTGGCGCCACCGCACGCCTCCATCTGCGCCCCGCTCTGCTCCCTTTTTGCCCTCCATTTCCGTCGGCGGCTTTTCTTGGATACGTTGGTGTCCGCCGGCCCTCGCTTCGCTCTATGCGAGGGTTCACTCGGAGTGTCTTGCTATAGTTGTGATGATCAACTAAATAGAAAGAAAAACTAAACAACCGCCAAAAAAATATGACGTGATGACTCTTTTTAATAAAACCAATTATATTATTTGCATATCATAATATTGAAACTCACTCCCTCCATTCAAAATTGTAATTTGGTCTAACTTATACATAGATTTGGTCAATATGCATATTGTCTAGATAGTGAGCAATGAAAGTTATGATAAAAACACAACTTATTTGTCAAGGGGCTATGCAATGGCAAAGGCCATTGGTTGCTCCCACCAGGGGTTCAAATCACGGGTGCGACACTTTATCCTGGATTTAGTGAGCAAAATGCAAAAGGCGACGGCGTCCGTCGATAAAAAACGAACTTCAAACGATCCTTGAAGGTGCTCATAGGGGGTAGGGTTTTGCGTCACGTGTGTTCATAGGGGTGAGTTAAAAATGTGTAATCTCAAAAAAAAAAAAAAAAACACAACGACTTACAAATAGCATTTTACAAATGAGAAAGTATAAGCCTGCTTTTATAACCCACTCACGACTTTCTTAGCACACCGCAAAGTAAACATGATACCAAAGTACCGCCATGAATTTTTGCGTCTCAAATTTTCCACAATGGTCACTGTCGGGACAGGAATGAAAACCGTCTTGACGTGACGCCAGTCTCTCCTGCCACGTAGTACCACCAATGCTTCTGCTCTTGTTTTATCTCAATGTGCAACAGTGCAAGCATCAATGCACAGAGTTTCATCTCCTTCGCCTCTTTTCACAAAGCATCGTGGCAGCTACTTTTCTTGATGCCAATATTTTCTAGTCCATCGGTAGCTCCAATAGCCAAACAAAAGGACGTGATTTGTTGGGGGTGTGCTTTTCTGTCCGGCTCTCTTGCATGAAAAATCTTTTATAAAAACCCGTATTTAATGGTTCTTTGCTTCTTTAGGCCTCGCTAAACTCACACGAAAAGAGCTTTCAGGCTAGGCTAGGCTCCACAAGCATGCAGATTCTCTACGCCTCTACTGAACTATATATTTCCTCTGCCTCGAAATACAGCGCATTCTAGCCAGATTAAACAGCATACACGGGTACTATTCTCGTGACCTCTCCCTATGATCAGCTTCCTTAGCGTTAGCTCTCGTTCGGTTAACCACTAATCTAGTTAATGGAACTAAGAACAGATTTTATCTCTTATTACGAGTTAAAACAATCTTTGTCAATCTCTTTCAATCCTCCCGAATTTTAAGGATTAGCCGAAGCATGGTATGCTAGGCAGAGATCTAGACGTGGGCCTTGCTTAGATGGTTAAAATTTCTAACTTTTTTCCACTTTCTCTCCATCACATCCATTAAATAGGAAAAAAACATATGTTTGGACTGTGTTAAATGTGTAGGTAAAAAAATAACTAATTACACAGTTTAGATGTACATTGCGAGGGCGATTCTTTTGAGCCTAGGCTCCATGGTAGGATGATATTTACCAGGACTTTGGGAAACGTCTTTATGGTGTATGATGTCACATTCGGTTCCAAATATTTGCCATCTAAACAAGCCCGTGGTCGGCTTCAGGAAGTGATGGGGCCGTAGGAAAGAAAACAGAGTTGAACAGGACTGTGACTTCTCATCTCGCGTACTATCGGTTGCCTCCGGTGGTGGAGATGAAATTGTTGATGCTTGAGGCCAGGAAAGAGTCCAAGACTTTGGGTTTAGGTGTTGGCGTCTGAACTGAAAAAGAGGCCACACGGTCAACCTAATATTCTCCATTGCGCCTACTGTAGAAAGAAAATTGGCCTAAAAGGACAGGAATGACTTGACAATCGGTTCGTCCTCAAAGTATTGTGCAATTTTAGATCAAGTTATTATTTTTTAAAAAAACTAATTAATTAATTTATAAATAGTATCAACATCTATGCATGTCTCTAGATATGCTTACTATACAAATACTTTTCTTAATTAGTCTAGTGACCTTTATTTTGCTCTATAAATTAATAAATATTAATATTATCTAGTAGTGTTATCTAGAAGTTGGGCAATACTATTACTACGGTACTTTTCTTAAATATGAACTATTGTTTTAAAAATTTTAATTAATAACTAACTAACCTAAAAAAGAAGAAATATATATTTTTAACCCTCCCTTATGCATGGGACTATGGGAGAGACGGAAGCGGCCACCGGTCGTACGTGCGGCCCTTTCCTGGTTTATTGTGCAGCTTTTCCATGCGGTACTTGCGGTACGAGTGCGTGCCATAAAAGAATTTTTATCAAGTTCATCATATCAGTTGCAAGTTCCCTCTCTCTTTGCTGAACTTTCCATTGCATGCAAATTTTTGTATTTCCCTTATATTATATACTACTGTATTATATACTATCGCTATTACAGTGACACTCACGGTCACTGTGGAATCGGAAGTACATACAGCAAACTTTTAGGAGTGTTTCATCATTATAGGATTCAGGACAGGTGAAAAGGCTTTTGTCGCGTACATGTTTTTCCTCTGAATGCCAGATAGAGCAACTCCAACAATTTAGCATTTGGAGTTGCAATAAGCCCATCGTGATACAAGAGTAGCTTTTTTCTTTTTCTCGGGCCATTCACCCGTTTTTCATTAAGAGGAGGAAAACCAAATCCAAATAGCCTATTGGATGCGAGGCGACACGAAGGTCAAGAAATAGAAAAGCAAAACAAACAACCTATCTTGGAATTAAACAAAGCGACTACATGATGACCAAATCCGGCTACGGTCGAGGGACCAACAACCACTTAGGCGGCGGAGGGCATCGACGCGGCGCTTCTTGCCGAAGAAGGAATGCCTCCATGCCCGCGTTGACCTCGACAAGAGGCCCGGTGAAAGCGATGCGGGCTGCGTCAAAGGCGGCATCCTCAACGGCGGTAGCCCAATTGGGGCCGGCCCATTATCTTGGCCCCTCGGTCTCATCCACCCACCCTCGGGGACTCGGCGTCCTTTCATGGGCCCAGGCTCGCGCTAAAGTCCTACTGATGGGTTCTTCATGCGGAATGGGCTCCATCGGGAGGAAGCACCGCAACCGGGGGAGGCCCGCGGGAAGCCATTTCGGCTCACTCCGTGCGGTGCGGTGGATGGGGCCACGGGAGGTGCAACGGCCAGCGGAATTACGGCCAAACCTTCATCCATGTCCCTGGCGGTAGCGGTCTAGCGGCCATGCACATGCTTCGTTGATTGAAGCAAAAGCGCCCGGCGGGAACCGGTACTGCGGCTGCCCGTGATGGTGGATCTCATGCGGCGATGAGGGCGAGGCGGCCTTGTGTGGCGGCGCCTACGCCCTGCACTAGTGAAATCTCATGTTTGGTTTTGGAAATTGATGACGACACTTGTGGACTAATCCTTTGCTCTAAGTATGTGACTTTAGAAAGGATTAGGTGGATGACAAGGTGCATGATGATCATGAACATGGACAAAAAGTCGGTGGACTTGATGGATCGTCAAGCTCGGTGATCGACTTGAGAGGAACCCGGAGATCAAGGCAAAGGTATACTTGATAGGGTTTTCCTTTTGGTGATCAAGACACGATAGAGCGTGTGATCACATTATAGGATAGATGGCCGACTATCAAGAGGGAATGCTTGCGACAATCCTTGCATGAAGTGCTTCTAGGTCCATATCGATTTGCATGATGCTTTTTCGATCTTGCCTAACATCTCGACGTGCTAACATTGGTGATAACGTGGTCATCTTGGACGTGTTGGCAACCTATGGCAAGAGGCGAAGCAAGTTGGAAGCAAAGAGCAAAGAAAAGGAAGAAGATGTCGGTCCAGGCGACGGACGGCGGAAAAGTGAATTAACTCCTCTGCGCGCAGCTGCGTAGCCAGCGAATTTGACGCGGGCCGAAGCTGACCGGATGCTTCCGGTGCCGGATCGTAAAAGGCCCGACCCTTGTTAGCGAATTTGGGCGGGACCGGGCCGCGTCCGTTCGTGGCGTCCACCCCGCCGAGAGCCCATTTTGAACTCCAACGGCTCTTTCTGAGGGGGTCTATATATATACTTGTTTGGCCGGTATTTGGAGCCCCTCTCTTGCACATTTGAACACTCCTACACACTTGTGAGCTTGTGATACTCCTCTCCACTCATCTCCTCATCACTAATTCAGATTCTTGGTGAGATTGAGAGAGATAGAAGTGCACTTGCCGGTTGCATTTAGAAGCACTTCATCCTTGGAGAAGCAGCGGGATCTTGTTACTCTTGGGAATTTGCCCGGTTCCCTAGCGGCTTGGAGCAAGAGGCGGTGTTGATCGATTGGAGCTTGTTCGAGGCCACACCGGTGGTGATTGTGAGGGGTCGTTCCTTACCCCCGGGAGATCGCGAAAGGAGCACTAGTGGATTGCTCGTGGCTTGTTGGACCCTCTCTTGTGTTCGGTTGATTGAGCTCCCGAGGGGATTTGGCATTGGCCATTAAGCTTATCATCCGTCAAGTGAGTGTGTCGCCACAGCGGGACTAAGCCCGGCAAAAGCACGTGAACCTCGGTGAAAAATCATCGTGTCACTTGTCATTTGCTCGTTGGAGATTTCTTGTACATGGTGATTGGCCACAACCTCTACCGACAACGGTGGTATTGTATTCTAGCCTCTCTTCGCATTACTTTGGTAGTATATTTGTTAGGGTGCTTAGTTGAGTAGCTTGCTTAGCTTAGTTATCTCCTAGTGGTAGAATTAGTTAGTTTTTCTTGCCCACCTAGGAGTAACTTAGCAACCTAGCCTTTTGTGTGTGATTAGAGATATTAGACTTGCTAGAATTGCTAGGAGGCTTTGCGTAATTAGGTTGAAGCATTTGCAAAAAACGCCGTTTTATTTACTAACCGCCTTGCTTAGTGTTGTTTGTAGAATTTTTAATAGGCTATTCACCCCTCCCTCTAGCCATAGTAGGACCTTTCAAGTGGTATCTATTGAAAGCTTCAAGAGCACTTGGCAACCGGTTAGTATTTGAGTGCTACAAGTTTATCTATGCAAACATCCACTATGTGTAGTGACAAAACAATGGCAACTATTCCATGTCATACAACAACTATCACTAGAGGCGCCACCTTCTAAGCAAACTGGCAAATCAAAACTATGGGGCATTGGAAGTACCGACGATGATTTTTGAAGAACCAATGAAACCTCAAGCAAATCAATTGACAAGTGTGGGTTGTCAACTATGGGATTGAAGTTGAAGATGACAAGTTTGAGGTTGCTAAGAACCAGGTTTGCCGCCGAGGGAGAAGAAAATCTATGCCAATGATGTGGCCGTGAGTGCTTTTCATGAGGCATTCAATGATAGAGTGTTTGAGCAAGTCAAGACACTCACCATCGCCCATGATATATGGAAGAAACTAGAAGAATGTTATGAGGGCACCGATGGAGTCAAGCAAGCAAAGGCCTACATCAAGCTTGAGCAATTCAATAGTTTCAAGATGGAGGATGATGAGAGTGTGCAGGAGATGTTCCACCGCATGCAAGTGTTGGTGAACGATCTCAAAGCACTAGGAGAAGACATCAAGGACACAACATTCAACATGAAGTTCTTGAGGTGCTTACAGGAGAGATTTGAGACACTCAAGACTGTGCTTGTGAAGACCAACTTGAAGCTCTTGACACCAAATCAATTGCTTGATGAGGTGATGACCGATGACTCATTTAGAGATGACTCAAAGAAGCAAGAGCTCATCAACAAGGCCAACAAGAAGATCAAGGATGAGGACAAGAAAGATGACAAGAAAGGACTAGCACTCAAAAGCTAGTTCATCATCCAAGGGCAAGAAGAAGAAAGAGGAATCAAGTGATGATGAGGCGGCACTTCTACAAGTGGAAGTGAAATTGATGAGCACATGGCCCTCTTTGTGAGGAAATTGGGCAAGTATGTGAAGAAGAGCTACATCTCATCAAAGAAGAACAAGAAGAAGCAATCAATCAAGAAGAAGACCAAGGATGGCAAGAATGAAGGCAACATGACATGTTTTCGTTGCCATGATGATTGTCACTTGATTGCGGAGTGCCCATATGATAGTGATGATGAGAAGGGCATCAAGAAGGCAAGAAAGAAGAATGATGCCAAGAATGAGAAAGAGAAGAAGCCCAAGAAGAAGAATGAGTCCCATGTTGCTATATGGGATAGTGATGGTTCATCTTCTTCAAGTGATGAAGAGGAGGACAAGAAGAAGAAGAAGGGACAAGCTCACCTTGCTATGCATGACAAGATCTCCCTCTTCGACACTCCTTCATCATGCTTCATGGCTAAGGCCACTAAGGTACAATCTATCACTAATGATGATGATGATGATAGTGATAGTGATAGTGATGATGAGGAACCAACATACACTAAGGAAGAATTGAAAACCATGCTTGATGATAGCATTGACATGTACAAGGATAGTAGAAAAGGCCAAGGGCTTGCGCAAGGAAATAAAAAGCCTTAAGCAAGAACTTGAGGAGCTTCGGGTATCTTATGAGAGTCTAAAGGTAGACCATAAGAAGCTTGAGAAATCTCATTCTAAGCTAGAGAAAGCTCACTCCTCTCTACTAGAAGAGCACAAGTTGTGCCAAGTTGTGGAAGATGTTAGTACATGTCATGCTAGCATCATGTGTGATCTTCTAGATGATGATTCATCTCCCAAGTGTGACACCTCCATTAGCATTATCACTAGCACATCCATCTCTAGTGAGGATACTTGCAACCCAATGCTTATTCATGAGAATGCAAGTTTGAAAAGGGAAGTAAAGGAGCTCAATCACTCCTTGGCTAAGGCCTATGGTGGTGAGGACCGCTTGCTTATGTGCTTGGGTAGCCAAAGGGCATCCTTGTATAAGGAAGGCTTAGGCTATATCCCCAAGAAAGGCAAGGCCGCCTATGTGACTCACAAGACTCGTTTTGTGAAGAGCAATGGTAGCTATTGCAAAGCTTGCAAGCAAGTTGGTCACTTAGAGCCAAAGTGCATGAACAAGAAAACCAATGTCTCTTCCATCAAGCTTGATCACTCCTATATGCTTGTGAAGAAGGACAATGGTGTTCGTGCTAGGTTCATTGGTACACCATGGATGGGCTCAAAGAAGAAAGCCATTTGGGTACCAAAGGCCTTGGTGACTAACCTTGAAGGACCCAAGCAATATTGGGTACCTAAGAATAAATTGATCTTGTTTTGTAGGTCAATTACTGCGTGGAGGGGAGGAGAGCATTGGATAATGGATAGTGGGTGCACTCAACACATGACCGGGGATTCTAATATGTTCAAGACTATTAGCATCAAGGGCATTGATGAATATGAGTCTATCACATTTGGCAATGACAAGAAAGGCAATGTGTTGGGATTAGGCAAGATAACAATTACCCAAGAAAAGAGTCTATCCAAAGTGTTGCTAGTTGATCATCTTGATTACAACCTATTGTCGGTCTCTCAACTTTGTGACCATGGCTACAAGTGCATATTCACAAGTCAAGAAGTTGAAGTAGTTAGCGGTGATGGTGCCAATATGATCTTCAAGGGATTTAGACATGGTGATCTCTACCTTGTTGATTTCAAGTCCAAGGAAGCCAAATTGACAACATGCTTACTCTCACAAGCTAGCAAAAGGGTGGTTGTGGCATAGAAGACTTGGTCATGTTGGGATGAAGCAATTAAACAAGTTAGTGAAGCATAACTTGGTTAGAGGCTTGGATGATGTGAAGTTTGAGAAGGACAAACCTTGTGGAGCATGTCAAGCCGGGAAGCAACATGGCAATGCACATCCAACCAAGAGCATCATGAGTACAAGCAAGGCATTTGAGTTGCTACACATGGACTTGTTTGGGCCAATATCATATTCAAGCATTGGAGGCAACAAGTATGGTTTTGTCATAGTTGATGACTACACTAGATACACTGAAGGTGTTCTTTTTGCATGACAAGAATGATGTGTTTGAGCTATTCAAGACCTTTGTCAAGAGAGTGCAAAATGAATTTGAAACATCCATCAAGAAGATTAGAAGTGACAATGGGAGTGAGTTCAAAAAAACACAAGAATTGAAGAGTTGTGTGATGAGCTTGGAATTGGACATCAATTCTCACCAACCTACACTCCTCAATCCAATGGTGTAGTTGAAAGGAAGAATAGAACCTTGATTGAAATGGCAAGATCAATGCTTAGTGAATACAATGTTAGTCATTCCTTTTGGGCGAAGCTATCAACACGGCTTGCTATTGTAGCAACCGTCTCTATTGCCATGGGATGCTTGGCAAGACACCATATGAGTTACTCAATGGAAGAAAGCCCAACATTGGTTATTTTAGAGTCTTTGGATGCAAATGCTACATTCTCAAGAAAGGCACAAGATTGGGCAAGTTTGACAAGAAATGTGATGAAGGTTTCCTAGTTGGATATTCAACCACAAGCAAAGCATATAGAGTGTGGAACTTTGGTAGTGGCAAGCTTGAAGAGGTTCATGATGTTGAATTTGATGAAACCCAAGGCTCTCAAAATGAGGTTGAAAATCATGATGATGTGAGTGGCTCCAACTTGGAGAATGCAATGAGGACAATGGACATTGGTGACATTCGGCCTAGGCAAGTGCAAGATGATGAAGATACTCCATTGCCAACTACTTCGGTTGACATTGGTACAAATGAAGCTAGCACTAGTGGGACCCAAGATGAAGATCAAGATCAAGAGCAACAAGCTAGTCCAACTCCCCATCCTAGTCATCAAGTGCAAGTGATGCAACCATCCAATATTGCAAGAGACCCCCAATTGATCAAATTGTGGGTGACATCAATAGTGGAGTGGTTACTAGAAGAAGACTAGCATCTTTTTGTGCTCACCATGCATTTGTAGCACAAGAAGAAAAATGGGAGAACATAGTTGATGCACTCAAGAAGGAGGATTGGATCAATGCTATGCATGAAGAGTTGAACAACTTCAAGAGAAATGATGTATGGGAATTGGTGGAAAGGCCAAAGAACTACAATGTGATTGGAACCAAGTGGGTCTTCAAGAACAAGCAAGATCAAGATGGAATTATGATTAGAAACAAGGCAAGGCTAGTAGCTCAAGGGTTCACTCAAGTAGAGGGTCTTGATTTTGGAGAGACCTATGCACCAGGTTGCTAGACTTGAAGCAATTAGAATCTTGCTTGCTTATGCATGTGCTCATGAAATCAAGCTCTATCAAATGGATGTGAAAAGTGCTTTCTTGAATGGCTTCATCAATGAGTTGGTGTATGTGGAGCAACCCCAGGGCTTTGAAGATGAGAAGTATCCCAACCATGTCTACAAGTTGAAGAAAGCATTGTATGGCTTGAAGCAAGCACCTAGAGCATGGTATGAGAGGTTGAGAGATTTTCTCCTCTCTAAAGGGTTCAAGATGGGCAAAGTGGACACCACTCTCTTCACCAAGAAGATTGGCAAAGATTTGTTTGTGTTGCAAATATATGTTGATGACATTATCTTTGGGTCAACCAACCAAGAGTTTTGTGAAGAGTTTGCTAAGATGATGGCAAATGAGTTTGAAATGTCAATGCTTGGAGAGCTCACATTCTTTCTAGGACTTCAAATCAAGCAAATGAAGAATGGCACATTCATAAGTCAAACCAAGTACATCAAAGACATGATCAAGAAGTTTGATCTACAAGATGCCAAGTCAATGTCACACCAATGGCAACCAATGGAAGCCTAGATCCCGATCCAAGTGGCAGCATGGTTGAGCAAAAGAAGTATAGGTCCATGATTGGTAGTTTGCTCTATGCAACCGCATCAAGACCGGACATAGCATTTAGTGTGGGCATGTGTGCTAGATATCAATCCGATCCAAGAGAAAGTCACCTCAAGGCAACAAAGAGAATCATTAGGTACTTGAAGGGCACTCAAGATGTGGGACTATGGTATCCAAAGGGATCCAAGTTTGATTTGATTGGATATTGGATTCGATTATGGAGGATGCAAGATAAATAGAATGAGCACAAGTGGCACATGCCAATTCCTTGGAAGGTCACTAGTATCATGGTCTTCAAAGAAGCAAAATAGTGTTGCTCTCTCTACCGCCGGCGAATACATTAGTGCGGGAAGTTGTTGCACTCAATTGCTTTGGATGAGGTCAACATTGAAGGATTTTGGATTCACATTTGACAAGGTTCCATTGTTTTGTGACAATGAAAGTGCTAGAAAGATGACTCAAAATCCGGTTCAACATCCAAGAACAAAGCACATTGATATAAGGCACCACTTCATAAGAGATCATCAACAAAAGGGTGACATTTGTATCATGGGCATTGGCACCGAAGATCAACTAGCCGACATATTCACCAAGCCACTTGATGAGAAGAGGTTTTGCATGCTAAAGGGAGAATTGAACATTATTGACTTCTCCAACTAGAGTTGATGCACCCCACTTATATGACATGCCTCTCCTTCGACAAACACCCAAGGTAAAAAGTTTTTGTCATGGCATTCATACTTGCTAAGGACTTGTTAGTGCATCTAGACATCATGCAATTTAATAGGCTCATTCATGGTAAATAAAATGATTTCATTGTATGTGTGGCACCACTATTGCTTTGAATATTTTTATGAACTAGTGGTGGCATATGACATGTTTATGTGCTTGCAATCCTAGTGTCAACTCTAGAAAATGAGCTATTGATGTGTATTCTAACATGGTGCAAGATAACCCTTATGTATATGAGGTGTGAAAAAGCTTGTCCTTGGTTCAAACTTGAATACATGGAAAGGCAAGTGATCTAGATGAGACCACATGTGATACTTTGATTAACTTGATTTCTCTCATTTACACCTTTTTGGTGATTGTTGACAAAGGGGGAGAAATAAGTCACAAAGATGTTGGAAAGGATCACACAAATAGGGGAGCAAGCTCATAGACTATTTGTGCATTTGTATGTGCATGATCATAATGAAATGTGCATTGGCAATCTAAATTCAATATACATGATTGCTTGTTGTATGCTAGCTTTTGAAAAATTGATTGGTGTATTGACCAACTAGCATGCATAGGATGTATCTAGACAAAGCTCACATTTTAAGCCTATAATGTTGATCTCATGGGGTATGTTGAGTTTTTGATGAAGTCTAGATAGATGATGCTAAGGACTCCGATGGTTTCACGCTTCAAAGGTCCAATTTCTATAACTTTAGCATCTCTTTTGGTATTAGTATCTCTCCCCATGATTTCTATCCAACATATGTGCCAAAATTGAACCAAACACATGGAAGCACATATGTAGGGGGAGCCACTACTATCAAAACCGAACCTTGAAATGATTGTCCATTCCTTGACTTTTGTTCAAAACTCTAATGGGCAAGCAATTCAAGTTAAATTGAATTTATCTCTTATCTTTGTGAGTTGGTTGTCATCAATTACCAAAAAGGGGGAGATTGAAATCTCATGTTTGGTTTTGAAAATTGATGGCGACACTTGTGGACTAATCCTTGGCTCTAAGTATGTGACTTTAGAAAGGATTAGGTGGATGACAAGGTGCATGATGATCATGAACATGGACAAAGTCGGTGGACTTGATGGATCGTCAAGCTCGGTGATCGGCTTGAGAGGAACCCGGGAGATCAAGGCAAAGGTATACTTGATAGGGTTTTCCTTTTGGTGATCAAGACACGATAGAGCGTGTGATCACATTATAGGATAGATGGCCGACTATCAAGAGGGAATGCCGCGACAATCCTTGCATGAAGTGCTTCTAGGTCCATATCGATTTGCATGATGCATTTAGGACATGAGAGCACTAACTTCGATCTTGCCTAACATCTCGACGTGCTAACATTGGTGATAACGTGGTCATCTTGGACGTGTTGGCAACCTGGCAAGAGGCGAAGCAAGTTGGAAGCAAAGAGCAAAGAAAAGGAAGAAGATATTCTTTGTCTAGAGGCGGCCGGACGGTGGGGAAAAGTGGCCGAAACATTGGCCCGGGGCGTCGTCGAGGCGTCTGGCAGCACTCTGCGGCTAAATTGCCGGGCCTTCGGCCGGAAGCTGGACGGATACTTCCGGTGCCCCGGCCGACGGCGCGGCCGGATCGGGCCCAGGAGGAGGGCGCCCGTGTGTGGCCCGACCCTTGTCGGTAGCGGCCGGGAAGCGGTGACCGGACGCTGGGCCGGACCGGCCAAAGCGTCCGGTTGTAGAGCCCATTTTGAACTCCAACGGCTCTTTTCGAGGGGGTCTCTATATATACTTGTTTGGCCGGTATTTGGAGCCCTCTCTTGCACATTTGAACACTCCTACACACTTGTGAGCTTGTGATACTCCTCTCCACTCATCTCCTCATCACTAATTCAGATTCTTGGTGAGATTGAGAGAATAGAAGTGCATTACTTGCATCGGTTGCATTTAGAAGCACTTCATCCTTGGAGAAGCCAGCGGGATCTTGTTACTCTTGGGAATTTGCCCGGTTCCTAGCGGCTTGGAGCAAAAGCGGTGTTGAGCTCGATTGGAGCTTGTTCGAGGCCACACCGGTGGTGAAGGGTCGTTCCTTACCGCGGGGAGATCGCGAAAGGAGCACTAGTGGATTGCTCGTGGCTTGTTGGACCCTCTCTTGTGTTCGGTTGATTGAGCTCCCACGGGGATTTGGCATTGGCCATTAAGCTTATCATCCGTCAAGTGAGTGTGTCGCCACAGCGGGGACTAGCGTCTTGCAAGCACGTGAACCTCGGTGAAAAATCATCGTGTCACTTTGTCATTTGCTCGTTGGAGATTTCTTGTACACGGTGATTGGCCACAACCTCTACTCGACAACGGTGGTATTGTATTTTAGCCTCTCTTCGCATTACTTTGGTAGTATATTTGTTAGGGTGCTTAGTTGAGTAGCTTGCTTAGCTTAGTTATCTCCTAATGGTAGAATTAGTTAGTTTTTCTTGCCCACCTAAGTAACTTAGCAACCTAACTTTTGTGTGTGATTAGAGATATTAGACTTGCTAGAATTGCTAGGAGGCTTGCGTAATTAGGTTGAAGCATTTGCATTTGCGCTACGCCGTTTTGGCCTTGCTTAGTGTTGTTTGTACAATTTTTAATAGGCTATTCCCCCCCCTCTAGCCATTAGGACCTTTCAACTAGCGTGAAGCCATCATCATCGGCGGGGCGGAATGCCGGCGTGGCTTGGCGGCGGAGGGCCGACCCATGGCGTGTCGGTGTGCGGCCAGCGTGGCCGGTTAGCGTCTTTGGGAGCCGGCATGCGGCGAAATCCGCGCTCGACCTCTGGCGTCGCGTTTCAAGGATAAACTTCGACCTTTCAGGACCGATCTTGAATGTAGCGACATGCCGCGCCACACAGGTTTTCTTCTGAATGACACCGAGGCCTCTGGAGGGGCGACCATGGACCGGCACGAGGAGACGGGCTGTCATCGTCGGTGGCGGGCGGCAGTGGCGGGGCGGCGGGGTGGAAGGGTACGACCGGGTCCAGGGCACGGGCGGCGGAGGCTGCCATCGGCATCGGTGATGACAGGAAAAAATTTCAGAGGACATGTTTCTTCCTCGGGCTTGGAAGGGGGAGAGGTGGCTGGGAAGATTAGCCGACCGACGTGGGGCTGGATCGGGCTTGGGTCGGGAGGGGGCGGTGGCCATCAGACTTTCACGTAGGCTGTTATAAAGATTCTCACGGAGTCTTCTAGTAGTACATGGACGTACGTTTAGAAACATTATAAACATTACACAAGCCCAAACGACTAATACTATGAAAAACCCCACTTACACAACCATCGGGGAAGGCCATGGCGCGTCATCATTGCAGAGCTTACAACAGAGATAAGCAGCTCCAACTTCCCAGTTCCCATGACGAGCATCAGCCAAAATCCCTAACATGTTTTCACCTGCTTACACAAGCCTTGACCTACAAAGAAAGTGAAACGCAACACGTCAACATTGACAAGCTTTGGTGTACCCAATTTAAAGGCCTCCCTCCCTATGGAGTTATGGATTTGCGGGCTCAATTTACATTTGCAAAATTTTGTATTCCCTTGTATACCATCGATGTTACAATGACACATGGGTCGAAATCACCGACGGTGGCAAATACAGGGTCGTGCAAAATTTTATTGACAGGAAACACATTCATCCTCAATTCTCCCTCACACACCGACAACCACTCTCAAAATTCGTGAAAAGCATAACACAAATTTTATGGAGTGTTCCATCATCAGGATTCAGTACCGGTACTGAAGAAAGGCTTAATATGTACTCCCTCCGTCCCGCTATGTTAGTCGCTAGGAACTCGTGCCCCCCACCCAGTCACACATCCCGAGCGACAGAGAAATAGGGATAGAGGGAGTACTGAATTATCTAGATACAATGTAAAGGAAATGTATAGAAAAGTAAGTTATAATTTGGAATGGAGGTACATATGTTGAATCCCCGACGGAAACCAATACGACTACTCCCGTACTCTGAACAGGATCTTGGATGTCGGTTCTACCCGTGAATATAGGATTTGAGAACTTTCAACTCATGGGTGTTGCCCGGTACTAATACACTTGAGAAGTGCCTTCAGAGAAGTTTCTTCTTATTTTCTGTGGCTGCTTTTCTCTTGGACTGGATGCAAATCTAGTATTCCTTTGTTCTAAATTATGAGACATTTAGATACATAGTTCAAACAATAGGAGATACATTTGTTAGATATATAGTTCAATACAATGGGAGATACACTATATCTAGATAAATAGTTCAAACAATATCTAATTTGAAATGGGGATAGTTGTAAATAGGAGATAGATTTGTGAGTACCATGTTTGACACTTTTCGTGTGTTCCAAAAACACGCAAGTATTTTCCTTCTTGAGACCCTATTTGATAACTAGTTCTATGGTTTTTTTAATCATAGGGACTTAGAAAAAAGATTCTAGAAAAAGTCTCTTCTATTTGGTTTTATAAGGGGTTAAAAGAGACGTTTTACTCCCAACTCTAAAAAGTCTCTCTAACCAAACAGGTCTGAATAGCATGTGGTTCATCACTGCAGAAGTAACTAACGCTGAAAACGACACCGGCCTTGATGGCCTTTTTCTTTCTTTTTTTTTTCCCCAACAACAATCATTATCAATGGCGGAAAAATCAGTATATTATCGACTTTTAACTGCGGTTGACCGTACGTCCTGAAAATCATTTCGGGGGCAGCTCGTGTCCATCTTATTTCTACGATCTCAATGGCGTAAGTTTTGAAACCGTCGCAAAAATTGATTTGGACCGTCTCTAAAAAAAAGTCACCTATATATGTGGTAGTGACTGTTCCATCATTGTTGCATTGGTCCGATGGAAGAACCAAGGAGGACAATGCAAATCTCGTACGTCTAGCATGCATTATTCTCCAGAACTGCTGCCATCTCCTCGTCACCCAACGGTGACTTGCCGATCAACTGTAATCACTCGTTTGTAGCTGCCTCTAGAGCCCTGTTTAATTTGTTTCTCCAGAACACCGCACATCATCCGCACCTCCAGTGATCTATCGCTTCCTTCATTGGAAGTCTTTGCTCTTTATCCTCTTCTGTACGTGAGGTGGGTGGTAATGTTAGTATGTTACCACAGAACATAGTAATCACGTCCTAAAACTTTTTTTCCTCTTGCAAGTTAATTTTTCTCAATAATTTTTTAATCTTTTCAGAGTGAGGATTAACCGAACAAAACCCATATGCATGCTAGACAGATCTAGATGTGTTAGGGTTGTGGAAATGATGGGCCATGGATGGGGAAGAAAGCAAAGCTGCCCCCTTCTGACTTCTCATCTCGCTCTCGTAGTTAGCTACTGCCTTTTCACATGGAGATTTGAGGCTAGGAAAGAATTTAGCCTAGTACTTTTAGGTGTGGCCGTGTGGGGTGTAGTCTTCCACAGGGTCAACCTAATTAATATTCCTGTCCGTTCGTACTTCGTCCTAAACGCAGTGCAA
Source organism: Hyparrhenia diplandra (assembly GCA_015847255.1). Taxonomy (NCBI): domain Eukaryota; kingdom Viridiplantae; phylum Streptophyta; class Magnoliopsida; order Poales; family Poaceae; genus Hyparrhenia; species Hyparrhenia diplandra. Next base: position 128,820 of record JADLZK010007697.1, read on the forward strand.
TTTCCCGAAATGCAATTATGTTCTGTGTTTATAGTTACAGAAATTTATTATGGTTGAAGAAAATGAGAACCATTGAGCTATAGATTTTTTAAATGGAATCCTATTACAAAAAGAATCTAAATCTTGTATATCAACGAAAGGACGCCTTGCCATGACTTGTCTTCCACAACCTTTAATGTCTGAGCCTGTTCTTGTCGAAAAAAAAGTCCGAGCCTGTACTGTGCAATGATCTTTACATAAGGACTAAATGACATACCATGTGAATAACACAAGGCTTGTATAACAAAAACGTATGACTTTACAAGAGGAGAAAATATACACATTATATACCCCATTATATAGTGCATATGTTTGAGTCTGGTGGCACATCAGTCAGGTATTCTTCTCTAAAACAGATAGTGCTGGTGTAAGATAGTTGTTAGCCTTGTCTGGCAGATGAGCCACCTGAAAACATTCATAGCATCAAATCAAACACGACAATGAATAGGAAAAAAAAACAATTCATGGCCTTGATAAGAACGTGAGGATCCATCAATTTTGGATTTCAGATATGAACTTACAAGTTCATACAGCTCGTTCCCTTGGTCAGCGACGTACTCGTAGCATACCTAATTGAGTGTGTAGCAACAAGTTTAGTTATTCACAACTGCATACTATTATCAGATGGAAAAGTGTTGCCATACATGAAAGAGAGCAGGACAATAATCTTACATCAAAACTTTTGTTTCTCGCAGTGGAATCATGCAAAGCTTTGACACAAATATCTGCCACATCAGCACAGCTGATACCCTACATAGGGAAGTTCTAGATTTAGTGTTCTGTGTACATAAAATCCGCAAAGTTTAGCATCACACAAGCAACTAACTGTTCATGATGTCTCACCTGAGAGATTCTGTTCCCTTGATCAAAGATCAGTGCACGCTGGCCACCAGGTTCTTCCTGAAACAATTTACAAATGACTACCATGGTCATCGTGCAACTAGATTCAATGGAACATATTTATCAATATGAAAATAACCACCTCACTCGCTCATAATCCTACTTCAGAAGGTATGATCTAGTACAATGTTTATGTCTTGGTTTTTGAACGTAAGAAGGAAATAAACTGCTTCTAGTTCTAGGTTAACCATATGTTGAGCACACTGCTTATATCAAGAGCCTAAGTGAACTCCTATAAACTTCACTCAACTAACTCCACTAATATCAGTAAGTGTATTATTTTTTCAAAAAAAAATCAGTAAGTGTATTAGTATGATACCTGCAAAGGACCCGGGCGCACGATTGTATATCCAAGGCCTGACCTCCGAAGTGCATCTTCTCCAGCCTAGAAGAGCATCAAAATCCTTAAAACATCTGAAGTAGATCCTTAAACATATAGGTGTCAAGTGGTTACACAAAGTAGAACCTGCTTGGCTTTGAGAACTTGTTCTCTTCTGTTAGATTCAATTCCAGAACCTGAACATGACACCAATATGAAGTCTGTTTCTTGACCGGCCTGTAAAAAAAAAAAAGAGCTATACTTTAAGTACATGAGACAGAAAGGTAATATTTACAGGAACAATGTAGGGACAACTTACAGGTAAAGCTTTGATGTATTCCAGTTTTAGCTCAAAGTTTCGAGGATCACTAGCATTTTGAGATCCATCACCAGGTCTCTACAGAAAGTGTCAATTGCTAAGTCGCCATTTTATGTCACAGCCAAACCCGTACTTGCTGTCTTGTGGTGATGATGGAAGTAAAAACAACATAGTGCACTGACCTGCCTTTTTGGTTCAAACCTAATGGTTAGTGTATGCACAAGAAAAGGGTCGAGGGGAGGATCTTGTGGGTTTACTGGCCGAAAAGATGAAAATGGCACTCTTACCTGCAGAAAACAAACACAAAAGGATTAAATTCTACATGTGCATTAAGCAGCTGTATAGCTAAGACATTGAACACTACTTACTTAGTATACTTACCCTACAAAACCCTACTTTTGTAGCCATCCGAGCAAAATACTTCTTGCTCTGGGTTGTGTCTGCCAATGGACCAGTTTCAAGAATAACAACGTATGATCTTCCATTTCCTCCCACTGAAAAAAGTAAACCATCGTACCTATGAACAGAGAAATAAAAGTGAAATGTCATGTTCACATAATACATTCTGATACATAATTTCAAACAAATTCATCAACATCAGAGAATAAGCAAAACATAAGAGCTCCTAATACCTGTCTAGGGTGGAACCTAAAGGAAGAGAAAGCCTTTTTGATATCTCAACATATCCACCTCTTGTGAATACAAATCCTGAAAATAAGGAAGTTCCATAAGAAATATATGACATTCGAATAAAAGAAAAACAGAGGTACATGAAGTATATAGTTTTTTTGTTTTATTTTATTTAGAAATGGAATCATTGTCATAAAAGCTACAAAACTGAAGGTGCTACCTGAGAAAATAGCCTGTTGATCTTCTGAAAAATCCAGTGATGCATCAATGCCTTCATCAAATCTAGAGACAAAAGTATTTGGGAAGTAAGAACCCTGCCGCATCTCCCAACCCTTCAAGGACTTCGCAGACTTGAATTTTGCTATCAGGAGTTTGCTCTTGCTGCTTTTACCAGCCCTGAGCTGGGCCAATTCGTTGTAGTAATCCTGCAGTACAAAGCCAAGCTTGGTGACATACTCTTCATTGAGGACTGGTGGTTCTTAAAACCACAAATACAGATAGATGTTGGCATAAGAAAATTAACTCGGAAGGAAATACCTGGAAAGCCTTGCTAGCATTCCTTACTCCTTGGTTATCAACCCTATTTAGGTCTCCTGTAATAGTTGAGCGTGCAGTTGCACAATAGATTATCTTACTGCAGCCTGATACAGCTGCTTTGACAGTTGCCGGATCACCAACATCACCAACAACGATATCCACCGACCTTGGGAGCATATCTATCACTTCAGGGTCGTTTCTTCTAACTAAAGCCTGTTATGAATGAGAAAGTTAGGCCCGAATTCTGCTAGTTTATCCAAAAAAAATAAATAAAGAGGAGAAAGCTTTCAGGACAGACTGTCTCGGCATTTTATCATAGAAAATGTGCATTGTTCATTTCCATTACTGTAGATTGTTTCCGGTGTGTTCATATGACATGACAGACAGATAGATCACTCCATTCATTTTAGATCCCAAACTCTACTACGTGGAAGGTATGACTGGATGAGTACGTGGGCTAAGCCAGTTAAATTGCCAGCAGTGACTACACACTTACAGTTTGAACACACCAGTAGTATCAGAATACAGAACTGTAGACGCTGAGGAGAATCTAGATAGACATTAATAGAATAGGCATAAAAAATATATCTCAAATGACAGGCTATGAAAATTGAAATGCTGAATTGGAGCCAGCATGTTTGGCTGTTTGCTTTCCTATTCCCTTCCCTAGGCGAGAGATTATGCAGTAAAATAAGGCCCTATGTTAATTGTTAAGTTATCCACTCCAGCTTTGAAGTTGCCACTTGAGTCAAATCAATAAGCATTTGAATCAGGACATGCTGACCTTGACATTGTATCCGCGGAGCATGAGCTTGCGCACGACGATGCGGCCGATGCGGCTGGTGGCACCGACGACGAGGACGGTGGTGTCCTGCGCCCCAGGGACGGTGAACTCGCACATGGGCCCTCCGCGGATGAGCACGGCCTGCTCCTCCTCCGCCAGCGCGGTGGAGGCGCTCGAAAACTGGCCCAGCCGAGAGAACTTTCGCCACACCTCGTCGAACACCTGCCGCGACCGCCGGCCGAGGCCGACGGGGTTGACGATCACGTCGTCGAGGCCGGCCACCAATGCCCGAGCGCTCTCCTCGGCGCTGGGCGCCTCCTTCTTCTTCCTCTTCGCCTCATCCTCCGCGGCCGCCGCAACAGCCACCGGCTCGTCACCCGTCCCGGCCTCCTCCTTGGCGGCGGTGGCGGGCTTCTTCGCCTTCCGAGACCGTCGTTTCCGGCGCGGCTTGGCGGGCTCCTGCGTGACCGTGTCGAGGTCCTCCTGGTCGACGAGCTCGGCGGCGGTCGGCGCGGTAGGCTTGGTGGCGAAGCAGCACGTGGAGGCGTGGTGGTGGTACCGCCTGACGCCGCCGACGGAGGAGGAAGCGAGCGGGAGCGCGTGACGCGTGGCTGTGGAACGCGGCGATAGTGCTCACGGCCGCCCCACCGGGACCGGGGGCCGACGCCCGCGCCGCCACGATGGCCGCCATGCTTGCTAGCTCTTGATTTTGTGGCGGAGTTCGGCGCGGTGGCCGCAAATATTTGCCCCCGGTGAAATGTCGTTGCCGTCGCTGATAAAGCCGGCCGTCTGAGTGGCTGCCGTGCGGGGGCTCCAGTTGTGGCTGCGGTTGGTTGCTGCGCGGGCTGGCAGCCAGCTCGGCGGGACCCCCGGCGCAGGGAGACGAGACGGCCAGACGGGTGGCCGGGCACGCAGGCCACCGGCACGCCGGGGCGTCGCCGTCACGAACTCGTGGCGGCGACTTCCGAAGTGGATAAAGGGGCAGGCAGGACAGGAGGAAGGGAGGGCGGAGGCGTGGCCGCGTGGTGGCGGGTGGGGCGGCGCGGCGAGGTGACGTGGTTGTGCCGGGTCCACGTGTCCAGTTCGTTGGTGATCATCCCACGTGGACGGCGCGCTGAGTCTACAGTCAGCACATCTCAGCTGTCCGCTGCAATCCAACGGCAACTCCACCAACCGAAGTCACCTTTTTATTTTATGATATGATGATTTTTTTTTAAAAAAAAAAACGAGAATCTCGACCAAAGTCACTTTCTTTTTTTACGGATAAGGATCCCTACCAAAGTCACCAGGTAGACCAATTTGAGCGGCCTAAAAGGTTCAGCCTTTTGTGTAGAGATATACACATACAGATAGCTACTGGGTAACAAATTGTGATCCTTTTTTGCTGTCAGATATTCATTTTTTTCACTCCTTGAGAGTGATGCTTTAGAATGTAGGAGTATGTTTGCTTCATCAGTGCCATATGTTCAGAACTAATTTGCAGCTTCAGGTATATCTTAGAAATATTGCAATGTCAGAACGCAGATCCAGTTTAGTTCAGAGCTTTTTCTTCATCCAATATATGAGGAAAATAAGAATGCTTGAATCTAAAAGTAGGTGGTTTCTCATATATGGGATGACAAAAAGTCTTTTTTTAGCATCAAACGAAAAAAAAAGCTAGTCAGGTCTAATTCATTCATATCTCTCTTCAGTATCAAAACCAACAAACTAACTGATACAAAATTTCCTCATCAATATACAATTAGAAACGGCCCAGAAACCTGTCATACATGACAAACAGTCAGCCTAAAGGTATGGAGCACTATTGAGTATATATTGGTCCAATCGGCATGGTGACAATACTTAATCAGAGATATACCACCAGCTGCATTCAGTGCCACTTTCAGGCAGGTGAACTGAGCAAGGAGCAAACCAATAATGGCTACAAACGGCCAAAAAAAACTTTATGTTGATTTAAGCAGATCCTCTTGATCTGCCTGCCTTAGTATCTTTCCTCAAATCTATTTTATATGTGTGATCATTGCCTTTATTCATTCATACAGACTTGTGAGCTCGTTGCTTCATCATCTCATCAACGGCAGCACGCCTCCGGGACTCAGACTGTTGTTGCAGCCGTTGCATCTTTCTCAAATGCTCCTTTATGCACCTGTTCCCAGTCACAACTCAGTTTCATATAGAGAGTGATCGCATATAACAAATAAATAGTGCACAGCTGTTGTGTCAGTGCATTGTGATTGTGTTGAAAGGGGGGATCGGAGGCTCAACGCACCTGCATCTGGGAACATTGCATTCTGCTTCTTTGCAAGCTCTTACATGTAACTGGATAATGCTCCACATTTTCTTACACAGACGACAGCCATTCGATGCACGTGTCTGGCAGTTCTTCCCATGTTGGAAGAGTAACTTAAGTTTTCGGCAGTGAATGTTCTGACAAGGACCAGGGCATGCTGCTGCGTGCACCACAAGTCGAAGCATTGACTGTGCCTACATCACAAAAGAAAAAAATCAAAAAAAAAAATCATTGAAACAGAGTCAAGATCAATTCCTTCAGTGATTAATCAACAAGTGGATAGTACAAGTAACAGCTCAGGCTTCCATACTACACTGGTAAGTTTATTCGTAACACAAAAGGAACCTCAGCATATCAATCAGACAAAGCTACAAGTTACATTGTGCACAAAGGATCCCCATGGTGTGTAGATTAATAGCATGATTAACTGGCAACTATCAAACAGACATTATAAATGTGAATGAAGGTATGGAGCAACTGAGCTTCTCTACAGAGACCACCAATGAAACCGGACGACAAATGTAAGAAATATAATACCATGTCAATACTCTTCTTTCGATGAGCATCCCTGTCTGCTTCTGCTGGATGCTTCGTTAACTTGTGGAAATGATTGGTCCCTCCATTGTGATTGTAACAAGCAGCACACTCATCATAATCGCATTCTTTGCACCGCCACTCTTCACCAGTTTTGATATCATTCTTGCAGACATTACATGTGCTAACAAAAGCTGGTTCAGTTGGATTGTGAAGATGATATAGCAACATCATCGAGGAATGTTTTGCAGCACGAAGAGTATCGTATTGATAATAGTTTCCTTGACATAGACTCAGGAATGCCTGCCTGGTGTCAAAATATTCACTTTCTAAGATGCCATCTCTGTCCTTGGTATCTTTAGGCACCCCATCAATTTCAACCTGAATGATGACATCGAGTAAAATATTTGGCATTTCTGACATTGTTTCTTTATTTTTGTCTGGTTAGTTGAAAAGGTTTCAATAACTTACTGGATGTAGTGTATGCAAGTCAGCACTATTAATTGGGTGTCTCTCCTTCTTGTCACGCTGTTGTTCTACATTATAACAACTGCAACAGAAGCCTTGTAAGTCTCAAAGGTAATAGCAAATTAGCAATCATAGTAGCTGTAACAAGATCAATTGAAGAATAAAGCTCTGTGATATTTTTATTTGATGTTTTCAAGTTGCACCATGTACAGAACCATGATCATGCACATATATTATACAAAAATGTTTTCATATTATTGTACCCCATTATAAAGAAAATCAACTTACTTGTCACAAATAGAAAAGCTTTTGCATTGATTGCAGACCCAACGCCTTCCAGACACCATAAGGATGCAGCAGTGACAACAAGAATACTGCAAATGGACCATAATGAGATCTTCTTTCATTGGGTAAATGGTTTCTCCAAGCTGCACAGCATCATCGATGGTTAATAGAATATGAGAATGCTAGGTAAAGTTTGGTTGAAAGAACATATCTTGCATATTTTAAGAGAAAAATATACCTTTTGCATCAGCATAGCATCCTTTGAAGCATTCCTACTTAAATTGGTAAGGCCAGCAGTTTTCAAAGCTCCTTTTGTGATAGTCTTCTTTACCTTTCCCTTCCTCAAGTTTTTATCACCTTCTGGTAGGAAAATTTGGTTGATTATATCTTCTGCAGCTGCAGGCCAATAATCACCATCAAAATAAGGCAAACGAGCTGCTGTCACTTTAGCCTTGCAGTCTGCCTTAGAGTTAAAGAAGTGCTCGTATAGATTTGTCAGCTCAACAACTATACCCTCTTCAGTAGCTTTTCGAATCATAGATAAGTACCTGCATGCAGAATAATAAATCAATTGTTATTCTAAAGAATCCTTTTAACATGCAAAATGACATAACAGCAATAAATGGTATTACCATTCTCGCAGTTTTTCAGACTTTGGTGTCTTCTGAATCTCCGGATGGCAATACATAATGTAATCATCACCTTTCAAAGGTGGGCATGCCCATATGTAACAACTAGTGAAACCCCGCTGCTTACAATACCGGAGATAACCTATCTGTCACATATACACACAGAAAACTATGGTTAGACTCAAAAATGGAATGTCATACTAGTAATTTTTTTTTGAAGTAAAATGTCATACTAGTAATCACACTGATACTAATTATAATATATTATTACCAGAATTTCATGGTAAACAAACGTTCGTAGGGCTTCACCAGAAACCGTTTGAATCTCAGGTCTAAAATATTTGACAGAATCAAGGTACGACAAATAAACACGACGTTGGTTTGGGAATGCACATTCTGCTCCATATTCTTGCACATATATGCCAAATAGGCATACTTCCACACCATCTATTCTTTGAAATAAAAGAATAGCCTGAGGGAAAAATGAAAGAAAAACAGATACGGAGCTTTTGTTAGCAAAAGTTGTCTTCCCAAAAAGGTGATTGAATAAATAGTAGTCACACGTGATTTTTTGCTTCATATGACAATATAAATCTTTTACCTTGGACTTGTAAGGAAACTCTATTGGGTAATTCTCTTCTTGAAAAAGCTCCAAAAATTTTGGTTTAACTTCCAAATTCTTGTCCACTGATGAAACAACTCTGACCACAAGCCCCTCTGCTCCAGGAACCTAATGAGGGAAAAAATCAGGACAAACAAAATGACTACATCTAGACTTTATGGAGACTGAGAATCACGATGAATGCACATTCCTGGAAGCTTTTTTAGCAGAAATCTTAATTGTGTACTTGCATATAAAAAGGAACTGATTATCCTCGACAGGAACTGCTGTGGTGTAAAGTATGGAGGTTAAATTTTGAAACAGGCAGCAGAAGCTCTGCCCGGCATATGTTAATAGAGAACAAGAGTAAGTTTAAACATGAAAAAAAGGTTCAAAAAGAAGAAGAAAAAACATAAAGTCAAAGAGCTCCACTAGAGGACTACTCTCGAGCTAAAATCCCCTTGAGCCTCATGGCTCCTGCCAGGCACCAGGTCCTCCCTTCCTCCTTGATTTTCGCAATTAGGCTCTCCGAAGTGGAATGGCGTCTTCGAAAAATCCTTTCCGACTGGATTATCAACGTCCGGATGGCTTTAATAGGCATGCCCTCAACCTTTCCGACTGCTCACCACCAAATGGACAGACTCAAAGGAAGCCCAGCCTGAAGGGTCAGGGAATTGTGCCTCGAACCAAGACATTACTGCAGGCCAAACTCGTTGGCTGTATTGTCAATGTGCAAGCACGTGTACCGGGATTCATGTGTGCTATGACAAAGAGGACAACAACCTTGGTTTGGCCAACCCCTTCTAGCTGAGCGATCTGCTGTCCAAAGTTGATCTTGGACAGCCAACCAAGCAAAAAAACTTGCATTTTGCTGGCGCCCAGGGCATTGGTGTTAAGCATAACTACGGATAATTATGGAGGTTAAATCATGTGCAAAAAAAAAAAAAAAAAAAAAAACGTGAAACACATCTATGAAACCCCATGCCGTTTTTTTTTTACTGTCACCTAAAGCAATCAATAATCAAATGGACAAACGGTGCACTTGTGGTAAATGATAATGTTCGCCTGAAGTAGATAAGGAGCAAGAACAAACAATACTCAGAAAGCACAGCTGCATCTAAAAGAAAAAGACCTCACAAAACCTTGCACTTTCACAAGAGGAGTTTCCAGGATGTGACTATATTGTGAAGCTTAAAGAAAAGATAAGTTTGTAGGCTCAATGAATTTGTAACGTATAGCTTTTGAAGACAAAACAGGGAGAAATTAGGTTAGTGATCTCCAGAAACAGCTTATATTACGAACCTCATTGAAACTTTTCCCGTATTTGTTGGCCCTATTCTGTCTCTCCTCTTTGAGGCGTTGAAAAAGGTGTTGTTCTATATGATCGCTAAGCACAGTCCTTGGCAGATCTTTCGCCCCAGGAACAGTATTATGCGGTAAAGGTGTGCGCGAACCATCTTTTATCTCTTCAATACAGCAACTGTGGCAGATATATTCTGCGTCTTTTTCTTCAGCATTCCTTTTGGCATTAAAAAGAGCACAAATCTGGTGCTGCCAGCGTTCACACCTGTCACATTGAGCCCACTATGGAACTAACTGATTAGGTTAAATTAGTGTGAAGAGAAAAGATGCATAACTATGAGGATAAAGCCGGGAAAAAGGGAAACTGAAATGCTTACTGCTTCTTCAAACTCTTCATTGTTTCTTTTCTTCTCAAGTTTTGATTTGAGAAATTGAATACTGTCCACAAAAACTGAGTCACTGCGAGACTCGTTGTAACATGGTAGGCAAAAGTAGTACGGACCACTTTCAGTGATAGTTCCACTATAATATGGTGCATTCTTTTTTATCCGAGCACCACAGGGAGAACAAAATTTAGGTGGAGGCTCAAAAAAGAGCTTTTCTACTTTGCAAAGCTGGCATGAGTTCACATTTTCCCACTGCCCTAGTAATTGATTCTTTTCAGCTTTAGCCTTACTCTGTCATATGAAGAAATAATTATTGCAATAGTTCATACTTCATAGTGACATAAACATATACTCTTTCACAAGATTAAATTATATCCACATGAAAACAGTAAAACAGGAATCCAATCCAAACAAAAGATTTCTTTAAAAAATATAGGTTTTAGAAATTTCAATGGCAACTGCCCATGGTGAATCAATTGCAAGAAATACAAGTTTCTTATCTGCTACCATTCAACATGCAAAGGTTTTCATTTTGCTAACGGTATTGCAAGTTCAGGTCCATCCCAAAATACCTGATCCATGATGTGAAAACAGCTAAAATGCTACTTATTTGGCTAGTGAACAGGAAATCCAGTATATAGTATATTTGACTGCGTACTGTTTCCACATTTGAATATGACAACTCCAACCATCTGATTAAAAGAAACTATTTATGGCTCAGGTGAGGAATTTTTTTTGGAAATGTTTTTTTAGAATGCTAGACATCACATGGTCTGATGGTCATGTAAGCAATAGAGAACTCTGTTCATTAACTAAACATAATACAGTATGCAAGATATCTTTTTTTCTAGTCAAGAACCATACCTGACCAACCCATTGTATTGTACTATGGGCATGTTCATATATTTGCTCTAGAGTGAGCGACTCCAAGAGTGAAATACCTTTTCTCTTTTTTTCCCCTGTCTTGGACAGCAAGACATCTGTAGATCCACTTGAATTCATCTTAATATCAACAACACCTTCATTTGTATCTTTATTTGGCAAACAATTTTGTTGCTCAACATGTGAATCTAAATGATTTGAAACACCAGGAATTGCATAGCTTTCCACTTCACCAATTTTCTGAGTAGTACCAGATCGAGTTATCTCAAGCTTTGGCGGTGTCTGCATATCAGTGTCAACCTTTAGCTTTTGTTTTGGATATATCCTTTTATCATGTCCAAGATGCTTAGGTTGAGCTTGCTGTGACACAAAATCTGGGCATGCTTGAGGAAAAGATATATAAGCACTATCAGATACATTGGGAAGCATAGGTTGCAACCTTAAACGCTTTGATACAGGTGGTTGATCATCAAAGGTTTCAGCTTTCACCAGTTTGATGTCTATTGTGTCACCATATACCCCGTTGAAATTTCTTTCAATTGCATCCCTCTTGTTTGTTTGATCATTACAATAGCGGCTCAGACTTTCATTTGCTTTGCTACAAACAGGACAATGCTTATTAACACAATTATTATAGTGATAAATAGCCTCCTTTGATTGTCTGCAGTATCTATACTGGCAATGCATTCTTTGGCAGTCATTAGAATGCCTTAATATCTCCTGTGCACGAACACAGCCTTGCAATTTACAAGTACCTATAGGACTGGGACAAAATTTTGCATGAATGAAAGTGAAGTATACTTTTGTTGGAAGCTTTGACTGTTTATGATCGGGAGTCATAGCATAACCAGAAAAATGCCAATTAGATGAAACATGTTGTTCTGTTGTATCTTGTGACATTTCTCTCTGCACCATGTTATTATTCATCAGTTTAGTATTTTGTACATGTGGAGAGAATAACTGCCGAGAATATGACTTGACCGGAATGGGAATATTATGATGGACAAATTGTTGACTGGTATGGTCTATTTTGTCACTATCTTCATTTGCTTCTGAATACATTGGTTCATTATATGGCAAAACTCCTTGACTCGATGTTTGCTCATCACGACCAGAACCAAGCTTCGATTCCCTCACAAACAGGGAGCAAGGACGATTAGGATCAAAATAATGTTGCTCCTGAAATATTTGTTTGCAAGGCAACTGTAATTCCCTAAAGTTCACCTTTTCCGTTTGATCCAATACCTCGGATTTTATAAGAGCTTTTGGTTGAAGAGTTTGATTGGTTGTCTGGCTTGTGAGCAATGCAGGTTTCGTTCTTGAAGTGGACAACATATTTGTAGCATCCATGTTCTGATTACCTGTAGGTGCTAAGGTTGCGGAAATGGCGCCGTAACAATTTCTAGAAACGCCCAATGATGCTGGAAAAGAAAATAGTACATTTAATTGTTTTGCAACGCCAAATGTCTACAATGAGAACAAGTTCGCTAACTGGTAAAAAATCGTAACATGGTAACCCAAGTGGAATGCATAAAATTGTATCAAAATGTGCAGCAGTATCTCCAAGACTTCCCATAAAACAAGGCGAGTCTAGTGCCAGATAAAAATTAAAAGCACCTATAAGTTCCACATTTCTAAAAGCCACTATAGTAGAGCGTCTCCCCTATTGTATTTCTCCTCAAAAAAAGACAGGAATACAACTCAAAAGGCCTACAACAAATCCAGATCATACTAATAATTAGGACTTCTATTGACATTTATTGGCAATTTCACTAAAAATAGCATACCGTTTTACTACACTGCATGTATTTTTCTACTGAATTTGTCAAGACATGTGGGTTTTCTCTGCAGGAAGATTATCAATGGTTATAATCTACTGAAGTATATCAAGTTTCACAGAAACAAATCATGGCAATATCATCCCCATCAAACATTGCTCGAACAGGTATAGTATGATTTGCAGAAGTTGGAAAGATTTATATTTTTCTCCCTAAATAAATAAAAAACTCAAAAGAAATATACTCCTCTCCTTTTTCAACATGTATTCTTTTTTGTTGACATGGATAAAATTCAGATCAAGAACAAAACTTAAAGCATGTGCATCTGCAGGATTTGCTGCCAAAAGTTTTTTCTAGAACACGTTCTCGGCACCCATTTCATTAAGCAGACATTGCTGCCAAAAAGTAGTAATGCCACTACCAACCTATCTAGATTATAATGGCACAGATGAATAAACAAAATAGCATAAGTGAGGTATTGCACATGGAAAAAATATATAGCACACATACTTTGTGTTCCCTGTGGAGGATGACAATTGAATTCTCTTTGCAATGAGTTCTCAGGAAAACTGCCATAAGACGACAAATTCGTAACTTCTTTCTGTGCTGCAGCTCTGTTTGATAGCTGAATATTGGATCCCATAGCACCATTAATTTTTCCATCCGACGAACCATATGAGGAGAAATTCTCCAGGATTCTTGAATCCTCTCCAAAGCCAACATGGGCACCTAGATGCTGCAGCGGATAGTTACTTTGGTTCATAGAAAATGGCATCGGCTGCTGCTCCTGCACTAGAGACATGGCATTCCACTGCCCATTGAGGCATCCAGCTCCATTAGTGCTAATAGGATTGGCAGGTAAAATCTGATGATGGCTAAATCCTGGAGCCTGAACCATATGATCTACCTGCTGTTGCATAATCACTGGACACATCGCTGATGAGTCACTATAAGCGGTGGAATTTTGTGGTACGTTGATTGATGGATCCTGGTAGACGTTGGATATGGATCCTGCAACATAAATATAGTGAGTCGCTGCATATGAAATAACGAACAAGAGGAGGGAGAACATAGTGTCCGGAAACATAAGCCAGCTGCAGGTAGTTATAACAGTCATTGAGCTATGCCCTGTGTTCTCCATTCACACTCACTCTTAAGCCATACCAGGTGTCGGAAACATTGTGATGTAGGTGGAGGAACTTGGTGTCTGACGTGACATTTGTTGACGCTGATGACCTTGGCTGGAGAGGGACCTAATAGCAACTTGCAAGTGTGGCTTGATTTGTTCTTTCAGCATTACATGGTAGTCAGCCTGCTCAAAGGAAATATATTTTCTTTATAAAAAACGAGGAAAGAAGGGCACAACAGCAAAATCATGGATACAATAAACTTAGAGCAGCTAAGAATGAAAATGAAATACAGAAGTTTTACCTTTGAGTACAGTCTGTACAATTCTTCCTCTAACTTCTCTGCAAGTATCTCAAGGCTCTGGCTGTCAGCAGGTTCCATTGCCTTTCTAAGCCAATCAAGTCTGCCAATGATAATATGGCATTAGCAAGCAGAGTTAAACTTGGGAACTGGCATCAGTTCTTCAGTGAGTGTGATACACCTTTCAATAACTCAGAATAAATTACAACCGAGAGCTGAACTTGGGAACTGGCAAGAGTCTGGGCAAAGAGGTAAAGCTTACATCTTGTGGCGCATCTCAAAGCGCATTCTTGAGAACAGAGGATCCATGCCAGTGAGGCGTGAAGCAACTTGCAGTGGCTGGTGCTGCTGCAGCCCCCTACTGCCGCCAAAGTTCATCTGAACTGGCTCCCACGACATCTGCTTGGACAGATGTGCTTCCTGTCCAACATTCATCCGGCCCACCAAATTAGCGCAAATGTATCGCCATCATCATTGAATGATCAAATGCAGCTGAGAGCATCAACCAAAAAACAAGAATAGAGCATGATCAGATTTTTATTGACAACCAGAGGACCATTAATAAAATAAAATAAAATCAGCAATGCGTAACAAAAATTCAAACCATACACACGAGACTGATCAACAGTCCCACCCAAACCACACCCCGACTTCAGACTTGCATGTAGCATCCATGGTTTCAGTTGAACCCCAAAATTTTTAGAAAAATAAAATAAGCAGTACCAGTTTCTTAATCGTGTACAAAACTACCAACAAATGCTGAACAATGCTGCAGTTAGACGGGAACAAGGCACCCCTAGTACAAAATTCGACGAGCAGCTGAATGCAGTGAAAACACAATTAAAAAACAGTTAGACGGGAAGAGAGGGTTGAATCACCGGCGGATTCAGCAGCAGCAGCTAAAGGAGAGGGAGGGTTGTTGTGCGGCGGCGGTAGGGCTGCCGCAAAGCCGCAAACCCAAGTCCTCCACGCGAGACGCGCGTCCGGCGTCCGCCCCGGCCCTTGCTGCGCCGGAATCGGGATCAGCCGTAAGAGCTGATGGTTCCAGGCAAGTGTGACTCACGCCTTCCCCGCGCCGATCACGGATTAGCAGGCCGCTATCGGAGGGACGGCAGGACCAGGCCAGAGAGATGTTCTGGAAGGAAACGCCCCAAAGAAAAACCAGGCCTTTTGGGATAAAAAAAAAAAAAGTTTTTACTGCATTTGGAATTAATATAAACCTACCATTCTTAGATCCAATGATTAAAAACTAAGGGCCCGTTTGGCTTCCTGAAATTTGGAGGAATTGGAATCTACTACTTTTTTTTTTTTTTTGAATCAAGAATCTACTTACTAAATTAAGCTATTTAGTTTGGAATTTGAGATTCCTTAACTTTTCAAAGTTCACAAATAAGTAGATTCCAATTCCTCCCTATGAATTAAGCTAGGATTCCTCCCTATGAATTAAGCTAGGATTCCATTCACAAATAAGTAGATTCCAATTCCTCCCTATGAATTAAGTTTGGAAACACCCTTTCGCGGTCAGTCAATGGAATTCAATTCTTATCTCCCACCCTATGAATTTAAGATAGGCTTATTTATGAACTTTGGAAAGTTATGGAATCTCAAATTCCAAACTAAATAGCTTAATTTAGTAAGTAGATTCCAATTCCTCTAAATTCAGGGAAGCCAAACGGGCCCTAAGAGAAATCACATGACAGGAACTGATTTTTAATTGATTTTGAAAGGTACAATAGCTTTTCAGGTCTCATGCTTATACTAGAAACAAAACTTCTTCTGAATCCAAGCCGATTGTTCATGTAAATTTGATGTCCAATGAAGCCGCTTCTCGTAAAAAAAACTTCTTCTGAAACGTCGCCACCGCCGTCGTGTGGTACATCATGTCGCCGCTGCCGGACTTTTAGGATGCCATCGTCGTGTTCAGATGTGGCAGGCCAATTTTACTGGGATCGGCAGTGCGGCCGCGGCGAGAGAACTGCTATGTTCATCGCGATGGAGAACCGCGATGGGCCATCACGTTCCACATGCAGCCGCACTAGCACTAATCCCTCCCTAACCGTTTGGTTCATGGGACTAGAGACTAAGGACATGTTTGGATGGAGGGACTAGGGACTAAAGATTAATAGGGACTAAAAATTAGTTTCTAGCCCCTCCCAAGAGTCTAGTGAAATTGGGACTAATTGGGACTAAAAATTAGTCTCTAGTCCTTATGTTTGGTTATTTAGGGACTAAATGGGACTAAAAATTAGTCCTTAGTCTCATGGGAACCAAACAGGCCCTAAGGACTAAATGGGACTAAAAATTAGTCCTAATATCTCCCAAGAATCTATTAAAATAGAGACTAATTAAGACTAAAAATTAGTCCCTAGTCATCACGTTTGGTAATGTAGGGACTAAATAAGACTAAAAATTAGTTCCTAATCCTCACGTTTGGTAATTTAGAGATTAAATAAAACTAAAAATTAATCCCTAGTCTCTAGTCCTATGGAAACCAAACAGCTAAGTTCCCATGGAAACCAAACAGGCTAAGTTCATCGCGATGGAGAACCACGATGGACCATCGTCTAACGCATGCAACCGCACCCACCCTAATCTAAGTTCATCGCAATGGAGAACCGTGATGGGCCATCGTTCCGCATGCAGCCGCACGAGCACTAATCCCTCCCTAATGTAAGTCTCTCTGCCTAATTTAAGCCAGCGGACTCCCGTGCAGCGTCCATGGCGCTCTCTTCCCTCCGGGCCCCGTAAATCTCTCAGCGTGAGCGATCCTGATGACGCGGCCAGACAATTCGTGGATTTGACGTGGATCTGAGAAACAAAGGCCTCGTTTAGTTGTTCCAAAAATTTGCAAAAGTAAGCTGCTGTAACTCCCGTGAGCCAATCGAAGACGTTTCGTTTGTTTGTGGTAAATATTATCCTATCACGGCGTAACTAGGCTCAAAAGAATCGTCTCGTAGTAATGTACATCTAAACTGTATAATTAGTTATTTTTTTACCTACATTTTATACTCCAAACATATGTCTTTTGGTGTATTTAATGTGATGATGTGATGGAGAGAGGATGGAAAAAGAGTTAGAAACTTTAGCCAACTAAACGAGGCCAAAGTTACTAAAAACTGAGAAGCTATAGGCTAAATGTATTAAACTACCCTTGATTATGTGAATTGAGTGGAGGAACCCGCTAAAACAAAATGAACAGCCTCCAAGCACGGTAAAAATTTTCTAAAAAAAAAAAAAGGGTAAACTTTACTCCCTCCTTCCAAAAACAAAACTTATATAAAAGACTACGGACACTTATATATAAAAAATACTTCTTTTGTTTCAAATTGTAGGTCATGAGTAAGTATTAAAAGATTAATAATAAAATACTCCCTCTATCTCTTTTTATAAGGCGTCCAACAGTTTTCGTTTTTTAATTTTTTATAAGGCGTGACATTATAATCGAGGTAGAGAAAGTAAATGGACGTGCAGCATTGAAAGCAGTACGATGAATAGGAAGCGTTTGCATGCATGGAAGACCCGGTTAAAAGCTTTTTTAATAATCACCCGGCCGGCTGCGCGCGTTGCCTTTGGCATGCAAACGACGGTTTGCATCTTTGGCATGCAAAGGGCGGTTTGCATTCGGCCACGTGGTCCTCTTTCTTTCCTTGTTATCTGCAGATTCCTTGGTATGCGGGATACTAGCCTTATACGCCTTACAAAAAAAAAAAGATAGAGGGAGTATATTTTTGTAATAATTTTTTTGAGACATAAGTATTAATACTAATTACGATAAAATTAGTCAAACTTTAGTTAAGTTGACCGGCATGAATTCTATAGTTGTATTTTTTTTTTTTTTTGAACGAAGTGAGTGCTTGGCTGCTCAATAAGCATTACAAAAATAATAGGGGATTTGGGGTTTCTACCCTTGCTTTTAAGTAAAATGATGATTTTACCCTTTTTTTTTTTTTACTTTGTAATTTTACCCACTGTTATTTCAAAACGAAGGGAGAGTGCCCCTGGTCTATTAAGTGTTTGTAATAGTGTTAAAAAAAAAAAGACATTTTTGCCCATATGTTTTTACCCCCACTTTAATATTATATTTGTGTGTTTTACCTTATTTGAGATCAGCAAGATAACATTTTGTATATATTTTTTGAGTAAAGTCCATTTTGGCCATCCAACTTTTGGCGAAGTCCAAGAATGACCATCAAACTCTAAAACCGGGTATCTTTGACCATCCAACTCTTAAAATCGTTCACAATTGGCCATCGGGCGGTTTCGATGGGTGGTTTTAATGTTTTTATTACATAGTCCTTAGAACAACACGCGCGGGTGCGGACGCCCAGCTCATCAACAATGACGCCGCGCGGTCAGCCGTGAGGGTGCCATCTTTGGGCACCGTTGGGCGGTTGTCGGGTCGATTCCGGGGATGGGGAGAACGGCGGCGGTGGACATGGGAAAAGCCGTGAGGGCGCCATGCTAGGCACCGTTGGGTGGGCTGTCGGTCGATTCGGGCATGGGAGAACGGCGGCGGTGGACATGGGAAAAAGCGAGACGCCATGTGACCCATAGCTTATCTTCAGTTCTCCACAACCGTAGCGATATTTGTGAAAGGGCAACAGGAACCAAATGCGATTGGGCGAGGTCATGTTTGTAACACAATAATAATAGAAGATTTAAAATAGCGAGTCAAAAACATAGTTTTTTAATGAACCGATTAAAAATAGCGAGAGAGAACATGTTTTATGGATGAACCTTGCATAGCTAACAGGTAAAAGGTCCAGACCTAAAATACAAATTATTAATATTAATTAATTCGAAGAGAGGATACGTGGCAAACAATTTTTTCATTCGGCATCGACGTGAAAGCAACCAACCGATTGCATCCACCAACACAAGTTCTTAATTCATTTTGCGGGGCACACCATAATCAACTGAATATATGACAATTTCGATTGATCTAAGGACTAAATTGTAAATAAAACATTAAAACCACTCATCGAAACCGCCCGATAGCCAATTGTGAACGGTTTTAAGAGTCGGATGGTCAAAGATACCCGGTTTTGGAGTTCGATGGTCATTCGTGGACTTCGTCAAAAGTTCGATGGCCAAAAATGGACTTTACTCTATTTTTTTTAGGAAATTTCAGCAATTTAACAACTTTGATGTTTTTTAAGGAAAAATTGATAGCATTTCCGCTAACAATCATATTAATATGACACATTAAATTAATATTGCATGCATATGCGAGAGTTACAGGAATGGCTGGCCATGCACGCCCTTGACGCTTGAGAGCGTGCACTACTGCAAGACGGCGATCTCGTTCCTTTTGGTTAAGCCGAACGCAGCTGATCACCCCCAGCATTATCTTCAAGCATATGTAGCACATCAATAGTTTGCTCTATGTCAAAATCATTTGCCATGAGGAACTCATCAATAGAATTTGAGGACACATTACGAAACATTGTATACACCAAATTGACTATGTTGATAGGATCAGACACCTCATCCTTGTGGTTATCAGCACTAAGTACATCCTAGCAATGTTCGCTACTCAACTCTGATCTCCCACACTAGAAATACCCACACTACTACAAAGTGGAACTACACTACTACTCCCTCCGTTCCACAATACTTGCAATTCTTTGACTCATATAAACTGTGTGTGTTTGACTGTTCGTCTTATTCAAAAAATTTTATGTAAATTATAAAACAAATAAAACATCATTACAATATCTTTAGTGATGTAATAAGTCATAACAAAAGTGGTAATATTTATTAAAAAAAGTTGAATAAGATGAGGGGTTAAACACGGTTTATATGAGTCAAAGAATTGCAAGTATTGTGGAACGGAGGGAGTAGAAGCTTTGCAACCATCATGAATGGAGAGGGGGTGGCCCTCTATATATAGCCCAAGGTGGAGTAGGGGCTACTCCAGCGCCACGTCATCGATCCGCGTGATCCCACCTCTCGGCCCTTGGATAAACCGCCTCAGAATCAACGGATGGATGAAATAGTCACGTGGACAATGTGCTAGGCGTGGGAGGACATCGGTGGACAAATGGACCTAGGTAGGCCAACCCCATACCATGACATGTGGGCCATCCTGCGTGTCTTTGGGTATGTTGGTCCCACTGTCGGTTTCTGCGTCTTGTGTTCAGAATTTGTCGTGACGTCTATTTTGTACCTACTGGATCCAGGTGACATCTTGACTGACCAATCAGGTGCTTCTATTGGTATCCCACGGATTGGTGACATGGCAGGTCATGTGGCATGGCCATGGGCCAAAGTGGGCTGGTTGGTGTTGGCAAGCGCACGGAAGTACCGTTGTAGCTTTCACCCGGAAGTATTCAGGGTATCAATTTCCACACGGAAAGAGAAGTGAACTAGAGAAGAATCAAGATCGTCCAAAGGTAAGGTAGAAAGAATGTTTTTGTAGGGAGAGAGGGGTTCTCTAAGGTTTTTCGAGTTTACTAGATACCAAGGTTCAGGCTTACTAAACTTTACTTGCTTCGGAGCAACAACCTTTCCGATTCTCGAAAAGACTGGGTAAAGGTAATCGGGGAAAGCCGCCTAAAGCTCTATGAAAACACCAACCTAGCACGTGGTGGAATACAAAGGCCTAGTCGAAGCTGTCACCTTCGGGGCTACCACAACTATCCATAAGGTTGGGCACAATTTCAGGTAAACTCTAGCCTAGACACCGCGTCTACGCTAGCGAACAAGATTTTTGCTAGTGCTAGGAACATGAAGAACATTTTTAAGACGAATTTGGCTAGTGGGAGAGTGCAAGTATGCGTGACCAACATGAGAGATCTCCATACATGTACCATTTGCAGCGTGCACACGGTCGCCTCCATGGTACTTGTCCCTCACAGTGAGCCTCTCTAGGTCTCCGGTGATGTGGTCGGTCGCTCCAGTGTCCATGTACCGGTTGGAGTCCACTCCATAGGACGAGGTGGTGGCAGATGAAATAGATTTCAGCAGTGGACCATTCACTGAAGAGTCATAATGCTTGTAACAACAATGAGCGGGATGACCTTCCTTACCACAGATTTGACAGTACATGTCGGGTTGGAAGTTCTTCCCTGGCGGGCGGTTTCTGGGTCTCCCAGCGCGGCCACCACCGCGGGAGAAAGCTCCACGACTGTGGATACGAGATCACCAAACAACTCTACCGAGTTGTTCGCAGGGTTCTATCCTAGCCTGCGGTCACCAACAACTCCTAAAAGGCATTGGAAGCATAGCTACGGTGACTTCTGTTGTAACTAGGATAGAACTCTAGTCAGATCTCTGTTTTAGAGTCGGGTGTTCGAATCCTCATTGGACAACCTGCTTTGTATCCGTCTAGGACCGTAGCGAGCTCCTCGGTCCCTTCAACTATAAAAGGTGACCGAGGAGCACCTCGTAGAGAAAGAAGGCAACTTGAACACATCAAGTGTTGTAAACAACACAACCGATCCTCGGTTGACCCCATCAATCAAAAACAGCTCACGCCGACTGGACGTAAAGGTCTTTACTCGATCAAGATCGAGGGCCCGAACCAGTATAAAAACCTGCTCTCAATGTCAGCTGCGCAACAAACCGCCGGGCTCCAGGTTCATCGAACAAACTGCCCGGTTCACCCCCGCGGGCTCTCGGTCGTAAAACGTCAACAACGACCGCCACTGGAGTTGGTGTTGCCACTTCCACCACGAAAGTTGTTGTTGTTGCCACCTCCACGGCCACCGCCCTTGGAAACCATATTGGCCGACGACTGATTACTGCCGCCGCCGGTGCCCCTGAGCTCATGGCGTTGTTCAAGGCCGGTGAGCTGGGTGTAGAGTTCGCCCAGGTTGATGGGTTCAACCCTAGCGGAGACCACCGAGACCACGGGCTCAAACTCATCTCCTAATTTTGGTGAGTATGTAGGAGATTAGCTCGTCATCTTCAAGTCTCTTGCCCTTGACGCCATATCGTCCTTGATCCTTTCATCTTGGTGAAGTAATCATTAATGGACATAGCGCCCTTGGTGCTGGTCGTGAGCGCCATCCTTGTGGCAATGAGCCTGGCACGGCTCTGGGATGCAAACATCCCCTTGATGGCTGCCCACACGGTGGCAGCTGTGGTCTTCATGGTGACCTGGGAGAGCATCTCCTTCCCGAGATTGGACAGGAGGTACGAAAGGACCGTGTGGTCCTTTGCCATCCAGGTCTCGTACTCAGGGTTTTCCACGGGGTCTTCTGGCTTCTCATCGGCCTTGGCAGGGTCGGGCTTGGCGGCATCTGCCTTGGGAGGCAGATACATCTCTAGTGGTTTAGTGGCCGGATCTATGAATCCAGCGAGCCGTGCCCCCCTGAGAGCCGACGTGACTTGAGCCTTCCACAACACATGATTGCTGCATGTTAGATTCTCGCTTGGCTGCAGGAGGAAGACACTGAGCGAAGGCGCAGGAAACAGCGTGGAGGATGAGGAAGCGGAAGCCATCATGATCCGTAAGGATGCTGGCTCTTGGTACCATGTACAAGTGGAGAATGATTGGGGTTAACGAGTCACCTTGTGCTCAGTGCTCGACTTCATGTTATATAGGGTGAGAAGAGCCCCCACCGTGGCTTACATCAGTTTGTTATAGATTGCATGCGGTGGTGATCATCTTGAGCTACAATCCAGGAACCTACAACCGAATACATCTTGTACAACAATCTATGAACCTGGACACTACAAGCTAACCACCACCGTCATGCACAATAACGTGACAAACTCCTGTTACAAACTCATACTTCTATCACTGAGAAAGAAATATGCGAGCAACAAGACAACACGCGCTCCAGAAGCAAGTAGCTGGATCAATGCCTAGCACGAGAATAAGATGAGGCTCTTTCCTTTTTTCTAAAGACTACTAGACATATGAAATATGCAACTTTAATTGACCTGAAAGCCCATAGCCTTTTCCAAAGCTGAGAAAACCAGAAGGTAATAGTACAAAAGCGGATCATACATAAGGGTTAAAAAGGCTGGTTGTCAGAGGAAATGCATAGCAATGTCATGGTACATGTAAAAAAATTTGGAGTACAGCACATAATATGTGTCATTTATATTTATAAAAAAAATCATCAACCACATCTCCAAACAAAGGATATAAACTCTTGAAGCGTATCTGTTGCCAAACCAAAAAAGGGGAAGGGTCACTGAAAGACTGTGAAATGAATGAAATTCAATGTGTTGTTGAAATAAAGTGGATGAATGTATAATATCAGATATCACCAAACAATGATTTATAAATAAATGCTGCATAAGACTTGCCCCAAAACTTATAACTGTTGCTCTTACCCCTCGCTTTCAGCTGTTGCACATGAACACACAAGATTAATAAATAAATATAAAAGCTAATCATATTAGTGTCTACAAAGTAAGCTATTAATAACAGTGACCGGATCGCGAGCACTATCAGCAACTGGGTGAGACCTCTTGTCGCTGCCATGGCTTTCCTGGAGGCATGGGGCCGTGGGCCGTGGGCAGTGGGCGCGCTGGTTCACTGGGAACCGTGGTGGGCTCGCGGTGTCCTGGCCCGCAGCAGACAAGAGATAACAAGCATGTTACGGGGCGGAAGGAATCAGCGCGCGTGAAAAGAGGAAGGAACGGATCGGAGTCGGAACTCGGAAGACAGAGTCCGTTGCCGAGAAGGAAAAAGGGCCCTAGCGTCTAGTTGATCGGGGATATATATTGCGACCCCTGGTCCTTTCTCTGTACCAACAGAGAACGTAGCCGCCGCCGATCCCCAAAGGTTGCGAGGAACAAGGACGTCGGCAGCTGAATCGGCGTCCCCAAGGCTGCTGGGCTGGCGAACAAGAAGTCGGCCGGGACAGGCATGGTGAAGGCGAGCGACTTCGGTACCTCCGGTGCGGCGGGGAGCAAGACGGCGTTTGGGACAGCGCCGGAGACGGGGCCAATGGAGGAGCGCAAGGCCGAGCCGGCGGTGTCATTGATCACCAAGGAGAGGGTGCCCCAGTCCTTCATCGACAGGATCAAGACACGTCCCTCGCGCAAGCTGCCTCCGCTCTCCGAAGCAGAAACCGAGCTCTACAAAGAGTTCTTCCCCGAGGAACCCGAGGCCATTGCACTCGAGCTGGAAAACATCACCCGCATCAACTACTTGGTTGACCTGGAGCAGGACTGTCTGGAGCAGTACGAGAAGAAGGGATACGCAGAGGTGGGCGTCGACTTCACCAAAGGGATGAAGCAGATCTTCATCCTTCCACGGGAGTAGATGGGAAGGCAACGCGAAGCGTGTGACTCGGTGCGGAGCTGTGCACCTTGGCGGACGGCCTGGATCGCTGAACGGAAACGCGCCAAGATGCGTGCATAGCACGGTGGGAGCCTAATAGGCGCCGTAATGGAAGGGAGTAACGGAACCATAAACAAGTGCGGGCCCATGTGACATAAATAAACTTCGGCGACCACGACAGGCCCACACCAAATTAATGTGCAGACCTACCACGATAGACCGCCTCCTTCCACTGCAAGCCAATAGATCGAACAGAGAAACATTCATCGCCTCACGGCCGGCGGCGCCCCCGCTCCAGCCGGCGTCCCTTCACACCGCTGCAATCGTCTTCACCCTCTCCTCCCGCCGCCTTCCATCACAAGCCATCGGAGGCCGCCTCCGCCGCCGCGTGCCCACGACACCCAAGCCTTCCTTGCATTACAAGCCATCGGATTGGAGGCCGCCGCGATGTTCCTCCTCAACGAGATCAACCACAGTCGTAGGTGCCCGGGGACATCATCAGGGAGCTCAACAACAACATCCGCCGCGTCGTCAACTTCTACGCCTACCTCTCCTTGCACTTTGCCGCCTCCGACACACCAGACATGCCGCATCCGAGGACGGCTCCGTCGGTACCGTCCACCAGGCGGTCGTTGCCGATCACACGAGGATCCACGTTGAGGGCAACCGGCGGCAGCGGGACGGGAAGGTGTCCGAGGTCGCCGCACGCGTGCTCGCGCTGCCTCCTGCCGATTCGCACGCCATCGACACCGTGCTCAACTGCTGGGTTAGTCCCTTCGCAAGCCTCAATTTCCCGTTGTTCATCCGGGTAAGCCTCAATCTCTCCCTTTTTTGTGCAGGCTTGCTTACTATACCTGCTACACGTTTGACGAAATGACTGTTGTTTGTAATGCAACTATTGGCCAGTAGTGTGCCATTCAAACGGGCAAATGGATTGAGTGGAGTGCACGGTATAAACTTATAGTGCAGCATCTATTTCACTTAGATGACTTCTAGTCGGTATTGATTAACAAGTTCATTCTCAGCTGAGCATGTGATCATTTTCGCTATGCAATGATTACGGATTTACAATCACCACATTTGTTTTTTTTGCTAACATGCTATCAGATAACTGCTGTTGATTTGTCAGTTGCAAAGTTCATGATGTTGATTTGTTTTGTCTTTCCTTATTGTGCACTATCGAAGAGAAAATCCATTGGCATTGCTGCTACTGTCCACAGATCAGACAACTGACCAGACCTTGTCTTCTCTTCAAGCAGGCTTATCAAATGGACAATTCCAAACCTTGCCAAGCAGATGCTACCACGACGGCGAGGTTAGGTTTGCGATCAAGTTCATGTTTCTCCGTTTCTTCTGTAGTCGAGGAACCAAGGGCCACATGGCAGAAGCTGTCGCCGAGCAGGTGAGTGAGGAACCACCACAACACATACTAATCACCTATCATCAGTTCCTAAGATTTATTTTATTTTCTGAGGTGACAATTTCCCTTCCTCAAATTTACACGGCAGGAAATGGAGTTTTACGAGAGCCAATGATAGCCTTTTGATTTAGGTGATCTCACATCAGAGCAAGGGAAAGGATCTACAGAGTATACAGTACGGGATGCTGGAGAATTGTAAATAATAGTGATTCCTTATGCGATCCAAATAGATCTCTTTCTCGAGATCAGTTTATTACATGTACTGAAATGAATGTCTATCCTACTAAAAATAATGCCAGGATTTGCTTGCCCTGTCTTTGTTATATTTGCAAATGGTTGCTCATATTCCGCACAGATTTAATTTGATCATAATGATTGTCCATTGGTTGCCGTAGGCGATGTCATGATTATACATGTCCAATGGGCCGGCCCGGTACCGCCCGTGGCCTGCTCGGGCCGGACCGGGCCGGCCCGCTACGGGCCGCTACGGGCTACGGGCTGCGCGGGCCGTGCCACCTACGGGCTCGGGCCGCCCCTCGCCCATGGCCCGGTCCGTGGGCCGTTTTACCGGGCCACGGGCGGTCGGGCCACCTCGTCGGGTCGGGCGGGCCACAGCGCCGCCGCCGCTGCTGCGTCGTGCTGGGCGTCGCCGCTGCGCGCGCTTACCGCCGCCGCGCGCGCCGCGCTGGCCGTCGCGCCGCGTTGCCTGCTGCTGCGCTGCCCACCGCCGCCGCTGCGCCGCGCTGCCCGCCTCGCGCTGTGCTGGGCGTTGCTGCAGCGCTGGCCGCCACGCGCCCGTGCGCCGCCGCCGCCGCGCTGGACGCTGCTGCCGCGTGCTCCTGAGCTGCCGCGCTGGCCGCTGCACTGGTTGCCGCCGCGCGCTGGGAGAGGATGGTGTCGGCAGCAAGGAACCGAGACGGACTAGTACTGGCTATGCAGAGCTTCCCCTTGCTAGCTTGCTTTGGCAGCAGGCAGGCCGGCTCGGCACAATCACGTGGTCCACGGAGGCACCAGGCCCATGACATTCCTAGGCAAAGAAAGTTAGCAGGCCGGCCTTTTTTTTCAAAAAAAAAAGTTAGCAGGCCGCCTCGTTTTTATATGGCCTTTAACAGGCCGGGCCAGCAGCGGGCCAGCCGGGCTAACGGACCGGGCCGGCACCGTGGCACGGGGCGAGGCAGCGGCCCATGGCCCCGCCCGCCACCGGCCGGGCCGCCCGTAGCCCGCACAATACAGACGGGCCGGCCAGTCTTGGGCCATTTTTGCCGGGGCCGCGGACCGGGCCACGGGTCACGGGCCAAATGGCCAACTATAGTCATGATGAACCTTTTACAGTGTGTAGAAGTGGGGCATCCTGTTGCAGGCCATTAAGAACAGATTATCACATACGGAGTAGTGCATATAAATGTAACATGCAACCATGAGCTTTAGTTCAGTTCAGAGTGGCAACCATGAACCATCAGGCCTCATCAGAGATTCACGAGCCACATACAATGTTTTGGGTAAAACAAAATTTATATTTCCCATATGAACATTCCATAAAACAAACAGGACACATACAGACTAAAATAACTTGCTCAACTCAAAATTATTTATCGGATACCCAGCATATCGGTTACAAGCCATGGACATTGATTACACAATGATGGCCAGTCAAGCCTAAAATACAAAGCCGGTTAAGAAAATTGAGAGCAAAGGTACATCACATCGTAAAAACTAAGAGGAGAGCCAGCAAGGTAGCATTTTACTTAGTAAACATCGTTCACCGCCGGTTCCGAATCATTTCAGTTTCACACACTTGAAATCTTGAGGCTGTTGCCCTTCTATTGTAGGCTCACTAGTAGCCTGTCAAAGCAATTCTTAAAGGAGTCCACGCCTTCAAGCTCAAGCTGTTTTCCGACCTCGTCAGTCAATGCCAAGATTCTCCATGGCACTGTATACACCTTCCGCAAGGTTAAATTGGAATCATATACAAACAAAGTGTTTGACATATTTTAGATTATCGGAATAGGGAAGGATCAGCTCTACTTGAGCAAATAAATCTGAATGGGATAAAAATTCAGACCAATCACATACCTTTTCTTGTACGACAAAGATGTGAAGACTTGAGGCTGAACCATGGTTAGTTGGTGAGGATCGTCTCCATTGGCTTGCACTACTTTGACTCGATCTGTAGTGGAAATCAGTTGATTGATCTGAATATAGAAGACTCAGTCCAGTAACCTGACATAAGTTTGATTCTTCATCGCCCGATTCGAACCCCTCTGCTGCACTGTAGTTGTGCGATCTGAATCTCCATTTGCTTCCAATCTATTTCTATTTAGTTGTGTGAACCCCATAGTTTCTTTTCTCCACAACTCACACTAAGTGCATGATTGTGATCTGAGATGATTCTACTTACTATCCATGAATAACAGTTTGAGATGCAGCTGGATCATTGCTTTGCACCCTGACCGAGCTGAAGCTGTTCTTGGGTTCCTGCAGAAACCTTGCAACAATTATTTTTGGTAATTTACATTCTAGCTGTGCATGTCTAGCTGAATTCACAATTGCAGTTACAACAACGAAATACAGGTTTTCATTTACCTTGCATGAGCAAACTATATCCTTTCTTGTGGTTTAATTGTTGTTGTTCGTCTTGGACCTTGATTCTCTGATTCTGAACCCAATTTCAAATCGAATAAGTGTTGTAGAATTCCTTTGGGACTTCATTTGTGCCAAGATATGGAAAAAATACTGGTTCACCACTCCGTTCATTAGCTGTCGCAATAGCAGTAGCAATTGTGTTAACAATTGTTGACCATCTTTGCCTCTCTTCCTGCACAATGAATTTTTTTATTCTTTTTTTCATTGCTGCCCAATATGTCAAAGGTTCAATGCGGAATGCGCAATTGAATTTTTGCGTTGCAGACAGAAAAACACCACTAGTGATAGTATGTATACATTTGAATGCCTATTTGCATCAATCAGACTCATACGAGGACTTTTTTTTTTTATTACTGATAAGCTAAAATCAGATTCACAAAGCAGTTCAACGAGGACATACTTTTTTTTTTTGTACAACAAAGATGTTAAAACTGAATCTCCCTCCAATGCTTGCTGCTGTGGATCGGTGCCATTCCATGTCCACCCGCTTGAATTTGATTACGACGGCATATCAGCTTCCTGATTTGAAACTTGACGGATCAGTTCAGCATCCTCCCATGATTTCGCACCTTCTTTCGCCAATTCTAATACTAGCCTGGCACTGGTGCGCACCTCAGCTGAGAGATCCCCAACATTAGTGTCTATACGAAGACCAAACATTGCAAAATAGGGAATACCATCATGGTCAATGAGATGCACCTGAACCAACCTTACCATTTTAGTTATGCTGTTTAGTTGGAGTAAATATGGTTTCTTCCATTGCTACCAAGCGTGTGAGCAGAATACATTAATTCACTTATACAGGGAAGAAAAAGGTAAAATTGTAGGTCTCTTGCATGTTCACTGGTTTTTAAAGAGAAGGACATGGACATTCTTGGTAGAACTCTCTTCGTGGTTTTTTAAGTCGCATAAATAAATCACATCCCTAAAGGCTAAAGGGCACATTAAAATGCAAACATGCCAATATTCCTTCCGAATTGAACCTTCATTACCAGAGATGTCGTGCTACTCTGAGATACAGAGTATACGGGTAAGCGAAAAATGAATTGTAGCCTCATATTGGTGCAGGGTTTGCTAGTACAGTGATTCGAGAGCCAATGAAATTCAGCTTTTAGTACAACACACTCAATCAGCCAGCCACGTGAGCTGGTCACCTACCAAGGAACACCCGTCTCTACAACAGAAAACCTAGAGAGAGATCAAAGGGGAACCTTACTGAGTGGGCTTGTCCTGAAGTGGTGGTCTCCAGCGTGTTCTTGCCATTTCTGAGTTGCTCCTCCTATTTCTTTCTCTGCTCGACCTCCCTTCATGTTCAGAACACTATGACAGAAATCTGAAAACAAAAGGACGACAAAACCAATCGTCCAAAAGTCAAATAACATGCCCAAATCAGGGATGCATGCATCTGTGAATCCAGCGTCTAAAAAACAGCACAGATTATCAAAGCATCCATCTTATGTTCTGGTCTTTAAATGTTGGTTAAGCTATGTTGTTCAGAAGGTTCAGAAGGTGTTCCTTTCCCACCACCATGAATTTTTTATTTATAAAAAGGCTGAAAAGGGTGAGTTCAGGAATCTTTCATCAGATCTTGACGATGATATGTGGGAATGAAGACGCAGTATAAGGTGTTATAAATTTATAGTTAGTAAAACACAAATTTAACATGGCATAGAGTGTGAACTGGGAAGTTAAACCATTTGTTATTCTTAATTGGGCCGGGTCAAAGCTTATAAGATATATATGAAGAAAAGTTATGCTGTCCCTAACAAGATAATACATCAATTGGTGATAAAATGGAATTGCTGAAAACTTAAACCAGAGCAATCAAAACAACGAACCTGAACATTGCTTTCCTCCATCAGAATCTCCTTCTTTACTTCTCACACAGAGCTGAGCTCTGCCCTGTACCATAAATCAATTATGGATATTAATTCTACAAATGATCCATTAACCCAATCTGGAGAGCATTGATCGATCTCATCTACATCTTATCAGACATCCCGCTCATATGGACAATGTCCACCCTGTCAAATATCATGTGGAACCTGAGCAATCAGCAAATGAAACGACATGGGTCACAATAGAGCCTACAAGGGCAATTCAGCGAACATTTGCCCAGCAAGGTAGCAAACGGAGACTCAGACGCAGCGATCTGCACGCAGATGATGGCCTTTGCAGACCTCGCCCTACAAAAGCACAGAGGTCAGAGCCACGTCTGCGTGGAGGAAGAAGGACGGGAACTTGGGGAAGAGGGCGGACAGAGGCAGGCGGCGGCGGCGAGCAAGGGCGGCTACGGCAAGTGGCGGCGGCGGCGTCGTGCACAACCGAGGCGGGCGGCCGTGGTAAGCGGCAGAGGCGGCGTCGTGCGCAACCGAGGCGGGCGGCGTCGTGCGCTTTCCATGCGGACAGACGGCGGGTGGCTCGCCGGCCTTGCGGATGACGGGGCGGGGATCAGTCCTGGCGACGCGCCGACGCCTGGTGGCCCATCCGATGGCTTCCGGTACAAGAGATACACTAACGGCCCCACCTAAACTCCGCAACGGAAGCTGATCCCGCAAAGGCTAATGAAACGGAATGAAACAAATGACTATGTAATGCATCAGTAAATGCACTAAATGCTCAATCGCCTGGCTGTCATCGCACGAATCTCCAAACATCACGAACGGTAGATATGAGGGTGCACAGCTCCGCACCGAGGCACCCTCGCCTTCGGCGTGAGGGAAGTGAGTACAGGTTTCATGTCGATGGAGCAATGGGTGTCAAGCGACGTTGATCTTTAGTACTGTGTCGTTGTCTTTGTTTCTATCAGGTCCGCTATCAGTATGATAATGTTGCAACTCGTATATGTGATGAGTTATAAGTGTGTGACTCTGTTTTGTCCCTGATCAGCTATAAGGCAAAATGTTGAAATGTGATACTGAATGTCACGATCGATCCAACATGCATGAGCAATTTAAATGACAGTTCTGTGATTTCTCATGCATATGTTTGAAACATGTGGCTGCTAGTATTTTAGCATCTATTAGCTCCAGCATATTTATTAGTTTCAGTAGTGGAAGGCCTCCTCTGCTCCAGTATGCATGGTGCTTTGCCTTTCCATGAAAAGAGTCACAAGCAGCAAGCCTCACTCTCCTTTTCTTCTTTTCTATTTATAGCCTTTTCAGATGTTATCTCTCTCAAATTTGCCAAGCCAAAAATAGCACATGAGAATGAGATAGCTTTTCTCATAAATATATTTTGGAACATATCATGTGCAAACTAACCACTCCATGTATACTATGCAAACATATATTGAGTAATTTTACACTTAACCGCACACCCCTAAAATCAAATGACTGAAACATTGAGAAAGCGAAGGTAATAATACGACCAGACTTTTTCTCATAAATTCTAGACTCATTTGATTTTCAGCCATCCAACCAGACTTTTTCTTCAAATTCTAGATTGTTCTGTCCTGTTAAATTGGAACTTTGGCAATGCCCTCATAAAAAGAACAATAACTAAACAGAAAACCTGAAGGTAATAATACAAAAACGGATCATACATAATAAGGGTTAAAAAGGCTGGTTGTTATAGGAAATGACAATGTAATGGGACATGTAAAAAAAATCTGGAGTACAGCACATAATATGTGTCATTAAAAGAAAAATCATCAACCACATCTCCAAACAAAGGATATAAACTCTTGAAGTGTATCTGTTGCCAAACCAAAAAAAAGGAAAGGGTCACTGAAAGAATGTGAAATGAATGTGGTGGGCTGGCCCGCAGCAGAGACGAGAGATAACAAGGATGTTCGGGGCGGAATCGGCGCACGTGAAAAAAGGAGGGAGCGGATCGGAGTCGGAACTCGGAAGACAGTCCGGTGCCGAGAAGGAAAAGGGGCCAGCGTCTATTCGATCAGGGATATATATTCCTAGTTTTTCGAACCGGACCGGACCGGCGGTTCGACCGCTAAAAAGACCGAACCAGAGGGTAAACCGGTCCGGTTCACTTAAAAGATCGTCCATGCATTCAGACCGGAAAAACCGGTTGAACCGGCCGGTTTTTAACTGAACCGGTGAACCGGCCGGTTTTTGCGAACCGGAGCGGTTTTTAAAATAGCCAAAAGTGCCCTCTATCAGCTAAGGTGAAGGAGATCAATTCAGGGGTATTCTTGGAATACTGTGTTAATGTGGCTAGGGTTACTGGGTACTGGGCGCGTGGACTGGGAGGGAAAAATCCCGTCCCTTCGGCCTTTCCCGCTGCAGCGGCTTGACTGCATCTGGCGGAGGCGGTGGCGCATCTCGCGAGCTGGGCAGCAGGCTACGGCGGGCGGCTCCTCTACTCCTCTTTCCCGGCGGGCGGGCGGGCGGCTCCTCTACTCCTCTTCCCCGGCGCCGGCGGGCGGGCGCCGGCCGTGGGGGCGGCGGCTCGCGAGCAGGCCACGGCGGCGTCGGGGGTTCCTATCCGCGCGCGCTCCTTCACCGGCATCGACGGATTGAAGCAGCAGTTTAAGACGGAGGGGCCTAGGCGGTGGCCCCTTTCCTGCTACTCCCTTTCCCACGGATGACGCCGGCGATGGGCACCATGCCTCGTCAATCTGCCGCGTGCTGCTCCCCTCCTCATCTGATGACGGCGACAGTAGGCTACTCCACCGATGACGATGCTGGCTAGGAGCCTCTGTACCCCCAGAGGCGGGTGGGAGGTGGCGGCGCCCCATCCACGGCAGCTAGCAGTTCTTCAATGGTGGATGCGGTGGGTCCTTGTTGGTTTTTTGCCCCGGAATTTGCTTGATTCTTTGGGGATTTGTTTGTAGCTTGTGTTCGATTATATCTGTGTGTAGTCCGAGCTCAAGAGCTTTTGAATCGAGAGAGATCCACTGGATTCTTTGGTCATCTGTACTCTGCTCGTTCTTTTTATTTGTTTGTCATCGCCAAGCTCTGTCTCTGTTCTTGGAAGGCGCAACAACTGGTGTGTTCTTGGAAGACGCAACAACTGGTGTGTTCTTGCAAAGCGGTGAACGTGCAGGAAGTAATCATTACTTGCTGAATTGAATTCAGTTTTGTGCACATAATTGGCTTCTTTGTTTTCAAAGAATTCAATTTAAATCATATATATATATATATATACCGGTTCAAAAAATTTGTGGCCGGTTCGATGAAACGGTCCATTATTATCGGACCAGCGGTTTAAACGGTTTTAAACGGTTGGACCAATGAACCATTGAACCGACGGCCTCGCCGGTTCGATCACCGGTCCGGTTTAAAAAACTAGGTATATATTGCGACCCCTGGTCCTTTCTCTGTACCAACAGAGAACGTAGCCGCCGCCGATCCCCAAAGGTTGCGAGGAACAAGAACGTCGGCAGCTTAATCGGCGTACGTCCCCAAGGCTGCTGGGCTGGCGAACAAGAAGTCGGCCGGGACAGGCATGGTGAAGGCGAGCGACTTCGGTACCTGCGGTGCGGCGGGGAGCAAGACGGCGTTTGGGACAGCGCCGGAGCCGGGGCCAATGGAGGAGCGCAATGCCGAGCCGGCGGTGTCATTGATCACCAAGGAGAGGTTGCCCCAGTCCTTCATCGACAGGATCAAGACACGTCCCTCGCGCAAGCTGCCTCCTCTCCCCCAGGAACTAATCGAACTCTACCTCGACGTCCACCCTGAGGCCATTGCTCTTGAGGAAGAAAACGCCATCCGCTGGAATTACTTCGTGGACCTGGAGCAGGACTGCCTGGAGCAGTACGAGGAGAAGGGGTACGCCGAGGTGGGCGTCGACTTCAGCAATGGGATGAAGCAGATCTTTATCCTTCCCCGGGAGTAGGTGTTGGGCATCGTGATGAGTTAACTAGGTAGGCATCGTGATGATTTATCAGTATGTGATGAGATGGTTTATCAATATGCGATGATGAAAATTTTGTATCAGTCTTCTGTATTATGTGATGAATTATCAGTATGTCTGCTTGCCACTGAGGCCAACTGGAAATAAATGCACCAACTTGATCTAATGCTTCATTCTCGATGTATGACTCAACACCTGAGCATGACTAAGATGTTGTGCTTTAAATATCTACCTTGGCTCCTCCTCTCACTTGCCTAGAACATTAGTAGAATTACAAACTAAAGGTCTGAGATCAACTATCAGTCAGATACTTGTATTTATATTAATTTAGACATTCTTCTTCTTCTTCTTTTATCGAGAGAGCCAGTGCATCAAATTTCAGTACAAACGCCCATTTCTGAGAAAAAAACAGTCCCAAGCGGTTCTGGGCCTATCAGCCATTTTCAAACAGAGCTGTCAACACAGGTTGTACTAAACAGATTTTCAAACAGAGTTGTGTTGGGTCAATATATAGTATGTACAACAATCTTGCTCATCATCGGATCAGCAGACTAGCAGTCCAAACCAATGTCAAATAGTATATGCATTGTGCAAGAGAACAATAAATCAATCACAATAAGATCAGACTCGATGTATTATCAAACCTCAATATGTTTGAAGGAGTATATCACAATATGATCAGACTCGATGTAGTGTCAAATCTCAATATGTCTGAAGGAGTAATTTTCATCTCACCTGTTGCTGGATTGGAGGATAGTGTAGAGTTCTTTTTATATATAAAAAAACTTTATAGTGTAGAGAAATTGGCAAGAGGCAACAATTCTGACAAACTCCAGTTTCCCTATCAACCTTGCAATTTTCTGCTATTGGTCAATTCTTCCCCAAAAAAATGGCATACAGCTGAAACCAAAGAGCATAGTTGGGTGGTCATTACGGTCAGGCATTTTTCACTTTTGTGGCCAATCTTTTTTCCAGTGGGGGAATGGTGGGTTGTATTGCATATATCAAATTTCTTGTTCTCTTCGATTTGATTCGAGAAATTTGATATATACCTCCCACCAAAAGACATGTCTTACAAAGCATGCAAAAGATTGATAACAAGATATAGAGATTAAAAAAACGTACAAGAAATAAATATACAATCCATTATGTTTGATTACTTGAAATGACAATTTCATTGGCCAAATGCCAGAACATGTAATAGTCCATTATAACAATAATAGATTAAAAACTGAATGATCACAAAATTAGTAGTCACTGCAATTTGGTTAGGGCATGAAAGAGCAACATGCTGTTTGTATGGAGATCAATCTTTGAAGCAAAGGAAGTAGTGCACGTGCACTTGATGAAATGATGGCTGATTTGCTCACAAGGCTATTTTGAAAGAGAATGCAAAGCCTAATGCTCCAAGGAGTGGTCCGGATTCCAAAGTCTCTTTCTCTGTTGGGAAAGTTAGTTTCAGGCTGTTGTACTCCTCAAGCAGTAACAACATTGGACATTCTTCTTGGATTGCCATTTTATTTAAGCTTGTGTTCAACTGATTTTTGCTTGAGTTTTACTTTGACTTTTGTCTTCTCTAGATATAGGAGCAATATTATACTATTATTATAAGCAAACGAATGTGCCTAGCCAAAAGATCACTCTAATTTGAAATTGGCTTTATTCAGATTGTGAACAAACTGGATCGTCTTCCTTTTTTTTTCTTTTCCCTTTTTTTTTACCAGTCACTCTCTCTATTCCAAAAATAAAAATAAAAATGGAGGAGTCTAATAATTTGAACTTTGACTGAAGACATAAAAAATACTAACATTTATAATACAAAATATGTACTATTAGAAATATTATCAAATATATATTTATAATATTTGAAGATATAATGTTAACACTATTGATTATAAATTTGGTGATTAAATTTATTGAATTCTATAATGATATTTTGTTTTTAGAGACAGCGAGTAGTTGAGTGAGAGCAGGTCTGAACTCAGAGATGTAGGGAGATTGGAGAGTAGGTGACAACTGACATACTTGGGGAAGATGGCGACAAAGAAACGCAATCCTGTGGTCTAAGGGGCGGCCATCGCCATCGGCAAACCGAGGCCACAGCCCACAGGATTAGCAGCTTCTCCGAACTCCCCTCTCGTGCTGCTGCGTCTCCTCCTCGTCCTCTCCAGTGTCCAGGTAACCCCTGCCGCCATCTGCTGCTCATCATCTTCTTCCCCAAGATTTGGAAGTTCTTGAGTGCACCGCAGCAATCCCCAATCCCCTGATTTCTTTCACCCTGAGAATACCACCTCCAATTTTGGTCAAATTATTCAGCATTAGAAGATAAGATACAGTTCCCAATTGCTGACCATGTCTGTGGAATCCATCGAATTGGCGTTGATTTTGTGGCTAGGCCATGGCGTCCACCGTCTCCTTCTCCCCCGCCAACGTTCAGATGCTCCAGGCTAGGAGTGCCCACGGCCACGCGGCCTTTGGGAGCTGCTCCGCCGTCCCAAGAGCCGGGCCAAGGCTGCGCTCCACGGCCATCAGGGTCAGCAGCGAGCAGGAGACGGCAGCCGCCGTCAGGGCGCCGTCCGGGAGGACCATCGAGGAGTGCGAGGCTGACGCCGTCGCTGGGAAATTCCCTGCTCCCCCGCCTTTGGTTAGACCAAAGGCCCCTGAAGGAACACCGCAGATCAGGCCCCTTGTATGCATTCGATGAGTTTCCTCACTGAATTCTGTGTGCTCTTACTGTAACTGCAAAATCCTGACTCGTGTATATACATATTCTTCTCCCAATGTGTCATTTAGGACATGGCAAAGCGCCCCCGTCGCAACCGGAAATCGCCTGCTCTTAGGGCTGCATTCCAGGAGACGAGCATCTCGCCTGCCAATTTTGTGCTCCCATTGTTTATCCATGAAGGTTGGTAGTGGAATTCTCATTCACTGACATGAGTGTTCAACACAATTCAGATTTCCTCGCAAAAAAGAAAATAAAAACACAATTCAGATTTGATATCGGATTTGCTCTGTGATGATCTGTAGGAGAGGAAGATGCTCCTATTGGAGCTATGCCAGGGTGCTATAGGCTTGGGTGGAGACATGGGCTGCTTGAAGAGGTATTGAAAGCATTGGGGATTATCTCATATTCATCAATGTATTGTAATGTTCCTTTTGATGAATTTACTAGAGATAGAAATATATCTGCATTTCTCTGCTTGGATTAATAGTATTAAACAAATTTTCAAAATTATGGTATATGCAGGTTTATAAGGCCCGCGATGTTGGTGTTAACAGTTTTGTGCTCTTTCCTAAAGTTCCTGATGCATTGAAGGTCTATTGACTAATATAATAAATTTCTTGCTTGTTTGTGTCTTATATATAGAGTAGCTTACACTCTTGTTTTCTTCCAGTCTCCGACAGGAGATGAAGCATACAACGATAATGGTCTGGTTCCACGTACGATCCGCTTGCTCAAAGACAAGTTCCCTGATATTGTAAGCTTATCTGCCCCTCATTCAGTATCTGGCTTGCATCATAGTTCCTAATATCTTTTCTTAAACTCATATGACCGCTAGGTTATCTACACGGATGTTGCATTAGACCCTTATTCATCTGATGGTCATGATGGTATTGTGAGGGAAGATGGTAAGAAAGATGGCCACTTTGTTCTCATCTTGCGCATTGGCTGCATATTGATCTTGCTACTCCAAAAAATCCTTGAGGGCCTACGAAATTTCACAGGCTTATACTGAAAACTTAGTTGTTTAAAACTGTTCACCTTTTCCCTGAAGATGCTGTACACAATATATTTTCAAGTCTCCATACATTGTCTACAGTAGCTTTGCCAGAATTACTTTTCCAGGAGGCCTTACACCTTAATGCCTGATATTAGTCAGTAGAATTTGGTTTGTACTTTGTAACATGTTTTGTGCTTTTTGGTTGCCTAGCTAAAACCACTTCTTGCTGCTCTTATTTTTCAGTCGTTGAATTCAGTGTTTCTCTTTCATGGAGTAGCTGTTAAGAAACACTAGTTAATATGTTAGTTTCATTGTTCTGTATTATATGTTGCATAATGATGCTTGAGTTTGAAT
The DNA here is from genome assembly GCA_015847255.1 of Hyparrhenia diplandra. Taxonomy (NCBI): domain Eukaryota; kingdom Viridiplantae; phylum Streptophyta; class Magnoliopsida; order Poales; family Poaceae; genus Hyparrhenia; species Hyparrhenia diplandra. The sequence continues at coordinate 167,133 of JADLZK010007697.1, forward strand.
TTTTGTTACTTTTGATTTTTCTCTTGGATGAGAACATTAAACAAGTCATAAGAAATCTCCAAAAATTGACCTTTTATTTTCTCCAGCTAATCATTGACTTGTTTGTGTCTTGCATCAGGAGTAATTATGAATGATGAAACAGTTTATCAGTTGTGCAAGCAGGCTGTTTCACAGGTTCATCTCACCTCTTGATTTTGTGTTTGATCACATAAACATGCTAGTTTTTTCTTACAAAAATTCTTCATATAAATAGGCTCGTGCGGTGCTGATGTTGTGAGCCCTAGTGACATGATGGATGGCCGTATTGGAGCACTTCGCTCTGCTCTGGATGCTGAGGGTTTCCATGTTGTCTCCATTATGTCCTACACTGCAAAGTATCTTTCTATGCTCTTCCTGTCACCATACCATTTCCATACCCCCCACATTTGGCATCCTGTTATGTTTCTTTAGTTTGAACCCAAATGATACATCTGTAATGTATGTTTTGCAGGTATGCCAGTTCCTTTTATGGCCCATTCCGAGAAGCTTTAGATTCAAATCCACGATTTGGAGATAAGAAGACGTATGGATCTTGCACCAAATATACCATTTCCATCCAGTGAACAATTTAATTGCTTGGTATTAAATGTTGGCTTTCTCTTTAATGTGAAGTTATCAGATGAACCCAGCCAACTACAGAGAAGCCCTCATAGAAAACCGCAGCGGATGAGGCAGAAGGAGCTGACATTCTGCTAGTAATGTTCCTGCTGTGTGGTGGCTTGTTGTGAAGACAGTGTTTATGCGTACATCTATAACCATGGACCTCATTTGACAGGTGAAACCGGGATTACCATACTTGGATATCATCCGACTTCTTCGGGATAATTCAGCCCTACCGATTGCAGCTTACCAGGTCAGTTCATTGGCTCACCCATCCTGTTCTGAAGTTTTCCCCTCCATTTGGTCAAAATGTTCATGTTCCTTGTTTGAAGTGGAAGTATGGTGTCAACTGCCTAATCTTCTATCATTTAGCATTGGCACTGTACTGCATATAAAAATTCGATTTTTCCTATTGCTGGACACCTGACTTGTTAATATTGGATTCATTGCCTTAGAACCACCTGACTTGTTAATATTGGATTCATTGCCTTAGAACCTTTCTGTTATCATGTCCAGATCAGATTGCACATAAATTATCTGATGCTTGCTTCAAACAGCATCAATGGTGATTGAAGTTAACCTAGTTGTCCAGCAAGCAAGAACTAGGTTCTTTCTGGTGCTACAACTACAAGCAGAACCAGCAAGTCATATGAAACCTGTCCTTGCATTGTCTATATCCCGTGGATCTCATTTTTCCTGTCCTATGTCCTGTGTCCTGTGTTTGCATATCTAATCGTTGTCTGGAAATGCATATGTCATCACTTTTCTTTAACTTGGCACCAACAAAAGCGTACTTGGTTGGGGGGGCTTCCAATTACTACCACTATACAGACATAGCAGTTAATGCTGATCATCTGCTAACCGCCACCAAAGTTTTCAGTTAACTGGACACACTGATGCTTCCAAGACAGGAGCTTTTCATATCCTACCATATCATAGATAATAAATGCCCCATGTGTCAGATTAAATTACGTTGTCCGAAATGCTTTGCTCGCCCCCACACGCGTAGTGCTAATCCTTGCCGTCCTCTTCCTCTTGCAGGTCTCCGGCGAGTACTCGATGATCAAAGCCGCAGGGGCGCTGGGCATGGTGGACGAGCAGAAGGTGATGATGGAGTCGCTCATGTGCCTCCGGCGAGCCGGCGCCGACGTCATCCTGACCTACTTCGCGCGTCAAGCTGCCGCGGTGCTGTGCGGCATGGGGCCCAAGTAGTCAAAGTACAGTAGAGGCTGGCCAGCCATTCCAGCACTGCATGCCATTGTTGTGTAGCTGAGTTTAGTAGCTTTATTGTGCGAGAGGGTGTGTTTGGTGTTTGGGATTCGAATAATTCGCGCCGGGAGATATACTACGTAGCTGTGCAGAACGTTGTTCGAATTGTCACCGGGATTTCATTTCCCCGTACAAATCTTGTGATTATTGCTTCTAAAAAAAACTGATGAATTTTGAAGCGATTTTGGACGGCTAGTTGGCAGGTCAGCGCCGCTACGTTCCCTACCCATCTGGCTACCTGAATGATCAAGGAACGAACAAGACTTGCAACGGGGAGCGTGCACAGCATGTTGAGCTTTGAAGGCGTGGCGCAGTCCCACATGATCCCACGAGGATGCTCTCCTTCCTCGGTTGCCGTAAGAAGCAACGGTGATCTGTCCAGCGCAGGCCCCGACGGCCGAACTCGTCGCCTCGTAACACAAATGGATGTGCCTGCCAGCGGCACGCAGCTGATCGGATCTCGAGTTGCCTGCACACCGGCAACGAGGCAGACGCAGCATTTGCAGCGCCAGCTACCGCTGCGACAACGAAAACGGAAGCGGCAGCCATGAGCGGATGAGCCTGAGCTGTGAGCTGGCTTGCCATGGCCATTCAGCCCGGGACAGTTACTCGTAGCGTCACGTGAAACGTGCACGGACACCGAAGGATATATAAAAGGTTTTTTATTGAAATAAAAATTGGAGCTCGAGCTCTACTCCCCAAAGCCCAAAGACCCCCAAATCATGGCATTGCCACTCAAGTACTAGTAGTTAATGCAGTTAATACTAGTCGTACGATAAGGGCGTCCCCAACGGCCGGCGATTTGCGGTCGATTTGAGGTTCGGAACTAGGTTCGGACTGACGTGGCAGCTGTAAACAAGAAAAAAGTGAAACGCTAGCGACTACTTCGGCGCTAGCGAGGAGCCGATTAAAACGGACGCGGGATTGGTGAGTAGTACTTTTTAAGTCTGCTTGCCAATCAAATCGTGAGGTGGAGAGACTAATTTATTATTGCTCTGACATGGGTTGCATGACTGCAGGAGCGCACGTCAGGTTCGGTATCCAAATCGATAGCACACCGCTGGGGACGCCCTAAGATTACATACGGTGATCATAGCCCGTTCGTTCCATATGCAAATGCCGGCCCTGCAATGCATGTGACCTTGTTGGGGGCGGTGGCCTGGCGCCACCGGAACGGAATGCCGGCGCGGCCCTGGTATGGTCCTGCTGCTGCCACCACTCCGGTGGACTCCACTGTGCGTGTACTTCCTCCTCCCCTTCGTCGTCCTCTTTGGCACGCGTGGCCCATGGACGCCGAACCTTTTCGCCCTCGCATTACTCCGAGCACGGCGATGCGGTGCGGCGACGCGTCTGCCAGCCGGCAAAGCTCGTACGGATCACAGTGCTAAACAATGAGAGGCACGAGCATGATATGTGATGATGGAGTGAAGAACAAGATCGAGTTAAACAACATCTTCTGATGATACTACAACTGGAGAAAGAAGCAAGAAGAAAGAATCCATCCCGGGAGAGCCTTTGAATCCAATCCGATCGATCGATCGATCGAACAAACCAACCAACCAACCTCGAAAGGGAGCAAACTCAATTTAAAACTACTACAAGTGAGAAAATAGTGGCGGGAGGAGGAGGAGGAGGAGGAACCAACAGCTACAGTGCAAGATGTACTGATGCGTCGTCGATCATGGCGACTCGACTCTGTCTGTCTGTCACTGGCGGGTGCGCCGCCGCCGGCCGGTGGATCAGCACGCGGCTAGTTGCTCTTGTACGGCGTCGCGGGCGGCGGGGGCGACGAGTAGGACACGCCGTAGACGGGCGGGAGCGGCGGTGGGGGCGACGAGTAGGACACGGGGTACACGGGCGGGAGCGGCGGTGGGGGCGACGAGTAGGACACGCCGTGGACGGGCGGGAACGGCAGGTTCCCCGCTGGGTCGGACGGTGGTGGCGGTGGGGACGAGTAGGGCACGCCGTGGGCCGGCGGGAGTGGCAGGCCGCCGCCGCCGCCGCCTGGTGTCGTCGATGGTGGAGAGCCGTGCTGGTTGCCGCCGTGGCCACCGCCCCCGCCGCCTGGAGAACCACCGCCTGGGGACGGAGGGTGGTAGCCGGGTGTCGTTGGCGTGGATGGCGCGCCAGGCGTCGTCGGCGGGAACGTTGATCCTGGCGAGCCTGGAGTCGTCGGCGTGGATGGTGACGACCCTGGTGCGCCCGGAGTCGTCGTCGGTGGGTATGTCGAACCTGGGTAGTCGGCGTGGATGGCGACGACCCTGGCGCTCCGGGTGTCGTGGGCGGGAATGCCGAACCTGGGGTGCCCGGAGTCGTCGGTGTCGATGGCGATCCTGGTGTGCCTGGCATGCCGGGAGCCGTTGGCGTGTGCGGCGGCCAGACACCACCGGGGTGTTCTGTGGGTGGTGGCACGCCCACGGGTTGACCCGACGGTGCCCACCCGGACGTCGGCGGCGGCGGCTGGTAACCGCCCCCGGACGACGGAGGCGAGCCACCATGGGATGAAGGCGGCATTGATGGCCTGGGGCTGCTGCCGTCCGTGGGCGGCGACGGGTACGTCGGAGTAGTGGAGCTCCCTGGCGGGGACGGGTGCGACGGCGTGGTGGAGCTGCCAGGCGGGGACGGCGTGGTGGAGCTCCCTGGTGGCGACGGCGTGGTGGAGCTCCCTGGTGGCGACGGCGTGGTAGAGCTCCCTGGCGGCGTCGGCGTGGTGGAGCTTCCTGGTGGCGACGGCGTGGTGGAGCCGCCAGGCGGGGACGGGTACGACGGCGTGTTGGAGCCAGGCGGGGGCAGCGGCTGTGAAGGACCGGCCCCAGGCGGCGCCTGGCATTGCGCCGTCCTGCAGTCGAACGGCGCGGCCGCAGCAGCGCACTGCGGCGGCGGGCGCTGCGCCGGAGCACCAGGGATGCAGTTCCACCTGCCATCCGCCGTGGCGACGGCGCACCCAGGGCGCGAGGTGAAGAAGTTGTCCTCATAGGTGAAGTTCCTGAGCGTGCCCTGCAGCGCGCACACCGCCGGCGGCACGGGTCCCCTGAGCAAGTTCCCGGCCACATTAAGCTGCTGGACGGCAGCCATCCCACCAACACTCGCCGGGAGCGTGCCCTGGAGGTGGTTCCCACTGACATCAAACACCGTCACCTTCCTAAGCAACCCAACCTGCGGCGGGATACACCCACCGAGCTCATCGTCGATGAGCACCATCTCATTGAGCGTCTCAGCCATCCTCCCAATCGACGTCGGAATACACCCACCAAGCCTGTTATGCGCGAGCACCACAACCGACGCGGGGGAGTTCCCAAGGTTCCCAGGGATAGGTCCACGGAGCCGATTCGAGTTGAGGAAGATAGCGTCGAGCGGACGGTCGAACACCGCCGGCGGTATAGGTCCTTCGAAGTCATTGAACCTGAGGTCAAGGTACCTGAGTGACGGCAGACCCAGGACGACGGCAGGGAAGGCACCGACGAAGCGGTTGTTGCTGAGGTCGAGCTCGTGGAGGAGACGGAAGCGGAGGAAGGTGTCCGGGAGCACCCCGCAGAAACGGTTGGAGTTGAGGTGGAGGAGGGCGAGGTCGGGGAGGCCGTGTGGGAGGTCGGCCGGGATGTGGCCCGCGATGTCGGCGTGGTTCAGGTCGATCCCGGCGACGGTCAGTGTCCCGTCGGAGGGACGAGGCGCGCAGTAGATGCCGGTGTAGGTGCACACGTTGGGGCCGACCCAGTTGGAGGTGAAGTTGGATGGGTCGGAGAAGATGGCCGAACGCTTCCAGGACTGCAGCGCCGTGTAGGCTGCCTGGAGTGCTGGGGTCGTCGGGGGCTGCGCGGAGGCGGGTGGCGCGAGGGTGAGGAGGGCGAGGAGGAGGAGGAGGCGCCACCCGATGCCGATGCCTCCGGCGGTGGAGGCGGGTGGAGCGGGGATCATGGTGGGCGGGTTGGCGGCCACGGCGGTGGCGGCGCGAGCGGGGGTGGCGTGAGGTTTTTGGTGGAGGGCGAGGGGAGGTGGGGGGGAGGGAGGGAGTGGAGTGAAGGAGGTGGGCGGGAGTGGCAGTGGCAGGGAGGTGTCCCTTGTCAGGGGGCGGGACAGGGGGTCAGGTCACATGGCAAGGGTAAACGCGGGAGGGTGCACGGGGCACGGCCTCGCGACGCGACGCGGTGCGGTGCAGGAGCAGGACGGACGGAGCGCGTCGCGTGGCGTGGCGCCGGCGTGCGAGGGGCGTCTCGCTTTTGTTCTGTGGCTGCTGCGTCTTGTTGCTGGGGTCGCTTGGCGTACTTGGGCTTGCTTGGAGTGGGGGCGCCGCCGACTCAACGTGGAACGGCCTGGCGTTGCTCGGAGGGCGTTGCGCTCGGAGCGGAGTCACCGCCGCCGTGGGCCGTGGCCGTGTGCTAGCTGCTAGACCAATCCACCGTCGCCGTGCATGGACCATGGACGGACGGGACGGTAGTGTGTTGTGTTGGAGACACAGGGAGCTGACGGTGGTGTCACTCTCTGCACACCGAACTAACTTCACCATAGCGGATCGGTACTCCACCAATCGCAGGCTCAGGGGAAAAAATCGACGTTTGTTTGTTCAGCTCGTCACCGTAGTCGTCTTTGAAACGAACTTTCACTAAAATACTCTCTCTCCAAACTTCTCTTGATAAGTACAGTAAGTAAGCAGTAATTAATGGCCGGGAGCTTTGTAATGTGCACCGCGCCCGCGTGCACTCGTGAATCTCAAGGCTGGTCGGCAAGTGCTGGTTCAAACTCTCCGAGCCGAAGCTTCTGTCTGTGCTCAGCTCATCACACCATCATCACACGCAGCTTGCCCGGTCAACAGTTCAGTTGTTCCCTGCCTGTTGCCGCCGACAACGATAAGGTAACGTAGTACAAACGCCGGTGGCCAGCTGAGCCAGCGATAACCTCTCCCTGCATTTCATTTGGTTTTTCGGTTTTCCTTGTGAGTAGTAGAACCGTCCGTTTCTGGTTCTTTTCTTTTGACAGTAGAGCTTCTGCATTTTCGGTGCATTCAATTGGAGGTGGACGGAAACGGCAAGGCAATCAATTAACCTCTGGTCTGGCAATCTGTAATGTAGCCCATGCTCGGCCAATTGCCACTTTGGCGTGTCCTCCCGTGTCAGTCACTAGTGTGTGCCCGTACTATCTATAGACTGGAGGTGCGGGCCCCATTGGTCTGTCGGTCACACGAAATCCGAAATCAGGAATGCAGACGGTGGTGGATGGATGGAGTATCTTTCTTTTTATTTTGGGAATTTATTTTTATTATTACATTTTATACATATAGAAGGAAGAACATGACGCTCCTTTTTTTCAAATAACAAAAAAAATGTTGCAAAGGAGGAGGAGACGTTCATACTGCACTCCTTTTAAAATAACAAAAAAAAAAGGATTGCAAAGGAGATAGTGAGATGATGGGCTTAGTAACCGCAGGTCCATACTCGATCGAGGCTACCCGTTACGGGCCCAATTTTTTTTTTTTAATTAAAGGGCGAAAGCCCCTGTCATTGCATAGCAAGGACAAAACATTACAGCGTTTCAGCGTTGAGGGGGGATACCCCTATCAGGATTACATCAAAGCTCATCTTGCCTCGCTCTCATGAAAAAGTTCCAGAACCACAATTCAGACATAGAACTAAACTACATGACACTCCAAAAGACTTCATCATATCAGGCATAGAACGAAACTGCATGCTTCTCAGATGACTGCTCCAGGGATAAGACTGTCCCAGCTCTTTCCAACCTTCTCATCCTTCTCACCGCCGGCCATCAGTTTCAACTTGACTTCTTCTGGTATCTTGTTGTCTCCCCAATCCAGTGCAGTCTCGAACATGAATCTGTCCCACCTGTCTCGTACTTGGTTCAGCAGCATATCTGTGCTTGTTGTTACGGGCCCATTTTTCATTAAAAAGGCCGAGGCCCATATGCAAAGTGAAATTGCTTCTCCGCTTCGCTTTCACAGGCGCCGCCACGCTACACGCTTCCCCGTCTCGTCTCGCCTTGTGTCGTCTTGTACCTTCGGCGTCAACAACAGTCAACACTCATATGGAGCGCGGTGAGCCGGACCTACAGGCAGGCCAAAAAGTAGTAGCCAGTAGCAGTAGTATAGTAAGCTCCAGTACAAACTTATTCAAGATGATAAACAGCATAGACACAAATCCTAATGAAATTGGGCCAGGTCTAACGAATTTGGCCCGAAACTGATATCGGCCAGCAGGCCTGGCAGTGAACTGTGTGCGAGGAGAGCCGAAAATGACCCAGCCCAGTTTTGCCTTTTTTTTTTTTTTATTTCTGAATGCTGAGATTGAAAATAAATGGAAAAACCATTTCTATGCCTAAACAGGCCGGCGCCAACCATTTCGCCCAAAGCCGAAATCCGCCCGAGGCCGCCCCGCGCGCCCCCCCGGGCTTGATTTCCGCAGCCCGTTAAAAACGGGACGCGATCGAGCCGCAAGATGCGGGTAACCTAGATCCGACGGTCGCGAGTCAATTTCGGAGATATAAAGGCCCGAAACGGCCGCCGGAGCCCTAACCCTAGCTCATTTGATTTCCACATCCCCAGGTAGTTTCGAAAAACGACCAGGAGCAGGTCCGGCCGACGCCGGCGGCGGTCGACCCGGCCAACGGCCGGCGAGAAGACCCGGCCGGCCGGCCGTCGCCGCCGCGCCTCCCGCCTCTCCTCATGTCCCTTTCCCGTTCTCCTTTCACCGCGCCCCACACGGGGAGCCCACGGTGGAGGCGACCGCCACCATTGGTGGCGGGGATGGGGAAGAAATGGCCGGATCGATGGCGCCGCCATGGATCCCCTCGCCCGGTGCGCGTGCGGCCAAACGCGCGCGGTCTTGTCGAGGGTTTCCTCGGTGGTGCTCCTTAGGGCCAGTCGACGGTAAGGATTCCCCACCGCCTCCGATCGATTGCTATTTTTCTCATGGGTTCGGGTTTTCGAAGTTATTTGTTCTTCCGATCACGGAATCGGTTGATATTCTTTGTTCTAAAAGTTGATTTAACCCTAGATTAGGGTTTCGACGTTCTAAACCGATTAATCGAGAGAGCAAATTAACCCGATCTAGATCCACTTGATTAGAACAGCTCGATGATACCATTGTTAGAACTAAAACAACTTAGTGGATCTCTAACGTAGATCAAGGCGGGTACAAACTTATTCAAGATGATAAACATCATAGACACAAATCCTAATAATCATGCTATTACATCTAATCGACACTAGTACATCTAGATCTACGAACAGTAAATACGTAAGAGTAGATCGGGTACAGACCATCCTTGGTCTTGACGTTCGTGTTGCTTGACTCCGCCATGGGGACGTCGATGCCTCCTCCGCACTAGGCGGCGGCGGCGGTCGGTGAAGGGCGTCGCCGGTGTCGACGCAGCGATGGCGGATGAAGGAGCTTCCGCCACCGGCTAGCGTAAGCGTAGATCGGACTAGGTTTAGGAAATGTGGGTGGGGATTGTAGCGGCGGCTAACTTAGGGTACCGTGCCCGACGCGCCCCACCCTCCTATTTTATATACCGCGGTGTGAGCAGGGGGCCCTCCAACCATTAGTGGGTTGGGCTCCCCCGATCAGGGAGCGGATCAAGGTTAGTTCGGTCCGTTGGGCCCAAAACAAGAGAGATCAAAAATACTAACATTCTCCCCCTTGATCTCCTCTTAATAACTTATCTTAATCTTAACTTAAACTTATTCCTTAAACTTCATCCCATTACAAAGCTATGCGTAGAGCGTGTCTCGTCGTCACAACAAAATTGCCGTTAGACTTACTTGACTACAATACATCACTCTGATATGAAATAAAAGTCCTAAAATCTAATTTTGGGCCCTAAGTGTCCAGGAATCATAGACTTTCCATTAAACCCATGCCGGCTACGTGTTTTCTAAACACGTTGGGTGGTAAGCCTTTTGTGAGCGGATCCGCTAACATTTTATCGTACTTATATGCTCTAGACTTATAACATGATCCCGGACTTTTCCTTCACAACGTAGTACTTAATGTCAATATGCTTGGTGGCGGCGCTTGACCTATTGTTGTGAGCGTATTCTATTGCGGGATTATTATCGCAATATAACTTAAGTGGTTTCTCAATCTTTGTCTACCACTCTTAAACCGGGTAGGAACTTCTTAAGCCAATTCACGACCCGAGGCCTCATAACATGCTACAAACTCCGCATACATTGTGGGACGATGTAACGAGGTTTTGTTTTGAGCTTTTCCACGATATAGCTCCTTCTACGAGAGTGAAAATATATCCCTGTAGTGGATTTTCTTTCATCTCCCGCATAATCTGAGTCCGAGTATCCTGTTATCTTAAGTGTGTCCGATTTTCTATAAGTTAGCATGAAGCCTTTTGTGCCCCGCAAATAATGCAAGACTTTCTTAACTAATTTCCAATGTTTCGGACTGGATTTTTCTAATATCTTCCAAGTAACCCCAGAACGAATGCTATGTCGAGGCGAGTACATATTTGAGCATATTGTAAACTTCCAACGGTGATGCATAAGGTACTCGATCTCATTTGTTCGAGCTCGAATTGATTCTTGGGGCAGCGATGTTCCCCATACTTATCGCCCTTGACAATGGGTGCGGTGATGAGCCACACTTATGCATACAATATTTCTTAAGAATCTTTTCTATGTATGCCTTACGAGATAGTCCTAATACCCCTTTTACTTCTATCACGGTGAATCTCTATCCCGAGCGTAAGATGCTTCACCGAGGTCTTTCATATCAAAGTGTGAGGACAAAAACTTCTTTGTTTCCGATAGTAGAGCCATGTCACCGCTTGCTAGCAGGATATCATCTACATACGGGACTAAGAAAATATACTTACCATTCTTAAATTTTACATAAACGCAATTGTCCTCAACATTCTCCTTAAACCCAAACTTTCTTATTGTTTTATCAAACTTCAAGTACCACTGTCTTGAAGCTTGCTTTAACCCATAAATGGATTTCTTTAGGCGACATCCCATGTTTTCTTTTCCTTCCATAACAAAACCTTTTCGGTTGTGCCATGTATACATCCTCCTCTAAGTCCCCATTAAGGAATGCCGTCTTTACATCCATCTGATGCAATTCTAAGTCAGTGTGCTACTAGCGCCATTATAATTCTGAAAGAATCTTTACATGAGACTGGAGAAAATGTCTCATTGTAATCAATTCCTTCTCTTTGCGTAAAACCTTTTGCCACGAAGTCGCGCCTTATGCCTCTCAATGTTCCCTTGGGAGTCATACTTAGTTTTATATACCCACTTACAACCTACTTTCTTAGCTCCCTTAGGAATGTCCACTAATTCCCAAACATCATTGGAATTCATTGATTTTATCTCATCTTTCATGGCTTCTAACCATTTCAGCGATTGATCGCTTCTCATGGCTTCTTCATATGTGGTGGGGTCATCCTCCATATGAAATTCCTCAGTTTCATATACTTCAAAATCATCTGATATTGCTGATCTTCTAACTCTGTTTGACCTTCTAAGGTCCTCATTATTTGGCGCTATATAGGGGGGCCGCTGCGGTTCTTCCTCATGCACGACAGGTGGTTCTAATGGATCCTGAAGGGCGGGTTCCGCATTCTCATTTGTTGTCGACACGGTGAACTTACAACAGGTTCGGCACCATGGTGTCCGACACCACCGTAGGTGTAGCAACAATAAAAGCATAAAGTATGATTCTGAAACATTGGAGTAGGGGCATGAACCCGTTTCTCCTCAAGACTAATATCTCGTGCTACCATACTCCCCCGATCACATCATCTTCTAAGAACTCAAAGCATGTCTTGTTTCTACAAACTTTGTATGCCCTGTCGGGGCAAAAAAAAGCGGTAACCTTTTGATCTTTTCGGGTAGCCAATGAAATGACAACCGACCGTCTTAGGGTCTAATTTTCCTAAATTTGGGTTAAAAACTTTTGCCTCAGCAGACAACCCCACACTCTTAAATGCTTAAGTGAGGGGACTCTTCCCGTCCATAACTCATACGGTGTTTTAGGCACCGACTTACTTGGTACTTTCGATTAAGAATGTGAATAGCGGTTTTTAACGCCTCCATCCACAAACTTATCGGTAGCGTAGAGTAGCTTAGCATGCTTCTCACCATATCCATTAAGGTACGGTTTAGCCTTTCGGCCACTCCCATTTTGCCGAGGATCGCAGGGAAGGGAATCTTGAGCAATTATGCCATTTTCTGTAGGAACTTTGCAAAAGGTCCCGGAACTTGGCCAAACAGGGTATGTCGCCCATAGTACTCCCCACCACGGTCCGATCTTACTATCTTAATTTTCTTATTATGTTGATTTTCTACTTGACCTTAAATATCTTAAACTTTTCTAAAGCTTTCGATCTTTCTCTAATTGGATAAATATAGCCAAAACGCGAATAATCATCGTGAATGTTATAAATGAATCATAACCATCCACGCTTTTAACGAGAAAAAGGTCCACATATATCCGTGTGGATTATTTCTAAGTTCCTCGCACTTCGATTGGCATCTTTCTTAATTTTCTTAACATACTTTCCCTTAATACAATCAACACATTGATCTAATTCGAGAGTTCTAATGGCGGAAGAATTTCAGCCTTGACTAATCTATCAATTCTCCCCTCGAAATATGGCCTAATCTCGCAATGCCATAATTTCGAAGAGTCATTCTGAAATTTCTTACGCTTTCTACTTACATTAGCATACGAGGAGGCATTCTCATTCTCATTCACATTGGATATAACATTCACATTCTCGTAAACCGATAACAAATAAAGTTTGTCTTGTCGGAAGGCAAGACCAACACACTTATTATTAAATGTAATCTCACACTTGCCATTACCAAAATGACATGCCAATCCATCATCATCTAACTTAGAAACACTTATTAAATTTCTATGCAAAGAGGGAACATAGAGTACATCAGATAGCCTAAGCACAAAACCATCTAATAACTCTAATGATAAATCTCCGATGGCTTCAACATCGGTTTGTACTCCGCTTGCCACCTTAATTCTTCTTTTTCTCCTCTTTGAAGAGTCCTCCTCTAAAACGAATCCCTGTAAAGAATTAGCAACATGAATTGTTGCACCCGAGTCAATCCACCAAGTAGATTGTGCATAACTTACATACAAGGATTCATCTACTAATGTAATAATATCCTCACCTTTCTTATTGTACCATTTCAGGAAACCAATACAATCTTCGGGCGATGGCCATGTTTCTCCACGTAACAAGCAATCGATCGGGGGCCAAGCGTGGCTTCTTTTTGTTTGGATAAAATGGCTTCTTGTCGTCCGAGGAGCCCGAGTAGCCTTACCCCCGTGCCCTAGAAGAGGAGCCGCCATCCCACTTCGGTTTCCCCGATGGGCTAGCATTCTTATTATAGAATTTCCTCTTACCATCCTTTACAAGGTTAGCAGAGTCATTCGATCTTTTCGATCATTCTTCAAAGCCTTAATTCTATCCTCCTCGCTCCACACACATGGCAATCACCTTATCTATGTTCCACTCATCGGGCATCGGGTTATAGTTCATAACAAGAGCCTCAAACTCAACTGGGAGGGAAGCAAAGATCGGATGATTGACAAAAGGATCCGGCAGAGGCATTTTCATAGCAAAGATAGCTTAGCCGCTATGGTACTCATCTCAAGCACATGGGTTCTAACAGGAATCGCACCACCATATTTGTATCTCTTAGTGGTCAATTCTCTAATGAGTATGCCACTGGGTCTTGCTAGTCCCATAAAACCGAGCTTTAACTCTTTCTAAGTACTCATTGGCGGTGTCACAATGCGGGAGTGCTCCCCCGATAGGCTCAAAGAATGGTCGTCTTAGCTAAGGTGAGACATTTCTTATTGGATGTGTCCCATTGCTTTTTCTCAAGCCGATACTTAGCCACCTGCTCAAAGCATGAGCACGTTGACGAGTCTCAAAAGCAAACATCTTGCTCAAGATCTAATCTCACCGGTGCCACGGGCTCGGTGGGGACGCGGTGTGTCAAGTGCTAAGTCATCCTCATTCATGACAAGGGCACCTTTTTATACTTCTCGACCCACGGCTTGTAGTTGGAGCCATTCGAGTGGGGATCATGGCTCTCCAATTTGCAAGTCCCGAAATTTTAGTGACAAAGTTGGTGAGAACACTTAAAAATTAAAATAACTTAACATGAGATTGCATGTTTTAAATCAACGTTGGTCGAATTAAAACATACAATTCCTTCTACACTAATTCTACATCACCGTTGGGCGTAAATAGAATTAATGCATAAAACTTAGCGACAAAAACATTCACAATATTGATATCATCAACGTTGGTCGAGAAAATAACAATATCATAAATTTGCTAATCTTGAATATTTGCTCTTAAAATTAAATTTTCCCGTTGGTTCCAATTTAATTAAAGAGACAACAAATAAGCGATGCAAATGAAGCTAATAAATATACTTATAATAATTCTGAAATCTTAATTACTCTCTCGAAAAATTTAATCCCGTTGGTTCATAAATTTAACAGAAAACAAACTCAAAACTTAACTCAAAATGTCAAAATATTGCTGAAATTCGTAAAAAAAAAATTGTAAAACTTTATTTGTTACTAATTGGGCCAGGTCTAACGAATTTGGCCCGAACTGATATCGGCCAGCAGGCCTGGCAGTGAACTGTGTGTGTGCGAGGAGAGCCAAAAATGACCCAGCCCAGTTTTGCCTTTTTTTTTTATTATTTCGAATGCTGAGATTGAAAATAAATGGAAAAACCATTTCTATGCCTAAACAGGCCGGCGCCAACCATTCGGCCCAAAGCCGAAATCCGCCCGAGGGCGCCCGCGCGCCGCCCGCCCGGGCTTGATTTCCGCAGAGCCCGTTAAAAACGGGGACGCGATCGAGCCGCAAGATCCGGGTAACCTAGATCCGACGGTCGCGAGTCAATTTCGAGATATAAAAGGCCCGAAACGGCCGGCCGGAGCCCTAACCCTAGCTCATTTGATTTCCACATCCCGGCCGTTTAAAAACCAGCCGGAGGTCCGACCGACGCCGGCGGCGCGTCCGGCCACCGCCCGCCCGGCGAAGACCGCCGGCCGGCCGTCGCCAACGGCGCCTCCCGCCTCTCCTCATGTCCCTTTCCCCGTTCTCCTTTCACCGCGCCCCACACGGGAGCCCACGGTGGAGGCAGCCGCCACCATTGGTGGCCGGGGATGGGGAAGAAATGGCCGGATCTGATGGCGCCGCCGCGGATCCCCTCGCCGGTGCACGCGTGCGGCCAAAACCGCGCGCGGTGCTGTCGAGGGTTTCCTCGGTGGTGCTCCTTAGGGCTTGGTCGACGGTAAGGATTCCCCACCGCCTCCGATCCGATTGCTATTTTTCTCATGGGTTCGGGTTTCTGAGTTATTTGTTCTTCCCGATCTGGAATCGGTTGATATTCTTTGTTCTAAAAGTTGATTTAACCCTAGATTAGGGTTTCTGACGTTCTAAACTGATTAATCTGAGAGAGCAAATTAACCCGATCTAGATCCACTTGATTAGAACAGGCTCGATGATACCATTGTTAGAACTAAAACAACTTAGTGGATCTCTAACAGTAGATCAAGACGGGTACAAACTTATTCAAGATGATAAACATCATAGACACAAATCCTAATAATCATGCTATTACATCTACTGACACTAGTACATCTAGATCTACGAACAGTAAATACGTAAGAGTAGATCGGGTACAGACCATCCTTGGTCTTGACGTTCGTGTTGCTTGACTCCGCCATGGGGACGTCGATGCCTCCTCTGCACTAGGCAGCGACGGTCGGTGAAGGGGCGTCGCCGGTGTCGACGCAGTGGCGGATGAAGGAGCTTCCCGTCACTGACTGCGGCACTGTAGATCGGACTAGGTTTAGGAAATGTGGGTGGGGATTGTAGCGGCGGCTAACTTAGGGTACCGTGCCCCGGCGCCCCACCCTCCTATTTATATACCGCAGTGTGAACAGGGGCCCTCCAACCATTAGTAGGTTGGGCTCCCCCGATCAGGGAGCGGATCAAGGTTAGTTCGGTCCGTTGGGCCCAAAACAAGAGAGATAAAAAATACTAACACTTCCTTGTGAGCAGTAGAAGCGTCCGTTTCTGGTTCTTTTCTTTTGACAGTAGCTTCTGCATTTTCGGTGCATTCAATTCAAAGGTGGACGGAAACGGCAATCAATTAACCTCTAGTCTGGCAATCTGTAATGTAGCCCATGCTCTGACGGGCAATTGCCACTTTGGCGTGTCCTCCGCTGTCAGTCACTAGTGTGTGCCCGTATTCAGACTGCGAGGTGCGGGCCCATGTGTCTGTCGGTCACAGGAAATCACTGTGATGGATGGCTGGAGCCTGGATGGAGTGTCTTTTTTAAGCACATTACGCTCCTTTTCAATCAAATAACAAAAAATGTTGCAAAGAAGGAGACGTTCATACATGATACAACACTCCTTTTTTTTATTTTTTTTGAGACGAACACTCCTTTTTTTAAATAAAAAAAAGGAACTGCAAAGGAGGAGAACGTTCGTTCATACAGTAAAATGATGGGCCTAGTAGCCGCAGTTCAGCCCATACTCGATCGAGGACTACCGGTTACGGGCCCATTTTTATTTATCAAAAATGCCGAGGCCCATATGCAAAGTGAAATGGCCAACGCGCCAAGGCTCCCCCGCTTCGCTTCCACAGGCGCCGCCACGCTACACGCCGTCTCGTCTCGTACCTTGGGCGTCAACAACAGTTAACACTCTAATCTCAAAAAAAAAAAAAAAACAACAGTTAACACTCATATGGAGCGCGTTGAGCCGGACCTACAGGCAGGCCAAAAAGTAGGCGGTAGCAGTAGTTCGTCAGTGGCGCTGCATTTGGGGCCGGTCCGTCCGCCATTTCCAGGAAAGTTCCTAGAGGCTGCACTCTGATGCATAGATTCTCTCATTCTCATACAAGGGGAGACGGAATCGAAGAGATTTCGCTCCGGCGTGTGGATCCCGTTGTCAATTGATTACTACTCCATCGCTGAAATCAGGTCTGAGGGCTGTGCATCTTCTTGCTCTCCTTTTCCTCTTCCCAGATCTCAGATTCGCTCACCAAATTAGACTTCAAGTCTTTGTTCACTAACAATCTCATGCAGCTAGGTGACATTAAGCTCCCGTATTTATACTCTTATTTTTCCTCTTGCTTTTGTTCCTTGAATCGATCTTGTCCATAAGCGGGTTGCTTGGTTATAATTCCTTTGTTTCAAAATGAAGCTTGTACTTTTAGTTTTTCTGGGTCTAATTTCTTTAACTTCATTAAGTTTATAGAAGAAATATTAACTCTATCATACCATATTGCACGGTGGATTTAATGAAATTAATTTAATGTTTTTTGATGTTGGTAACATTTTGCAACGGATCCAGTAGAACAGAGTAGGCATGCGGATGCTTCCTAGTTCGTACTATATAATGAACATCTTGGGTACCTACTACCTTTAATTCAATTGAAGCCTTTCTGATCAGGCAAATTTTGAAGCATGTTCAGGTAGCCATTGGGAATGCAAAATGCTCAGAAATATTTCTCATGGTGGCAAATATGCCTGCACCCTGCCGAGCATACATAACAATTTAACTTTAGCCTACTGCCCTACTCTTTGTATCGTGAAGTTTGCTCATTTACTTTTATATGTAAAGTGGTCGCAATACTGCTTACCAAATTGCACTTACACTAGGCCCAAATGATAATTCATGCAATATTCAGGATGCTTTTTTCTCTCTCTCAAATACATAGGAGAGCTGTGTATGATTGTATCAATAGTTGAGAATATCCAGGATGATCAAATACAGTTTTGCAGGTACTGTGTGACAGCAATTCTCATGCTCCTGTTTGAAGTCTAGCCTACTGTTGTATGTTCCTACAAATGGATGGTAAAGTTAGTATTTGGTACAATGTCTTGGAGCGCATGCTTCTTAACGAAAATGAAAAGGCAACGAAGCTGCCATTATCACTTCTGGAAGCCATCACAAATAATTTCTCCAATGAGCAGGAGATTGGCAGAGGTGGGTTTGCTGTGGTTTACAAGGTAAGGGCAGCCCTCAACAGTCAACAGCCCTAGTCCTCCTTGACTAACCATAGCTGTTCGAGAAAGTAGATACTCATCTTTCCCGCTGACGAAGGCAAGCTGTGACTGCAGGGAATGCTTGAAACTGGGAAGGTCGCTGTGAAGAAGCTGTCTGAAACACTTGATCTTCTTGATAAGAAATATAGTAGAGAGGTTCAGTGTCTCATGAAGGCACGACACAAAAAAATATAGTACGATTTCTAGGATATTGTTCTGATACACAAGGAGAAATGGTAGATTATGAGGGCAAGCTTGTCATGGCAGATCTACGAAACAGGTTGCTGTGTTTCGAGTTCGTACTGGTGGGAGTCTCCGGGATTATATCACTGGTAGGATAATGTGTCATGTAATGTTTATTTATACACATAATTTTTTTCCGTGGTAAAACCGATTGTCTATAATAGAACTATAGAAATTACATCGCACCATACCTGATATATGACAATAGAAGATTTACATTATCTAAAATATAAAATCAATTTTACTCTTCATTTCACAGATGCGTCTTCTGGACTTGAGTGGAGAGTGCGCTATCAAATCATCAAAGGAATCTGTGAGGGTTTACATTATCTTCATGAGACCCGTATCGTTCACTTAGATCTCAAACCTGCTAATATACTGCTAGATGATAAAATGGTGCCAAAAATTGCTGATTTTGGTATTTCAAGATGCTTTGATGAAAAGCAAAGCAAGGATATTACTTCAAAACTGATTGGATCAATGTAAAGTTCCTAAACCCTCTTGAAATCTCAGTTTTTCTCGTTTAAGTTCATTTCATTCCGTGTCCATTCATTCATTACATTAATTGTATGCATTTTTGTGTAGAGGATATTTAGCACCAGAATACTATAATGGGCATATCACGATGAAGTTGGATATATATAGTCTTGGTGTTATAATTATAGAGGTATTGACAGGAGAAAAAGGATATGTTGCAATCGAGAAAGTAAGAACAATTTACATATTTTGTTTACTATGAATTATATATATTTTAATATTATCTCAAACTTCTACCTTGCACATTTTGTTACACATTGTATAATAGCATTTTCTGAACTCATGCACGATGACCCAATATTTTTCTACATGACATTGCCTTTCTATTAGAAAACTTTTTTTTGGGCAGAGGATGGTTGGGCTTTTGCTGAAGCTTTTGAGGATCATTTAGTGTATGCACATCTAGGACTGAAATCAACTTTTTGTTTCATAGGAATAGTGTGTCACTTATTTTTAGCGTCAAGGTAGTAATAATGTTTTGGAAGTTAATCGATTAAACTTGCAAAGTGAAAGGGAAAGGGTAGTCTTTGTAGAGACTAGCACTCCACAATAAAATGCAGGGACAGGCTGTAGATTCGGTACTAGCCCATCCCCATCTGACCCCAACACCCCTGCTCCCACCAAACTAATGAGAAAGAGGTTTCCAAGATCCTATCTTTGAACTTTAATTCCCGCCCCCACCCGCCCCCGACGTGTAAACCTGCCCTACTGAAATCCAGCCAATCTTGTGAGTCTATAAACATGGCATGGATGAGAATCTATGGAATTCTCCAATTCTCGTCCTTTCTCTGCATTATTATTTGAATATAAAACTATTGTTTCACCTTATGGTCCGACATATTTGTACACCACAGCACGTGTTATCAATAACATTAACCCATCATTTTTTGAAAAGCCATTAACCCATCATATAGTTCAATGACAATCAATGACAAAAGGCACCATTCATTTGTGACATGCTGCATCTGGAAAGGGAAACGGTGACTCCAGAGACGGCAATCTTCCTTGCAAGAGAGGAGGTGGCGGTTCAGGCTTGGCTGTTGCCCATGAAAAACAACATCATGGCGGTGTTTCCAGAGGTATAAAGATGGAGAAAAGTTGCTTAAAGGAACATGAGCTGTCCTGTCAATACTCCATTGCAGCTTCACTCCAGGCACATGCTCCGCATTCCAGCCAAGGTGAATCCAGAAGCTTTGGACGTGTGCATTCACTGAAGGGATGATCCCCAGTTTTCCTGGCAGATAGCACAAGTGTCATTCTCAATCACCCGTTTCCTGTAGAGATTGGCACGGCAGCAGACGGTCTTGAAGGAGTAGCCATCTGAAGAATTTACTTGCATTGGGTGGGGTGGGGCTTCACCACATGAGCTTGTAGTTCAGCATCTCCTGATCGCATGGAGGCCCTATAGACCTGAACCACTGTCCAGGCCGTGGCCTTTGGTTTCAAACGGGCTGGTTCGAACATCTGAGTTGGCAGGGAGCTGAACTGAAGCAAAAAGGTCCTCCAAGGCACCCCGCTCTGCAGTTGCAGCCAAGGAGAGCCTAGGGACGAGAAAGCTGCCCAGACCAGTGAGGCAAACCTCCTGAACTCACACGAGGGTTGGTGCAGTGAGTATGCAGAGATAGCATCAAATGATTTACTGTTGCAGGAGCTTGATCACACAAAATCACAGAGGACAGGCTGCCAGGTGTGGCAATCCATGCTTTGCCAGTCAATCCACCGTAGCGTGCCAGTGATTGAAGACAGCAAGTCAGCAACTCATCATAAGAAAAGGCGCAACGCAATAGCCAATAAGTCCCATGATTTTCAAGGTGCAAATCTGGTGGATCCAAAGAAAGCATTGCAAGCTGATTTACTAGATTAAGCACCAGTGTTGGAAGGCTTCCAGACATGTTCTGTCTTGAACTGCTTGCTGAATATTGGCATCTTCCAACTGATCCAATAGATGTAGTTCAATCAGAACAGACACAGACAGGCTATCTGATACATATCAGTCACTCACCTCTATTTTCTTAAGCTTCTCTAGTCGTTCTCTTGTTAAATAGATGACGCGGATGCAGGGCCACCAATTCCCTGCAGCCATAAGTCAGGACCAAAATTTGGTGCTGAAACATCTCCAGTTGAAACTACCAGAGCCATAGCAAACATAGCCCTCACATTTGGATGAGCCTGCACCAGGACTGTCCATCCCGTGGAGGTGCCTGTAGACAGGTCACTGGACTGGGCCTCTGGTTAGCCAGCCCTTTAGCCTATTTTTGTATGGAAGATCTACAAATTGTGGTAGTCAAGGATCTCCGTTGATTGGTTTTGTTTCTATAAGCTACACCCTGGGTTATCCTTGCCTACATATACATGTACCTTGTACCCTCATGATCAATCTACAATTTCTCATGTGATATCTCACTTACAGTACCTATCTTTACCTTCTCCATATGGAGATCCAAAAAAGAGATCTTTTATAGAGACTAAAAAGAAGACAACAATTTTCCATTCTTATGAAGATGCTGAATTATTGCATGTTGTTGTTGTGCCACTTGACGGTTTACTTGTGTACGATGGTTGCTTGAGGATTTTTGGTGTTTGTCTCTTAGCAGTATTGGTAGATATGTAGTGGAACATGTGCTCACCAAGCATATTGGTGTTGATGCTTCCTACACATGACGACACTTGTATAGGATCTGGATAATCTTCTCTCTTAGCTTATTTATACCCTCAGAGATTTAGTTGACAGACTTTTTTCATGAAGACAGAGACTAGGGCTCGACACTGGTTTTATCTTTTCTCCAAATTAAATGTCATTTATCCACTTTGAATTTGAGGAGGATATAAGGTTACATCTATGTACATATGTGTCCTGTCTGTATTTCCAATTCTATAATGACTTTCCTACTTACTTATATGCTTGAACATGTCTATGTACAGTTTAGTTACATACTTGGGCCAGGGTATCATAATAATGATTTTAAGTGCTATTTATAGCAGTTCTAAACAAATGTTGAAATGCAGTTTAATGGCATTAGAGCTGGCTAGATACTCTATGTATCACTCTCTTTATTTGCTTCATATTCCAGATAATCTGTGGTTAAATCTGAAATAATAATGATGTCCACGGGTTCAGATTGAGTATGACATCTTGCACATGCTACATACTCCATTTTTAAATTTGCATACCCCTCCTTTCATAAACCAAACTCACCCTGGGGCAGATCTACAGTATATCATCAGGCTCCGCCGACCCCGACAACTTTTAGCTAATCCTCTATATATTAGACTCTTGTTCAGTCATAATTCACAATAAAACATCGTATGATAGGAGCTTCTTTGATGCTGACCCCGATGCCTAATCTGGCTAGATTCGCCCTTGAACTCACCATTGCAATTTTTTTCTAGGTCCTTGATAATTGGAGGAATAGATTGGAGCTACAAGAGGGAGACACACCACTGAAGCAAATAAGTGCATGCACTGAGATAGGAATAAGGTGCATTGACCCTAACCCGGATGATAGACCTACTATGCAGTGTATAATGCGAAAAATTGAGAAGCTGGAAAGTGTGTACGGGTTTGTTGAAGCTGGTGCGATTACTTCAGTAGCACATGTAAGTTTCCTTAGTGACTCTGGTAAGAATGATGGTGGTTTCCTGAACAGAACTTCTTGGCCTCCTGCTTCTCCCCTAAAGAGGATGAGGACATCTACCAAGGCTGGCACTTTTCTGTTTCTTTAACCTACAACTAATCTTTTACTTCCATTGAGCTAATCTCAAACCAATATTGTCCAGGCTCAGTTCCTTATCCAGAATCAAAATCAGCAGCAGCAACCATCCATGACTCAAAATCAGCAGCCAGCTGTCAGCCAGTCGCTGCTCCTGCCCCATCAGCAGCAGCAGCAACATCAACAACAAAAGTTGGTACATCAAGACGGTAGAGGCAGGAAGTTTGTTCCCTTATTGGAACTACAGCAGCAGATTTTACTTCAGCAACAACAATTACCAGGTCATGGCACACATCCCTGTCCAGAGAATAATTATGTTGACTTGGGTCTCAGCAATGTTTCTTTAGCCTTAGACTCTCTAGGTTCTTCCTCTAGAAGTTGCGGAAGACATGAAAGGGTTGAAGATGAAGAGACTAGATGGAAGATTGAAGATGTTGTCCATCATTGTTCTCGTGGGCTTTTTACAGACAGCGATAACATTGGGAAACATTTCTTCACATCAAATACCAATGATTCCATGTGTAATGATCCTGAACAGAGCAGTGCCTTGAATGGTGAAAATTTTGAGTCACTAATATCTGATGCTGTGATGGAGACAGCTAGAAGTGGCAGGAGGTCACCTGATTGTTTCTTGGAGGATATTGATCCATCCCTTGAATTTCCTCGAATCCCATATTCATGTCCACTTCCCATCATAGATTCAGCAGCTAAAGAGATTGGCACCAGTAGCACTGAGGCTGGACATAATTTTGTTGGTACAGCTACAAAAGTAAATAAGAATTCTAACCGAAACCAATCTGCCATAAATGTCACTGAGAATCCTCCCCGATATTCTGCAAAGTTTAGTGATAGGATGCCTGATCACCATATAGTTTCTGGGATGAATCGAGTCAGCCGCAGCTCAAGCCTCAAGGAGTCACCACATGCTCGACAACCCAGTGTAGTTCCTCCTGTCGATAAGACAGGAGACAGGTCATCACCCAACAGCAAAGGTAGGCGAAGTCCATTGAGGATGTTGGATCCAATATTAAAGCCAAGACATTCTAGTCCAGTACACCCTTCATTTGTTCCGAAGTGTCATCCTCCAGTCAATACCACCAAGCAGTCTCTGGATTTGGTGGGATCAGTGCCACAGAATGTGCAGAGAAGGTCAGTTGATTTGGTAGTCAATTCAAATTATCCGATCGAAGCAAATATAAATCGATACATCCAGAAAGAAAAAGATTCAGCAACAACAAGGCAAGCACTTCTACAGCTAGCATGGAAGAATGGTTTGCCTTTATTCATGCTGTCTTATGGTGATTCAGATATCCTGGCAGCCACTGTTAGAAGGAAGGGCATCTCTGAAAAGGATGATCTGGAAAGCACATATGCTGTATTCACTGTTGAAGAACCTAAGAAAAAACGTGGAGCGTGGATTAAGGCAGGGGGCAAGAACAAGAAACATCACCTTTTATCTAGCATAGTTGGGGAAATAAAGGTTGCACGTCGAAAATCAAGGTGCCACCATACAGGAGATGTTCATCTACACAGGGAATTTGTGTTGGTTTGTTCCGAATTTCTACCATCATCTGAAGAATCAGGTGATTCATATGTTAGTGGAGGGCTTGCAGCTTTTATCAGTGCACTTCCTCAGCAAGAAGCAGAAACTTCGGACCAATCATCTTCACAGAGTACCAGACAAAGAAATTCAGCACCAATTGGCTGTGGTTGCCCCCCACTGGGAAACTTCCAGCCTAGTACGAGAAATGCTAATTCTGCTTCAGCCAATGTTATTGCTGTACTTCCTGATGGCTTCCATGGCACATCAACATCTGGGCCGTCATTGCCTTTGATTGAGAGGTGGAAGTCAGGAGGAGCTTGTGACTGTGGTGGATGGGATGAAGGTTGCATGCTTAGTGTCCTCACTGATGCGGCCCAAGAGAATGATGCCATTCAGGCTAACCAGGCAAAGGATGGAAGGCAGCGATTTGAGCTTCTAGTTCAGGTCTGCCCTAGTTTCCTTCCCTTCTTCCTCCCCCACCTATTCTGCCTATGTCTAGAATTTATCTCTGTTATGATCAAACAAATAAACTGATGCTAACTTGTATTTGCAGGGTCGATCACAAGAAGATAGGCATGCCTTCAGTATGACTTCCTTCAGAGAGGGGCTTTATACAGTGGAATTCAGATCATCCATTGCATTACTTCAAGCTTTTGCAATGTGTATAGTGATGCTCCATGGGAGGTAACCATCTGATGCAAGTTGGTTCACAAGCAGCGCAGGAGCATGATCTCCTTGCTGGTCATGAGCTCAAGGCCATGGCAGCCAGTCAAGGAACAACTCCGAGCTATGTGCCCCACCGGCCACCTCTTTCTCCTGTAGGCCGAGCCTAGCTTATCGCAATTAAATTAAATGTATGTTCTTTGTGTGTCTGTCCTCTTCTTCAGTTGCGTAGTACCGGTCCGGTGGGATCGATACACCATGGTCCTCAGGTCCATAGAGGTAGCTACCCGTACATGTTGTGACGTGGATGTTGTATGACTGTACTATGTGATGTGGCTGCATTTACCTCTAATCCAAGCGGATGGACTTCTACATCATGGTTTCCCTATGTCTAACTTCAATCAGCAGCAGATGTTCAAAGATGCGGCTCCTGAGACTGACATTCAGGGTGCAAATCAGGCTAGCTGCTGCCTCTGGATGCGTGTGATGATGGTAACGGAGAAACGCCGGTGGCCAGCCACTGCATTTCATTTGGTTTTTCGTTTTTCATTGTGAGTAGAACCGTCCGTTTCTGGTTCTTTTCTTTTGACAGTAGTAGCTTCTGCATTTTCGGTGCATTCAATTCAAAGGTGGACGGAAACGGCAAGGCAATCAATTAACCTCTGGTAGTGGTCTGGCAATCTGTAATGTAGCCCATGCTCTGACGGGCAATTGCCACTTTGGCGTGTCCTCCGCTGTCAGTCACTAGTGTGTGCCCGTACTATCTATAGACTGGAGGTGCGGGCCCCATGTGTCTGTCGGTCAGAGGCCCCATGTATCAGTAGATTTTATAGGAGGAAGCACACGATGCTCCTTTTTTTTCAAATAACAAAAAAAAAAAGAATGTTGCAAAGGAGGACTGGAGACGTTCATACATGATACAACGCTCCTATTTATAACAAAATAATTAATTGCAAAGGAGAGGAGACGTTCGTTCATATACAGTGAGATGATGGACCCAACGGCCGCAGGTCAGCCTATACTCCATCGAGGACTACCGGTTACCGGCCCATTTTTTCAGCAAAAAGGCCGAGGCCCATATGCAAAGTGAAATGGACAACGCGCCAAGGCTCTCTTCGCTTCCAGAGGCCGCCGCGCTACCCGTCGCCCGCCCCGTCTCGTCCTCTACCTTCGGCGTCAACAGTCAACAGCATATGCAGCGCGTTGAGCCGGGCCTACACGCAGGCCAAAAAAGTCGCCATTCCCATGGAAAGTTCGCCGAGGCCGCACTCTGATGCATAGATTCTCTCTTTCTCATCCAGGGAAGATGGAATGGAAGAGATTTCGCTCCGGCGTACTACTCCATCGCTGAAATCAGGTCTGATGGCTTCTTGCTCTCGTCCTTCCCGGCCTTTCCAGATCTCTGATTCGTTCAGCAAATAAACTTTGTTTTTTCACTAATAATCTCATGCAGCTACGTGATATTAACCTCCCGTATTTATACTCTTGTTTTCCTCTTGCTTTTGTTCCTTGAATCCATCTTGTGCATAAGCGGGTTGCTTGGTTATAATTCCTTTGTTTCAAAATGAAGCTTGTAATAATGAAATTGTTGTACGGTGGATTTAATGAAATTTATTTGATGTTCTTGATGTTGGTAATATATTTTTGGAACGAATCCAGTAGAACAGAGTAGGCATGCCGATGCTTCCCACTATATAATAAACATCTTTTGACTGAATATATAATAAACATCTTGGGTACCTTTAATTTAATTGAGGCCTTCCTGATCAGGAAAATGTTTGAAGCATGTTCAAGCATCCTTTGGGAATGCAAAATGCTCAGAAATATTTCTCATGGTGGCAACAAAACTATCCTGCACTCTGCCAAGCATACTACACAACAATTTGCCTTTAGCACACCAAAATCACACATGAGAGACACGCCCGCGCCGCTCCCACGCGGGCGGCTCGGGTGGAAACCCTAGCCGCCCGCGAGCTCCTCCTCCTCCATCCTCCTGCCTCGCCGCCGCCGGAGCGGCCGCCGGCAAGGCCGCGCGGCCCGCCGGGATGGTGGTGGCAGGGCTCCCCCTCCCCTTCCTCGGTGGTGGCGCGGGCGCCGCGGGCGCGCGAGGCGGCGCCTCTGCCGCAGCCGCGTGGGGCTCGGCGAGGCCGCCCGCCTCTCCGTCGCGGCAGCGGGAGCAGGTGCTGGCGGCGGCGGCGGTCCTTTCTCCTCCTCCGTCGACCCCCTCGTCTTCCTCGCTGGTGGCACCGCCGGGGCCGGCCTGGGCTCCCCTGGAGCCTGGGCGGCTGGATCGGGGGCCCTGGTGCCTGGATCTGGCGCCCCCATGTTGGGGGAGGGCCCTGGTGGTGCCGGCCATGGTGGGGCGGCAGCTCTGGCCGGTGACCTGGTTCCCGCCGGGATCCTTGGCTTGGGGCGGCTTCTTTGGTGGTGGGGCGCGTGACCGACGGCGGCTGGCTGGCGGCGAAGGTTGCGGGTGCCAGGCGGCGGCGAGGGCCTTCTTGGACTTCGGCGCGGCGGCAGTTGGACACGCGGCAAGACAGGGCTCGGTTTCTCGGGCCTGACCGGGGGGGTGGCGGTCGACGCAGCCGCGCGGCTGCTGGCGTGCAGCTGGCGTCGATGCCCCTCCGGATGGGGTCCCGGGGACGAGCGGAGCGGCGGCGACCACGACAGCAACATAGCCTCGGGTCCCGCCGGACTTTGTACCGGGGGATTGCTTGGGCGAAAGCCTTTGCGACGGCGGCGCCGTGGGCGTCGCTTCCCTGTTGAGGGCGTCGTGTTCCCCCAGCCCCTTGGGCGAAAGCCCCGGTCCATCTTGACGAAGCGGCGGTGGCGTTTCCCACGTCATCTCCTTCCTAAGGCGTCGCGCTCGCCCAAAGCCACGACGTCGTCTTCGGTTTGGTGCTCTTCTTCGGCGTCCGATGTGCGGGTGGAGGGGAGTTCGTGGCGCGAAGTCGGAGCTGCTGCGTTGGAGGGGACGTGGCTCGGCAACGATGACGCAAAGGCGAACCCCCCTTTCTTCGCCGACCGGTTTGCGCCGGAAGTCGGGCTTGAACGGGGGATTGGTGCTCTTCTTCTTCGGGCGACCGGCGCGGGTGGAGGGAGTTCGTGGCGCCAAGTCGGAGCTGCTGCGTCGGGGACATAGCTCGGCAACGATGACGCAAAGGCGACCTCCCTTTTCTTCGCCGACCGGGTCCGCTTCGAAGTCGGGCAAGAACCGGGAGGGGCCGAGGTTCAGGATTGGAAGTCGGAGCTGCTCTACTTGAAGCTAGGCAACGATGACTGTTCTCGCCATCGCCCGTGTGTCCCGCTTGTCTTTCGTTAGGTCCGCCTCGGGTCTGCCATGGGAAGTCGGAGTTGCGGGTTGCTTTGCAATCTTGCTTGGCAACGATGACTCATGGCGGTTGTGTGCTCTTCCGCGTCGTGTGGGTGGGCTGGCCCTTCGGGTGCGCTTGCACCTTGTTTGGCTACCCTTCTTGTAAATACTTTTCTACCGTCTTAATTGAGCGGCAGAGCTCCTGCCTTTTGTCTCAAAAAAAAAACAATTTGCCTTTAGCGTACTCTTTGTATTGTGAAGTTTGCACACTTATAAAGTTGATAGCGATACTGCTTACCAAATTATACTTACAACTGGCCCAATGGTAATTCATGCAATATTCAGGATGCTCAAATATAGTTTTGCAGGTACTGTGTGTCAGTGATCCTCATGCTCCTATTTAAAGTCTAGTCCACTGTTGTATTTTCGTACAGATGGATGGTAAAGCTAGTATTGGGTACAATGTCCTGGAGCACATGCTTCTTAATGAAAATGAAAAGCCAAAGAAGTTGCCGTTATCACTTCTGGAAGCTATCACAAATAACTTCTCCAATAAGCAGGAGATTGGCAGAGGTGGGTTTGCTGTGGTTTACAAGGTAAGGGCAGCCCTCAACAGTCAACAGCCCTAGTCCTCCTTGACTAACCATAGCTGTTCGAGAAAGTAGATACTCATCTTTCCCGCTGACGAAGGCAAGCTGTGACTGCAGGGAATGCTTGAAACTGGGAAGGTCGCTGTGAAGAAGCTGTCTGAAACACTTGATCTTCTTGATAAGAAATATAGTAGAGAGGTTCAGTGTCTCATGAAGGCACGACAAAAAAAATATAGTACGATTTCTAGGATATTGTTCTGATACACAAGGAGAAATGGTAGATTATGAGGGCAAGCTTGTCATGGCAGATCTACGAAACAGGTTGCTGTGTTTCGAGTTCGTACCTGGTGGGAGTCTCGGGATTATATCACTGGTAGGATCATGTGTCATGTAATGTTTATTTATACACATAATTTTTCCGTGGTAAAACCGATTGTGTATAATACAACTACATAAATTACATCGTACCATCCCTAATATCTGACAATAGAAATTTATATTATCTAAAATATAAAATCAATTTTACTCTACATTTTACAGATGCATCTTCTGGACTTGAGTGGAGAGTGCGTTATCAAATCATCAAAGGAATCTGTGAGGGTTTACATTATCTTCATGAGAACCGTATCGTTCACTTGGATCTCAAACCTGCTAATATACTGCTGGATAATAAAATGGTTCCAAAAATTGCTGATTTTGGTATTTCAAGATGCTTTGATGAAAAGCAAAGCAAGGATATTACTTCAAAACTGATTGGATCAATGTAAAGTTGCTAAACCCTCTTGAAAGCTCAGTTTTTCTTGGTTCTTGGTTAAGTTTATTCCATCCCTTTTCCATTCATTCATTACATTAATTGTATGCATTTTTGTGCAGAGGATATTTAGCACCAGAATACTACAGTGGGCATATCACAATGAAGTTGGATATATATAGTCTTGGTGTTATCATTATAGAGGTATTGACAGGAGCAAAAGGATATTTTGCAATCGAGAAAGTAAGAACAATTTACATATTGGGTTTACGATAAATTCTATCTATTTTATTAGTATCTCAAACTTCTACCTCGCACATTTTGTTACACATAGTATAATATCATTTTCTGTACAGATGCACCATGACCCAATATTTTTTCCTACATGGCATAACCTTTCTGTTAGAAACATTTTTTAGGCAAAGGATGCTTGGGCTTTTGCCAAGGCTTTTGAGGATCATTTAGTATATGCACATCTAGGACTGAAATCAACTTTTTTGTTTCGTAGGAATAATATGACATTTATTTTCTGAGCCTCAAGGTAGTAATAATGTTTTTGAAGTTAATCAATTAAACTTGCAAAGTGAAAGGGAACGGGTAGTCTTTGTAGAGACCAGCACTCCACAATAAAATGCGGGGCAGGCTACAGATTCGGTACTAGCCCATCCCCGTCCCATCAAATCCCCTGCTCCCACCAAAAAAATAAGAAACAGATTCCCAAGATCATATCTCTGATGTCTGAACTTTGATTCCCCCACCAATTATCTCCAAGCAAACACACCATGGCTAGACGTGTAAACCTGCCCTACTGAAATCCAGCCAACCTTATGAGTCTATAAACATGGCATGTAATAAATGAGAATCTATAGAATTCTCCAATTCTCATCCTTTCTGCATTATTATTTGCATGAAATTACAACTATTGTTTCACCTTCTTTGTATCAGATATATATGTAGGTGGTCTTACATATTTATACATCACAGCTCGTGTTATCAAGAACATTAACTCATCGTATAGTTCATTTGATGCGAAAC
Organism: Hyparrhenia diplandra; assembly: GCA_015847255.1. Lineage (NCBI taxonomy): Eukaryota > Viridiplantae > Streptophyta > Magnoliopsida > Poales > Poaceae > Hyparrhenia > Hyparrhenia diplandra. The sequence continues at coordinate 197,502 of JADLZK010007697.1, forward strand.
TTGTCAATAGGCCAATCTGTTCAGCTCCCATGCCCCACTGTTCGTAGAGTTAGCCAATGTGTTATGCAACTGCCCTTTTTTTTTCAACTACCATTGCTAGTTCTTTGCATGTTAAATACTTAGGATCATGACTAAAACATTAATTTATTCCCATTGCAATAGTATCTTAAGCTCTTTTGTAATGCAAAACATAAACAAAAAAGAACATCATGGTCGAAGCACAACAAAAGAGGAGGTGCCTGTTACTCTGTTAGGCTCTTAGGCAGGTCACTGAACTGGGCCTCGGGTTAGCCAGCCCTTTAGCCTATTTCTGTACGGCTGATCTATGAATTGTGTTTTTTGAAGTAGATCTATGAATTGTGTTGTTAGTCAAAGATCCATTGATGGGTTCTGTTTCTGTAAGCCAGACCCTGTGTCATTTGCCCTTGTGTTATCCGTGCTTACATATATGTGTACTCTTGTACCCTCATAATCAATCTACAATTTCTCATGTGATATCTCAAACATAGTACCTATCTTTGCCTTCTCCATATGGAGAGCCAAAAAAAAGAAGAGGTCTTTCATAGATACTAAAAAGGAGACAAGAATTTTCCAATTTTATGTAGATGCTAATTGTTGCATTTTTCTGACGAGGGAATTATTGCGTGTTGTTCCACTCTTGATGGTTGGTTTACTTGGGTACGATGGTTGCTTGTGGATTTTGGTGTGTCTCTTTACAGTATTAGTAGAGATGTAATGGAGCATGTGCTCACCAAACCTATTGGTGGTGATGCTTCCACATGACTTACCATTTAAATTTTTCCAGGTACTTGATAATTGGAGGAATAGACCGGGGCTAACAGAGGAAGACACACCACTGCAGCAAATAAAAGCATGCACTGAGATAGGAATGAGCTGCATGGACTTTAACCCAGAGAATAGACCTACTATACATTATATAATGCAAAAATTTGAGGAGCTGGAAAGTGCCTACGGGTTTGTTGCAGCTGACACTGTTACTTCAGTAGCAGGAGTAAGTTTCCTTACTCGTTCGTTAACTTTAAAGACCACCTCGGGGGAAAAGAAACTATTTTGGAGAGATCGTTGCGATATCTTAATTCTGGAGATAATTCCTAAGCCGGGGCCATTGATCATCAGTGCTTATTTGCAGATGCGTGGAGGCTCAGGCACCAGCAAGTTCCTCAGCATCCACCCAGTTCAGCTCCGACGCTCCTTTTGGCACAGTGGCGCCATCGGCTCCATGGTTCCACTGGCAAACGCATTTGCAGCGCCGATCATGGTGTTCGATGCGCAGGCGGCCAAGATCCAGCTCATGCACAGACTTGTGGCTTGCGCGGAGGCCACTGAACAGCATAGCTCTCGCTGATGTGCTGGTGAAGCTGACCGTGGCGGCATTCCAGGGTGCGGCCGCCGCCACGCGCAAGGTAGCCATCTACTTCGGCGAGGCGCTCAATCACCGCCGCGTTGTGTACCGCTCCCATCCAACCCAGGACAGCTCCAGCTCCCTCCTTGACGCCGCCTTCGCTCACCTCCTCCATGCGCACTTCTACGAGTCCTGCCCTTATCTCAAGTTCGCTCACTTCGCAGCGAACCAGGCCATCCTGGAGGCGTTCGCCGGCTGCCGGCGCGTCCACGTCGTCGACTTCGACATCAAGCATGGGATGCAGTGGCGGAGTCTTCTCCAGGCCCTCGCCCTCCGCCCCGAGGGACCCCCATTGTTCAGGCTCACCGGAGTCGGGGTGCAGGTGGACGAGAATAACAACACTATAGGGGAGGTGGTCTCGAGGCTTGACCAGTACGCAACCACCCTCCGGATTGATTTCCAGTACCGAGGCCTTGTCGCCCGTTCTCTTGCTGACCTGGAGCCATTTATGCTGCTACCGGAGTCCGAGGAGACGGACGACGAGCCTATGGCGATGGCCGTCAACTCGGTGTTCGAGCTGCACCGGCTGCTCGCCGTGCCCGGCGCCCTGGAGAAGGTCCTGGGCACGGTGCGCGCCGTGCGGCCAAGGATCGTGACCGTGGCCGAGCAGGATGCCAACCACAACACCGGCTCCTTCTCGGACCGCTTCAGGGAGTCGCTGGACTACTACTCCGCCATGTTCGAGGCCCTGGAGAGCGCCGGCTCTTGCCAATCCGCCGACGACAAGGCCATGTCCGAGGTGTATCTCAGTCGGCAGATCTGCAACGTGGTGGCGTGCGAGGACACAGAGCGCACGGAGCGCCACGAGACGCTGGGGCAGTGGCGTCACCGCATGCTCCGTGCTGGGTTCGAGCCCCATCTCCTGGGCTCCGATGTCCGCGAGCACGCGAGCAACCTGCTAGCGCACTTCCCCGGCGGCGACGGGTACAGGGTCCAGGAGATGGATGGGTGCCTCACGCTGGGGTGGCAAAAACGCCCGCTCATCGCCATCTCGGCATGGCATGTATCCGACTCCGATCATGGCAACCCACAAAAGGATACGTTAATAAAGCATCTATCTACAACTTTAGATCAATTAGCAATTAATTAATTAGCATATGGAGTATAAGCATTCAAAGTAGCACAGACATGCGTCATGTTCCGGTGTAGTCACATGAGGATTCTAAATCACAATTAAACAAGGCAGAAGAGCCGCGTGTACACATAGCCAACTTTACATAGATAGATGCATTTGGAACTGCCCAGACTGGATGAGGATGCTACATGTCACCATTGCAGGCCTTTTTTTTTAGTTTGGGCTTTTTGAGAGCTTTTAGGCCTTTCAAAAGCCAAAAAGCCGTTGGAAACCAAAAGCTCATTTTCGGGGTTGTTGCTAACATTAGATTTACTGGAGTACATGAGGTAATGGAAAGGGAAATGGAACACTATAATAGAGAAAGTCACACTCGTGCATTTTATGTCCTCCAGATTACTGCACCGTTATGGTTACGAAGCTGCAATAAAGTATATATATAATTTTATCAAACATAGTGTGACAGATTATATATTTCCTTCAAAAGGAACCAAGCAAACCAGAGAACATGTACCTGAAGGAGAAATTTTAACTGACTGATAATATCTGGGCATGGACAGAGACACTGAAGCTGACTTATAGTGGCTCCTTGACACAAAATGCCTTGAATTCCTAAAACACATGACTGATGTGCCTCTGTGGTGGCTCACCCAGTGGAATCTGAAAAACATGCGAATCAAAAACAGATATCTGTGATCACTAAATAAAATGGTATATGCAATAAAAATCTAGCACAAGATAGATAAGCAGGCTCCCATCAATAGTCAATATATAAGTAGTCAAGTAGAACTAGTTATGGGTGGTCAGTTGAGTAAAAGAACATGTATTGATTTCTTGCATGAAAATGTCTTAACATAAGTACCACAACAGTTCAAACTTTATTAGAAAAAAAAAATTGAACATGAGAAGTGTAAATCTAGCTGGTGCTCAACAAAGGAGGGTAAAAAATCAATGCAATGCGATATGAAGATACACGCAAAAGATATTAAACATAGAAAAAAGTCCAAATTAGCATAATCTTATTGTAATTGCATATTATATGCACATCACATGCAACAGCATGTGGATGATTGCCAACTGAATGGCTGGTCATTTGTATTACAGGTACAGAAATGAGCTATATCAGAAACAGTAATGCCTACAGGCAAACAAGCTTTTATAAATACAACCATCGCCCACGGGAAAGTATTCCATACCTCTCCAATTGACCACTTCTCCTTCAACCAGATACTATCGTCCTGATTTTCATTTTTATTGTCCCTGTTGAATAGCCATAAGAACAAGAAAACTCACAATGTCACATATCATCATTCTGTAGTAACCAGACCAACAAAAGCAAAGCATATGTACATGAACATTCAAGTTTAATTAGTTAGTTTTGAAATGTCTTTTGCAAGGAAGAAGCATAGTGCTTTCTCCATAAAATATACAGAATGATCATACTTATTCATGGTGTTTTAATATAAAAATTTTTCATCAAAATCTCTTGGATGGCTGGATATCACAAAAATAATACCTGCTTATTAGTGTGTCTAAAAGAAACTGTGCTATTTGTTTTCTCAAAATAAAAGGAACTGTGCTCATTATCGTGTCTCAAAAGAAATGTACTCATTATCGTGTCTAAAAGGAACTGTACTCATTATCGTGTCTAAATCTCTTAGAGTCAGCATACTTTATACATATTACATACTCAAGGTCAGCATATTGTGTATCTTATTGAGAACTTACTCAGCAGGAGCTTGGTTTATAGCACTTGTAGGAGCCACGATTCCACTAAGTAAATCTTGGGACTGCCTATCAATGTCTCTATGATGGCTAGAGGAGGCCAGGGGCGGCTGATAGCCTGTATAGGACTTTGGGGAAATGCCAAAACTGAAACTGCTTGAGCCTTGCAGACTCCCAGATGGTTGTTGTGATGTCTGGCTTACAAATGGACCTGTAAAAATCTTTAAAGTTCAAATGGAAACCAAAAGCAGTATGCAGAATCACATGTTTCCTAAATTAAGAAAAAAAAGACGACAAAAAAAAGGATATGCAGAACTGTCCAACAATAAGTGGCTTAGGTTCTGATAGATTTTGAGTCCATACTAGTCCCCATTAAGAGTCCAAGAGAGTTCCTATTGCCTCAATGTCTTGGGCTCCTAAATAACACAAAGGATCACCCCCAAAACTCAGGCATAACATTAGCTATTTTATCAAATCATTAGTTATTTACAATTTTATGCCAAAAATTATCAAAGCATCAAGGATCAGAATAGTTGAAGACCATCTAGACATGAGTAGACACAAACACACTTTTACTCACAATTTGATTGACCAAAGCTCCAAGTCTACAGAATAAAGAGGTTACAATTTAATTGCATGGATTAATCAACAATGCATACCTGAAACTCCGAATTTCATATCAGAACGGCCAAAGGTAGGTGCAGGAAATGCTGGATGGTTCGGCTGGCTAGATTGACCAAAAATACTATTGGTTGAGATTCCTGTTGCAGTTCTGCATGAAACAAAGATTCATCAATACCTGTAGATCATTTAAAAAACAACTGATTCCTAGGGAAAACAGCAGTTTACTGAACAAATTAACACTAAGGTTACTGCCTAGTCTTCAAGATGATCATGTGAATGTTACCTTGACCCAGGTCCAACATTAGCTGCTGCTCCAACTTGACTGAAACTACTAAAGACCGGTGGTCCATTAGTTTGAGAAACCCCAAATGATGAATTATTTTTCACTTCAGGGAAGGAAGTGACAGTTGGAAAGTTTGGAGTTTGTGATACTGATACACGTGGATTGTTCAGAAAATTATTAAACTCCATTAGCTTTGCATTTTGCAGATTTCTTTCACCCTCGACCTGACGAAAGGAAAGCAATGAATGAGAATTTTTCGTGATAAAATTCATCAAGGATCATATTTATGATGACTAAACTATATACAGTAGGAGAAATTAAAGTAAGTAGTTTTCTGTTGCTAAAAAAAGGCACAACTCCAGGTCATATTGCTCAGATAGGCACATTTTGCATGCCTCAGGAATAAGAGACATAGGTACAGACACATGGTTCAATATCACAAACATTGGTTAATATCACGTCACATATGGTTTTCATACAATTTATGGCATATCATTTTCCATGAACCTTTTGATATCATGATAGCACAGGTGAACAGTTATATCCTTGTAGTAATGTTTTATCACATATTTCAATGTGCAAGATCACATACTTCAACTGGAAAATTTCAATCAAATCAAAACAAGATAATGGTAAGAAAGTTGTGGGAGTGCCAAGCTTACTATTGACTGCAGAGGATGCCCTTGCCTGCCTTCCTCATACGCTTTAGCTCTCAGCTCTTCAAAGCTAATATCTCCAGTGATGTCACAAGGACCACTAATGCAAACATAATTCAAAAGATGAGCACAAATGCATTGAGGGAGGCAGAGGCTACTGGTTGAAGCACAATGAGTTACTTATTTACCTCCTGAGGTGAGCATAACACGTAAGCTTCCAGAGTGGAGTTTCATTTTTAAAATCCTCAGCAATCTGGTGCCTGCAGGACTCAGGATCTGTACAGGAGCTGGCAAAAAGCTCACAAAGTTGGTGACTCACATATAGCAAGGAATAATCAAGCAGGATCAAAAGTACAGCGCTCTAGAATTGCAGACTCACGTGTGGGCTGCTGATGGCGCCTGTGCTGCTTCCTGTTGCTTCGTCGGGGCTGAAGGGTCCCTTACCCACTTATTTTGAAATGGCTGATCCGAAAACAATCCATTGGTCACACACAAGAACACACATTACACCATTACACAAGCTGAATTACCCAAGTGAGAATGAATCATTAAAATAGATTACTTATATCCATCAAACAATACAAACCTTTGCCGGGCCAGGAGCATTTCTGGACTGCCCAGCCGCACCGCCTTGCACTCCAAATCCAAACGGATTGGGCTTCTGCTGCTGCTGCTGTGCGCCGAACGAAGACTGCTGCTGCTGCTGCCTGCTCCCAGAGCCGAACCCAAACGGGTTGGGTCTCGCCTGCTGCTGCTGCTGCTGAGAGCCGAATCCAAACGGGTTGGGCTTCGCCTGCTGCTGCTGCTGTTGAGAGGACGCGTGCACGAACCTGCACTGCGCTCCGTACTTGCAGCTGCACCATCCAGAACGCGAATGAACACCACAGAACTACCCAAATTCAAGGTACGGGCACCCAGAGCGACTGAACTGAAGTAAAAGCAAACATCCGGAAGCAATCGCATGCCGCGGCAACGGAGAGGGGAGGAGAAGACTCCGTACCTGCCGCGCTGGAAGTTCCTGCAGAGCTCCTGCCGCCGACTCATCGCCGGGAACGGGGAGGAGGACCCGACCCGTGCGCTGGAGCTCAAGCTCTAGGGTTTCGTCCCCGATCGCCGTCACCGCCTCCAACTGCAACCGCCTGCCCCTTCACCACGCCGCGCACGGCACTCGCGTGGACGCGACGCACGACACGCGGGGGCTCGTAAAAGTGGAACGGAGGGAAAAGGAAGCCCCGCCCCCGCGCTTTTCCTTCCTCGCCGCGGCCAGCCGGCGTGCGCGCGACGCGACGCGAGCGGGCGCCGTCGGAGTCGGAGTCGGAGTCGAGGGGAGTCGGCTCCTGCACGACGTGGGCCTCGCGCGCCACGCGTTGCAATGGTTGTGGTCCTCTTGGGCCTCGGCCTGAGTGAAGTGAAAGCGGTGGGCTGGGTGCCGGAGGCCCGATAGAGATCCGGCCTAGCCCAGGTGCCCAGGTGCAGGTGGGTCCCTCGTATATTCCTCCCCAGTCGCAGGCCCACTGGTGGTTGGGGTGATTCGGCAGCCAGCGAGGCTGATCCGGGTGGCTGGCTGACCGGTGGGCGGTGGCCGGCCACAGCTCTCTCTACGTGGATTCCGCGAGGCCACGGTGCGCGCGCTATTGTCTCGTGCCACTGCCACCGTCTCGCCGTCGCCTGAGCGAGAGCCGAGGCCACGCAGGCACTCAGTCCAGGGGCATGTCGGCGCCGGCGGCGCAGGCCGTGGTGGCGCTGGCTCTCGCGGCCATCCTATCGACGCCGGCGCCCAAGGCGGACACCTTCTCCAACGTCCCGCCCACGCTCTCCGGTGCGTGCAGATATGCTTCGCAACCCAACCCTTTGTGTGCATGCGTAGCGTAGCTGACGAAGAGCTGGTGACTTGTGGTGTGATGGAGCAGGGGGCGACGGGAAGCAGGAGCGGATCAAGCACCCCAGGTCGGCCAAGGCGCTGCAGTGCACGACCAAGTGCGTCGGCACCTGCATCCGCGGCGGCGGCGGCGCGCCCGGCGAGGGACCCCTCAACGTCAGGAGGTGAAAAAAAACCAGCCACCGTACCTGCCAGCCATGCACCGGCGGGCGGTTATTGCCGGTGCGTACGTTTGTTTCACTTGAGCTGGTCGTCGCTCACGTTGGGTTTTCTGTTGTGCGGCAGGCCCCTCGTGGTGTTCAAGGACGGCTTCCGCACCCGGCAGTACTGGTGGGTACCTGCAGCTCCCTCTTCTTTTCACTTTTCACTTTTCACTATAAATAAAAAGATAATATTTGAGCAAGCTCAACTCTCATCAGTTTGTTGTTCAATTAGCTTGATAGAGTGCTCGGATATCTGCAACCGCATCAAGGATGGGCAGGATGGACCCTGAGACAGAACAGGGTAACATTCCAATTCCAAAGTTCTTGAAGCAACTGTCATGGCAGCAGTGCAGGCTGGATATGGGATCCAGTTATTCAGCCAGGCCTCCAAAAGCAGAATTTCAGAGGCAACAAAGGAAATGAGGTACAGTAAAGTCAGTCAGTAACACATAGGATCCAGGGACATTTGCTAGCCGATACTTTTTTTTTGTAACAAGCTGAGAAAATCCGTTACGAGTGCAGTGTAGTGATGTTGATATATCATTAATGCATTGGAGGGTATAGAGACTAAATTACATTCTAGTTCATACATGATACCAGGGCCTGAGCGCGGCCCTATGCATATGGATATACATGTTTTCAGAACCATGATAAACAGATATAATGCATAACAGCACCAATATGAAGTTATGAACTTAAGTTTTTATCGGGAAGGAGTTATTATGTACATATGTTTCATGAAACTCGACAAGATGTCGAGACAGATGAACCAATAAAGACATTCCAACGATATACATCTGACTTGCAATGACACGGGCCAATGCAGTCACTGCTTTCTCAAATCTGAGACTTCCATGATCCTTGGTACAAACTTACTTTTCCAGACATACTGGTAACTGAAGAGGCAGCTCTTGCACTGTTTGAACTGTCCATCAGGTCTTGACTTTATCACCTGTGCTGTTTATGTTCTCCTGTTGGTAGTTAGGCTCTCTGAAAACATGTAAATATATATCAGCCGAAGTCAATCACTTTGTTGCGACTAAATTCAAATATAATAGGGAAAAACACTAAAGGCTAGTGCAGTTTACCTATGAGGTCATCTGGGCAAGGAAGCATCTGAATCTCGGAAGGCAGTTAATTTAAACATCCCATATCTGGCAGGAAGAGGTAGCGGAACCGAGAATCAAATGGGATGATGCCGAAAGTACGGGTGCCCAGGAGACTTTGCCGTCTTTGAGACACGCAGTGATCAACAAACGTAGCTTGTTGTTGAGGTAGAAAATGCGAGATCCAAATAGGGAAGCTGTTGTCGTCAACAAAACCACGGGCAAAACAGTGTAGTATCTTAGGAACTAGAAGCTTCCCTTTTCGACTTACTCCTATCGATGCTCTAATGAAATCGCGTTGTGCATCTTGAAGTTCTTCCCTCACATTGTTTGCTGTGTATATCTTCACCTACAGTGATAATTAATCCTTTGTCAACCATTAAATCATTGAACTAGGGACAATTATGAAAGCCTTACCAGCTAACCAACTAGTTTGTCAAAAAAAAAGTACTAATCTTGGTGTCAGATGAAAGAAGCCAAAAGAAAGCTTTGAGCTTACCCCGGGAGAAGAATACATTCCACAGCTAAGGGCAAACGTCAAAAGTGGCTCAGGTGCCGCAATGCAGAATTTTTTCTGCTCCTCAGGTACCTTAATCTTCTGAAGGGCAAGAAGCAGAGCCTTGAACCAAAGACAGAAACAACTTATAATAGTTTGTCTTGATTAACCGAAGTAAATCGAAATAAGCAGCACTGTAAGATAAATGCCCAGCAAGGTTTTCAGTTAGTGGTATACCATCTGTGGCCTATGATTTGGTGGTTTCATCTTCAGAATTACATATTCAATAAATGCAGCGCTGAATGAGTGCCCCCCAATCGTATATGCAGCCTAGAGAGAAAAACAAGTACTGTGATACGATTCTCCAGAAAGAAAAGTGTGTACAATAACTTGAATCTTTAGCAAACCTTTTGCATCAGTGAAAACAGTTTCATGTCACTCCGTGGAACACCATAAGCAAGATAAGCCTGTAAATAGATGATGAAAAAATGTTACAAAGGTTCAACATGTGTTCTCCCACACATCAGGGAAAAAGAGAGACATATTCCCACACATTCAGCTTTCGGTAAGAATTAAAGTTTTGAAAATCACGTACATGCATCATCAAAGCGTTGTATAAGTTGATCCAAAATGCCAACCTTGCGTCATCATTGAGGTGAATAGGATTTATTTCTGCCAGCTGCTCAATGAAAAATCTGCACTCTAATAGGCGATCATTAGTAATGTGGGGTTAACCAAAATATTATGAAGGACAAACAGGTGTTAATGGCATTGAAATAAAAGGTAACGTGGTACAAAAGACGCAATGTACTGAATTGTGGAGCTAAAGCCAATGGATTATAGTGTGATTTGGTACACCATTTGTCATGGCTTCACTTAATAACAAACAGTAAGGTTGGTATTACAAATATTGCTTGACACATTACCTGAATTTGCGAAGTGACTCCGCAGCATATTCAAGTTGTTTTTTCCCAACTGACATCCATGAAACTTCAGCCGCCGCACTGTAGCTGCCTATGTCAGCCCAGCTAAGCTTCTCACGAGCTTTGTAAGGGTCAAAAACAGTCTCTGAAGCTAATAGATTACTGTTGTAGTTCAAATCCACTTGAGGGCTCTGTACCCAAGAAGATATGGACGACGGTTCCGACAGAGACCAGAAGGCAGAAATTGAATAATTCCCAGTGGGAGATGGAATAGACTGCTGATTCTCCATGGACGAATTCCTTGAGGTATCCCTGGAGGAATCTGATAGCGAAATAAAAATGTTCCTCATGCAGCGGACGATGTCCTCAGAAAGCTGATTAGGATTGGCGAAGCCTTTAACAGAGATCTGTCTCTGTAGTTTCACAGCTTGTTCGTACAAGACAGAACGAGGATAAACCTCCTCCCCTTGGCTACTGCATTTTCCGCCTGTGGTATTCTGGTAGCAACATGAATGTATATACATAGTGAAAAGACGGGCTAAGAAGATAATCGCTAAGCTAAATCTGAAATGTATAGAGTTTCTTGATTTAGTCAGGAAATAATGCATTGAGATCAGAAGAATGGTAGGTGAAGCCATTTGTCATGACTATATTAGAAGGATAATATGGAACGTTATTGGAAAGCAACACATAATTTGCATCCCTTACAGACAGAACTGAATGCAGTGGCTAATAAGTAATAACGCTATGCGGTACAAATTGATCCAGCAAGATGAAATCCTTATGCTACTATTTGCAGTCTAAACGAATCTTGCAATTGTTAAGCAGAGGAACAGAAATGCCTGAAGAGCAGAGAAATCCGTACATCTGGTCCGAGTTTGCCGGAGTGGCAGGAGCAAGCGGACGGCAGCGGCGGCGGGAGGTGCTTGAGTCGGTACTCGACGAGCCTCCTCTCGTTCCTCTCCTGGATGAGCTTGAAATGCAGGGAGACCATCTCCTCCTCCAGCTTGGTGACCGCGGTCTCGAGGATGCAGATGTTGGAGAGCAGCTCCTGCGCCTGCAGAGAAGAGAAAGAGAGAGGAGAGAGCGTCAATGTCAGCGACCGCCGCCGGGGAAGCCAAGCCAGTTCAAAGGAACCGCGGGCGGGCGGGCGGGCGTACGTTGGTGGGGAGGTATGCCATGTCGGCGAGCGTGACGGCGGCGCGGCCCAGCGCGCCCTCGAGGACCGCGTGCAGCGCCGTCTCCTCCTGCAGCGTCTTGCGCAGTCTCTTCACCTGGTCAGGGTGTGCGTGAGTAAGAGTAAGCATGGGTGGGGGGGAGGGTGGAGGGGAGAGAGGGATCGGTGACTCACGTCCTCCTCCAGCTGAGACCTGCTGGAGGACCGGGCGGATTGCGGCTCCGGCTGCGGGGGGAGGAGAACCCTCTGCGCGCCTTGGCTAGCGGCAACGGCATGGCGGTGCCGAACTGACGACCCTGACGTCAGGCTTCCCTCGTCTCAGCGGCGCGGAGACGAGGCACTCTGTCCCGGAGACGGCGAGGTCGGAGTCGGGTCCGCGGCGCTTCTGCTGGGGGAGCAGAGACGGACGGATGGAAGGACACCGCGGCCGGCGGCGGCAGCAGGAGCAGGGAGACGGCAGGCGTGGTCCGTGGGGAGAAGAAGATCCTCCCTCGCTCTGTTTGACTGCTTGGTCTCTTGTCTTGTCTTCAAATTTTGAAACGCGCTCGGTCGGCGGGCGGTGGTCGGGGCTACTACGTGCGGTGCCTACTCTACTGCTGGTGCTGGGCCGGCCGCGTGACCACGGTGGCGTGGAGTGGGTGGCCGAACTCGCCACTCGAGGTGGTGGTGGTAGACTGGTAGCGCCGTAGCGGTGGGTGTGCCGTACTGTATGCGAGCGCGACAAGACGGTGGAGGACCGCGAGCGAGCACGAGGCAGTCAGGCAAACCAAACCAAACCGAGGCAGGTCCACGGTTGCACTTGCACACCTGGTCTCGTCTCGTTCGTCACGATGATATTGTGCTGAAGCGTGTAAGCTCGGCAAGCCAGCATTGGTTGTTGCACTGCCATCGGAATTGGGATGGGTCAACTGGGGTACTGGGTCACACCACACACGCCTGCCGGCTGCCGCTTCAGTGGTGAGTGGATCACCAAAGCAAACGCTGTTGCTGGCCAGCTGCATTGTTAATCCGCGGTCCTATGCGCGTGCCGGTGACCGCGCCGCGCTTGGTCCGGCTGCCGTCCTAGCCGTAGCCCGTAGGAGCAGGCAGCAGGACGAAGGCTGGCTTGGTTTCCCGTCCAGCCACCAGCCACGCCACGGCGGCCGAGCCCGAGACGCGTGCCATGCCAGCGCTTGTCCGGCCCGCCTGTCCACTTCCTACGCTTTCGTCTTTTCCTTTGGGAGGCCAGGCCACGACCGCCATTGTTTACTGCTCCCGTCGCTAGTGCCCACCACCAAGGCAGCCTTCCGCCCTGCACGCCGCTCGACGCCTCCTGGCACGGCACTGGCATTACGGTTACGGAGCCCAAGGATCGGATCACAGATCCACAGCCGAGTTCAAACTTGAAAACAAACCTCTGGGTCTGGTAGTACGAGTAATCGCGATCGTGCGCTCCTGGTCCACATTCCTTGGGCAGATTAGATAAGCTTGGGCTTGGCACTTGGCGCGTCCCATCCCATGGACGACGCTTGGGCAGGTAGCATGCCAGTGGAAGTAGTTGGGGCACCGGCGCACAGCAAATGCAACCACTCGCCGCCACTACTGTGCACGGGTGCAGATCCTGGCACTGATGCGGCATGCTGCTGCCATTCTCGCCGGCCGGCGGGCCGGTGCAGTTGCAATTCAATTCGTGCCATTGTCGCCGGCCGGCTGGCCTGCCGGCGCAGTAGCAATTCAATTCGTTCGTTCCGACGGGAGCTGCGACCTGCGACGACGGACGGACACTGGGACGAGCAGGGGGCAAAGGCAAAGCAGAGCGCATTGAAACGCTAGAAAACAGGCGTGGACACGCCGCCCCCAAAGCACAAAGACACAGGCTACTGCTCCATGCCGCTGCTGGCTTCTGGCTGCTGCGATACACTGCTATTACCGCAGCTCACTGAACTACTCCTACAGGTCGTATGCAATTCCACGAGTGGACACGTACAACAAACCTGTCGTCATGGGGGTTGCAGAAACGAGCAATCACAGCTTTTAGTTTAAAACAAACACACAAACCGCCGTCAGTCAGCGAAACCATTTCCTTCATGTGCTAAGTAAATTAATTATCCAACCTGATGAGATGGAAATTACCCATCCGGCCAAAAAAAAAATGTCAGGTTTAACAACACAGGTTTCCCAGACCTCCCAGGTCCAATTTGTCAGAAAGGCTCGCCACAGTATCTAACAGAGTACAGACAACAGCGTCCGACAACAGCTTGTCCCGGGTCGCAAACCGGTTCGGCGCCACTAGGGGCGAGCAGAGGGTGTGCTATGCCGACACCCAGTTGCCCAGCTGGGCAGTGACCTTACCATGCTGGGCTGCAGGAGAACCGTCCAGGCAAGGCACCGCATTCTTCAGGCGAAGATTGTAGTAGATGTACTCCATTTTGCAGAACCTCTCTTGGTCGGCGAAGGAACGCTTCTCGGTGTGCAGCTTCTCGGATAAGCTCTTGTCCAGGTTGTACCTAGTAGCGCCAAAGCATGCCTGGCCTAGGATCCGAGCAGCAAAAGATTGTAGCGCCTTTGTGCCATTCCCATGTCTCTCCCACCAGACATCTGCGATTTATTTGAGGTAAACACAGGTAAGGACATAACTGCTTGATCCTTCAAAAAAAAAAGTACATAACTCCTTTGACGGAATAATAATAATAATCACTGGTAGGTTTCTCTTTGTAACAGTTCAAAACAAATTCCTGTTCCTACACCATTTAATCCACAGATGACACAGAATAACTTCTGATGAACTTAGTTCGAAACATGCATTAGTCATTTTTCTGAGGGGCACAAGGTAACGAATACAAATGAACAGTATATTAAATGCAAATTATTAACTTGAAAAAAAAGCAGATATGGTATTTCATCTGGAGGCAGATTATCATGGGAGTAAGCCTCACACCATAGCATATAACAATTGTAGTTGTAGCATCCTACAATATGGGTATTGCACAACTACAAGCCTACTACCTCCAGTCATAGCACATAACATTTCAGGCAAGCAAAACAGCTTGTTTTCTGCTGCTCCTCCTTGTCTGAAAATCATGCTTTAATGACTGGACGTCATTATTTAAACCCGAGTTATTGTTTACTTAACTTAGCATAGGCCTTTCTTTAACATTAGCGTCTACCCTGTGATTTGTTGGAGACAAGTATGCATGGCATATTCAATCAAAGCAACTTCGGATATATGTATATCTTGACAGGGCATTAACTTGCCAAAAGGAACAGATGAGCGATTGTGGCAAGCAGCAAGATGAGCTGTGGCTGCACAGATTGCTGTGTGAACATGACATTAGTGGGAAATATACAGAATTTCTGTTTCTGCCTTAGGCACAATTGCACATACATAACAATTTGTATAGTGGAAAATGGTACTCTTACTCTATTTAAGTCGGTATGGAGTTCAAGCATCCTAATCAGATTTAATATGTTTAATTAAAATTTGGATGATCCAGAAACAACAGACTTAGTAGCACAACACAAAAAGGCATCACATCAAACAATAAAGGAACAAATTAATATCCTGAATTATTTAGATTGAATGGGTTTACACAGAGAATCAGGACTGGCCTTTACTTTACCTTGAGGTGTTCCAATAGCTTCTTCAATTGCACTATCTGAATTAAACAAACCTGACTTTCTTAGATATAGATCCATTTGCCCACCTACATTTAATGCGTCATAATGACTTCTAGCCACTCGGATCATGCAGGTCGAGATGCCACTGCTGATTTCAACATCATGGCGGTACCGGTCAGTGTAAAAGAGTCCTGGATTGAGAATATAACCAGCAGCATGGATTGGGGAGTGTAAATAATTGTCCCATATGTGGTCAATCATCTCCCAGTAACTACCATGCTCATGACCAAGATTTGTTTTAATATCTTCTTTTGCGACATCCATGGCATCATACAGGACACTCACTGGACAATTATCAGTTTCCAATCTATACAAAACACTGATAAGTGGGCCTGTAAGCTTCAAAAATTTATCAGCAGCACTCCAAAATGCACTATCCGTTTGTACTACCTCACATATATGCAAGGACATACTTGTACAAGCCAGATCAGAGGAAGCCCAGTGCGACGAGCTAAACATCTCCATCAGTTTTTCCCTCTGAGACACTAGGGTCTCAAGTGTGAGAAACTTAGCCACTGATTTCCAGTTAGAGTTGCTTATGATCTCAGAGTCAAAATAAAATAAGTTTTTCATTAGTTCCATAGGTAATGCATTGCCATACAAAAACCTCGTGATTTCGCTTGCCTTCGTTAGGACATCTTTCACATCATCCAGTTCAGCTATATTCTCAAGCAGAAGATTGATGCAATGATCAGCACATACTGAGAATATGAATGACTGGTTATGTTTCTTTAGCACGGCATGCTCTGTAGCTTGCATATGTGGTGAAACATTATTGGTGATGACCTGAACAATGTTCTGGACACCGATATCATCAATCAAGCAACAAACCATTGCTACGAGCTCATCAACATCATCAAATATTGTGGAGATGTCTATGGATCTGAGAAAAAGCATCCCTTCTCTGCAATGCGAAAGCACTAATGAAGCTTCTACCACACCGGCTTTTCCAGCTATCCAATATCAAACTGCAGCCTCTACTCTCCCAATGTTGCCTCATAGCCTTTTCACGCTGTTGAACTTCACTCAGTTGTACTTGCAGAATATATTCATAAGAAGGCATTGCAATCCGAACCCCACGGCCACGGGTGAGCAAATCAATCACGCCATTAAAAAGGCGGCAAGTGCACAAAATCAGGCTCAAGACCAGCCTCAAAGACAAGCCTGCCAATTGAATTTGCTACAAGAGAATCCAGGTTATCAGTTTCTCCCATTGAGCGTTCTGATTCAGGGTTATGTGACAAAAGAGTGGTCCACAGATTGGCTGCATGATTTGGTTCCATAGCCAGATGGCGATGATGATAGCACTGCTTGCGTATTAGTTATGCAGACATTTTGAGGGCCACTGGCTCTTGAAGTTTGGCCTCCTGCCTAGAAGAACTTACATTCCGATAAACAGCATTAGAATTTGCTTTTGTGGTTGCCATGGGCAGCTGGCTGCAAAAGTGTGAACTGAAGGTAGAAGCAGTCCACCAAAGACAAATCCCCTTGCACTTTATAGTATGTAGTTAAGGCAGCTGGCGGCAAAAATGTTTAGTAAAATTGACCCAGGTGGTGAGAAAGGATCCTTATCAGAGGAAACTCAGGATACACCAACAAAAAAAACAATTCTAATTGGCTTATCCTAATTCTTGCATTCCTCAAGTGAACTCCTTGACAAAAAGTATTTTTGATGCACAATCCTGAAAAGAAAACATAGGCTGTTAGGAACATTAGTTTAACAGTGTTTTATTCGCAGAAAACACGTATAGAAAATGGAACATTCCAAAAACTAGCAGAGATAAGGACTAGCTTCCTTGTCAAATGGTTTTAAAAAGCAATAATTATTTGCTGCAGGATTTTGTTTCTTTAAAAATAACAAGCCTATCTTCGCCTGAGCTACAGATATTTGAGAATCAATACAATGAATTAACAGTAAACATGACAAGCAAGCTCAATAATTGGCCATTTTCAACATGCTGTCATGAGAGGGAGTGTTAAACATGGATACAATAGTCTATACATCAATCCTACAAATCTGAAGGTTCAGTTATTTGCAATGAACCTTACATATTTATGCATTTCCTTATGCCTTGGGATAAAAAATACTAGTGCAGCATTTTTTTATTTCAGCAATAATGATTGATGACACATATTTAGAGGGCAAAGCATAATAATGATCATAGAGATGCCTTTTCCAGATGCTGATTGATGCAGCAGTGGTGATGGGTTTAAAAAACAAAAAAACTGCTTGCATCACATGCCCATTAAATAAATATGTTAAATGGTTAAATAAATAGGCCCATTTTATCTTCTAGATTTGATTCCAATTATTTATGGATTCATCAAGGAACACAAGTCGACTTAGTTAGGACAATGTGATTGCTACAATATCTAATTATAAGGATACCATTGCATGGAACCTCATAGCATGCTACCATTCCTAAGGAAAAAAATTACAGATTAGAGTACTAAGATATAGTTATGGATAGGAGCGCATGGAGGCTGCAATCAGCATGCCTGAACCGTGACCTTTGTTTCTTTTCTATTTACCCCTATCTCTACCTTATGTCTTGTGCCCTATTTTTGTGTTCTTTTATACTTGTTTCATATGGGTTTCATCTCTAGCCTACCCCAACTAGCTTGGGACCAAAGGCTATGTTGTTGTTGTTATGGCTGTAGAGTACTAAGATATAGACTGGTGTAGAAAGTTTGGAAAAGCCTCAGGATCAAACAAGAAAATGTAAATGAAAGCTTACAAGTAAGGGCCTGTTTGGTTGGAGGGACTAGGGACTAAAAATTAGTCCCTAGCCCCTCCCAAGAGTCTATTGGACTAGGGACTAAATGAGACTAAAAGTTAGTCCCTAGTCCTCTTGTTTGGTAATTTAGGGACTAAATGGGACTAAAATTTAGTCCCTAGTCCCAAAGGAACCAAACAGGGCCTAAGAAACTAAATACTACAGTATATGCAATCTTGTGATTAAAAAAAATCAAACCATATCTGATGTGTTGCAAAAAAATGTCATTGGGAACCATAAAACTCAGGAAGCCAAATTTAGTATGAAGGTTGACTTCTACCATTGGTCATCCAGCACCCAAAAAAAAAATGCAACAGTAACAACAAAGCCCCCTTTAGGTTGAGGTGGGCTAGAGTTGAAGCCCAACATGCCACCAAGAAAAAAGAGAAAGAAAGAGAATAAATTAAATACAAGGCATCAATAATAAAAACACTGAATTAACTGAGAGAGGAAACAAATAAAAACACATAATTATGACAAGGCCTAGCAGCATATAAAAAATAAATATTCATCCCAACTCAAAAGCTCCTAGGTCTGCTTACCGCAAATCAATTCAACTAGGCCACTATCAGCATTGACCACATTCAGATCTTGAGGGATGCAAAGGGAATAAAACAGGAACAGTATTCCGTGTAGTTAATCATATGCATATCATATCCATTCCCATGCTCTTTTTAAACATATATAGATCCAAAGAAAGCACTTCCTGGTCTGCTTTTTCCCAATTAAGAAACCTTACCATGCAACCATGTTCTGATTAGCTCAACAGCATTTAAATAAAAATAACGTTCTTCCGTACGCAGCACGGACCCCCTATGCTTTCACAGCAGTGAAGTGTGAGGGGCACAGGCGCATGACGTCTTAGTTTTAATACCCACCACGTGGAGGTGGGAACAAACAATTAAAACTTAATCAAACGTCATCGCGAAGCGGGAAAGAGTTCCCACGTCCAAGGTTCCAAAATCATACAGGGAGCCAGAACAACACCCCACCCATGGAATGTGGCTGACTGGTCCATCATCCATGGAAGCAGACCTACGATCCATGGACGGATCTCTCACGCCATGGATTAGAAGGACATACCCGGAACCTGGGCGGATGGCTGGACAAGACCACATCACAGGACAGTAAATGTCATGGTTGTACGCAGGGGCAGATCCAGTAAATGGGCATGGGTTGTGTACACCTAATAATTTTTGCAAAAACTTCGAAGTTACGAGGCTTGTCAAATTGCTAAATAGCTCTAGGTTAGGGTTTCGGTGCTTAGCTTCGCACAGCATAAGGGAAGGGAAAGCTAGGGTTTCGGTGCTCAGCTTCGCACAGCATAAGGGAAGGGAAGGGAAGAGAAGGGGTGGGAGTACCTGGTGGGTGCTCGTCGCCGGCGAAGAGAAGACACCAACGAAAGTCTCAGCACCTGGCCTCAGGATCGGCGGCGGCAGACCAACAGTAGTCTTGAGTAACAGCGAGAGCGAGGGAAAGGGGAGCAGCGAGAGGGAAAGAGGGAGGCACGCAGCGGAGTTTTTTTTTTTTTTTTGTTTTAATATTTTTTAATAAAATATTTTAATATTCCACATTAACCGTTCTAGAAAAATATTTGAATCAGGCACACCAGCCCCGTTGGCGTGACCAGATAACATTGCCGCGCCACATGTGTTAGTGCGGTATTATTATACAGAAAATTCGCCGCCGCGTTTTTCGATGTGGAAAAGTCTGTTGTCCCACCCCGATAGCGTAATAGTTCATTCTTGTCGCGCCACCGGGAGTGGCGTGACAAGACTATATTTTTTAAAAAAATAACTCTTTAATAAAACGTCAGATGATGATGATTTTTGTACGAAAATTGTAGTTCTCAACAAGATCACAACAACTTTCTAGTTTTAATACCGCCACGTAGAGATGGGAGCAAACAATTACTAGTAAAAATTAATTAAACGTTGTCGCGACGTGGGAAAGAGTTCCCGCATCAAAGATTTTGCTAGTCTACATTCCCATGATTGGAGAACATACCGTTTTAAGCTCCTTGCAAACATACGAGGGTCTGTGTTCGTGAGGCCAAACTTATCCCCAAAAATTTTCTCGTATTTCCATCACATTCTCATCACATCGAAACATTAAATGCACCAAAAGACGCATGCCGGAAGTATGAAATATAGGTAAAAAAACTAATTGCATGCTTTTAGATGTACATTGCGAGACGATTCTTTTGATTACCCCATGGTAGAATAATATTTACCACAAACAAACAAAACGTCTTTGCAGATCTTTTCGGTTCACTCAAATGCCAAAATTCAGAAATTTTAGGCCAAAATTTTGGCCTCTAAACACACCCAAGGAGCTAGGACAACACACCACCCAATGAAATGTGATTGACTGGTCCATCATCCATGGAAACAGACCTACCATCCATGGATGGATCCCTCACGCGATGGGTTAGAAAGACCTACCCGGACCCTGGGCTGATGGCTGGACCACACATCACAGGGCACGGATCCAGCAAAATGCCTTGGTTGTACGCATCTACACCCGATAATTCTCGCATAGGAAACGAAGTTCCATAATACATGTACGCGCTTGAAACTAGAACATATCATCAGAATACAAAGAGCGAAATCGCTTAAGCTAGGGTATGGAGAGCTCGATTCCGCTTGTCAAACGGAACAGAAGTGCGGGGTATACGAGGCGTGTTAGGGGCCGACCAGGGTGATCGGTCCGTCCACCCCGGTTGGGCAGCAGCCGGCCCACCAACCGCGCCCCCCTTCTTCTTCTTCGCGCTCGCGACACCACCGCCCCTCCGTCGCGGGCGCTAGGGTTCCCCGACGACCTCGTTGCCCGCTCGAAACCCTAGCTCGTCTTCTCCAACTCCTACGAGCCCGCCCTCCCCTGCTCCGCCGGCGCTCGCCCCGCCGCCTACCCATACCCAACCGCGACACTGTGTGCTTGTAGAGTTTCTAGTTTCTATTTGACACTAACAAATACCAACAATTGGGGGTGGGGTGGAGGGATTTCTGGGAGGAGGATGTGCATAATATCCTATCTATTCCAATACACCTAGGCAGAGAGGACTTGGTTGCATAGCGCTTTGATAAGCGAGGTGTTTTCTCAATGAAGTCAGCGTACCACACTGGCCATTAGACAACGTGGTGAGACTTTTTCAGCTTTCTCTGAGTCTGAAACTGGAGTGGAAACAAATTTGACGGGTGGATTGTGCACCAAAAATCAAACACTTTTCTATGGCACCTGGTTCATAATAGTTCCACTACAGAAAAATATTTTTTTTTCTCAATCACTCAAAAGTTTTACGCGTTTTTTCATTAAAGAAGAAAAAACAGTTGTTGTTACAGGGATCTCTTGGGATGCCATTACAAATTGCGTTCAGCACAAATCCCTTCCGCGGCAGAAAATATCCAACGGAGGGGAATGGACATAATACTAGATGCCCGGTTTGCTGGAGGCTAGATGAAGATGGTGGTCAATATTTTCTAAAATGCAAACAGGTTGTGCGGTGTTGGAGGGAAGCTCTGCTCGAGCATGTCCGCCTGGAGTTGGTTCATAAAAGTTCAGCCTATGAAGTGGTTGTAGCCATTTTGTGTCGCTAAGCACTTATCAAACAAAAATTGCCGATTAACCAAGAAACTCATCTTCAGGTCCACTGAACACTTATCAAAAAAAAAAAATGTCGCTGCTATATGTGTGGTGGAATGCTAGAAACAAAGCTAATGTCGGGGAGGGCGTGTGCAAATCAAGTGAGATCATCCACCGAGCAACTTTACTAGCCGTGGAGTCCAAGGAAGTGAAGGAGCAGGAGACGAGGAATCGGCCTCCGGTGGGTGTACTCAAGGCGAATTGTGATGGCTCTTTTTTCTCAAAATCTAAAACGGGAGGATGGGATGGGGTTTTGTGATACGGGATCACCATGAACCCCATGGTGGTCTAGCTATCACAGCAGGCGTGGGCTGCCTAGAAGTTGTTTCATGTCATGATGCGGACTATGCGGAAGCTCAGGCTTGTATTACTGCGCTACAATCGACATCAAATCGAAGTACTCTCAAGTGATTCTAGAAACAGACTCACTACAGCATCTGCATAAGGTACCGCGGGAATTGATCAGGTTGCATTTCGAGTAGATGGATGTCCTACATATACCTAGATCATGAATAGGTGTGCGCTTGAACTAGCTCACTTGTGCCTTGG
Source organism: Hyparrhenia diplandra (assembly GCA_015847255.1). NCBI lineage: Eukaryota > Viridiplantae > Streptophyta > Magnoliopsida > Poales > Poaceae > Hyparrhenia > Hyparrhenia diplandra. The sequence goes on from JADLZK010007697.1 coordinate 219,694, forward strand.
TTGGGACCCGGACCAGTCATATGTTTGGCTAAGTTCTACAGAGGAATACTGTACAATTTCTAGATACAGAGGAGAGGACTTGCCCTGGATACTCTTCCATATGAAGCATGAGTTGTTGAGTAAGAATAAGAACCTGAGGCATTGATCTGAAAATGATTTTAACAAGCCGACAAGCTTTTCTTCCAGAGAAGATGCCATCTCCAGGATCATTTTGTCCAAAGTGTCGAGTCTTGTCTCCAATGAGTGACCTTGAGGTAATATTGAAACTAATGTCGAGTGGTTTTTTTTTTCTCGATCGGGCCATTCACCCCTAATGTCGAGTGGTTGTCCAGCACGAACGTGATATGGTCCATTGCTGACCAAGTGAGCGCTTGTGAATCTCCGATGATCCTTGTGGAGTCATAGTCGCAACGCAGCGATGTCCTCCATTAACTCCAGGATACATGTGCTAGTCGCCTGCAGTGTTGTCCATATGAAGTCGCACACCTTGACATCCTTTGCATCCAAGAGGATGACCATCTCGTCCCTTACTCTCTCCACTTCTGTAGATGGCGTCGAAAGGGATGACATTTTGGATAAGGCCTCGAACAGAGCTTTGCGCAGAAGCAAGAGGATACTCATCTTCTGGTATAGTGGCAGTGCCCTCACCCCATCAGCCATGAGATTTTCGAAGGTGGTACTGTTATTGCGATGCAGATCAACTAGGACGTCGACAAAAGCGACCATTTTCAACATGGTTTTTCTAACAAACCAGGCAAACTGGAACTGATTCAGAATAAAATTATCAGACTCAACATGGTTTTGACAATGACACCCAGATAACTCGCTACTGATATCCACTGATTATGACCCACACAATAGCACCTAGATTTTGACCCACACAATAACAAGCTTCTACCAGCATTGCTGATTTATTTATTCTGTAATAACTGGCGGCAACAAACATATGTCATGAGCTTTGCCCTCTTTTTTCTCATTTGTTCAGAATAAAAATGGAAAGTCAATAAAAATGTGAAGTACCATGCCACATAGAAGCATCAATGCCCAATAACCCAATGCATCAGCTGAATGATGGCGAAAATGGTGGTCTAAATCACAGTTATTCATAGGTGTGCAGATTGCAAAACTTGATTGGCCATCACTAAGATTTATGTTCAGGGCACAAATTTGCACAACACACCAAAAGCACATTTAACACAATACTTTATGCAACTGTGAACCAAATATAAAGGAAACAACATGCATATAAGCATCTACAGTATGGACATGTTGGTAAATAGTAATAACAAGGGCTAAATCTTCTTATCAACATTATTATTCAGTGTTCAGAACTATACAACCAAGAAGCATGTATTACTACTTTGTACGGTGTGTAAGAAGGGTGGCAAGTGATAGAGGTTAAGCCAAGTTAACAGCCATGCAGGTGACAATGAGCAGGACACAAATAGCTAGTACAGTTAGGTACTGACTCAACCAGACCTGACTCAACCAGAGTGTGGATTCATGCAAATAGTGCCAAATAGACAGAAAAATAATACAGCTCATATAACGTAACCTCATACTCCATTAATATGCTGGAAGGTCCATGGAAGTGAGCAACTATTAAAACTAGTGAAGTGAGCATCCATACAGCCAAAGGCTAAAGCTCGTTGAGATACTAATCAACACTATCAACAAAGCATAAAACACCAGTTGATCTGATTCCAGAAAAATGAACAGTTCAAAATGAAAGTAATGCGGTGAGGAAAATACTAGCAGCCACATGTTTCAAACATATGCATGAGAAATCACAAAACTGTCATTTAAATTGCTCATGCATGTTGGATCGATCATGACATTCAGTATCACATTTCAACATTTTGCCTTATAGCTGATCAGGGACAACACAATGCAAAACAGAGTCACATAATTATACTCATCACATATACGAGTAGCAACATTATCCATACTGATAGCGGACTGGATAGAAACAAAGACAACGACACAGTACTAAAGATCGATGTCGCTTGACACCCATTGCTCCACCGACACGAAACCCTGCACTCACTTTTCTCACGATTCCCATCTACTCCCGTGGAAGGATGAAGATCTGCTTCATTCCTTTGGTGAAGTCGACGCCCACCTCTGCGTACCCCTTCTCCTCGTACTGCTCCAGGCAGTCCTGCTCCAGGTCGACGAAGTAGTTCCAACGGGTAGCGTTTTCTTCCTCAAGTGCAATGGCCTCGGGGTGGACATCGAGGTAGAGTTCGATTAGTTCTTGCGAGAGAGGAGGCAGCTTGCGCGAGGGACGTGTCTTGATCCTGTCGATGAAGGACTGGGGCACCCTCTCCTTGGTGATCAATGACACCGCCGACTCGGCCTTGCGCTCCTCCATTGGCCCCGGCTCCGGCGCTGTCCCAAATGCCGTCTTGCTCCCCGCCGCACCGCAGGTACCGAAGTCGCTCGCCTTCACCATGCCTGTCCCGGCCGACTTCTTGTTCGCCAGCCCAGCAGCCTTGGGGACGCCGATTAAGCTGCCGACGTCCTTGTTCCTCGCAACCTTTGGGGATCGACGGCGTACGATCTGTTGGTACAGGACCAGAAGGGGTCGCAATATATATTCCCCGATCGCTAGACGCTAGGGCCCTTTTCCTTCTCGGCACCGGACTCTGTCTTCCGACTCCGATCCACGTCGACAAAAGCGACGATTTTCAACACGGTTAAAAAAAAAACAAACCAGGCAAACTGGAACTGATTCAGAATAAGACTATCAGACTCATCAGCTTCTTCCTGCACCTCAGAGATAACGGCCAGGCTCACGCCCGACGAGGTCCGTCGTGGTAAGAACTAAGAAGGACGCTGAGCCACGACGGATGGTTTCCATGATCTTGCCAAGAGCCCGGATCCAGACCTGCGCATCATCAGAAGTAAGCTCGAGTATCCTCCTTGCAGATGCACCGCCACCACCAGTGAGGTGGAGAACCCAGCCAACGCCCAGCTCCGTGAACCACCTCTCCAGGACACACATGTCGCCATCGCCTTTGATGATGCTGCAGTTAGCCCACAAAGGAAACAACTAACAATGCGTCTTTGGGTGTCAAGTCAACAGACATCGGCTCACTCTGCAGATCGCCAGTTGCTAGAGAAGCTGAGCATGGAGGGTGGGAATGGCCGCGGCGGTGGCGGGTCTTGTTAGAGCTACTGCGAGGAGGCTGGATTTGTATCCACCGTTAGCAGCTCCACATCCGGATCAGGTACCATAGTCTCAACTGTCTACACATCTAGCGCCTCTCGCCACTCCACGGTCTCTGTTGAGAAGGCGGCGGCCATGCTCTTGGACTTGGAGATGTATGGTGACGATGACGTGCCCGGTGCCCCGTGAAGAAGCGGAGGAGCAATCGACTTGGTCCAGGAATTCTTTGGTGCACCATGATCTGTACTGTCTATTTTTGTTATGTATAATGCTCTGCAGGGGCCTTGGCCCCCGGCAGTTTCCTTGAAAAAAACAACAACTTGATACCCGAAAGACGCGTTACAACATAATCTTTGTTGCCACACTTGTTATGCGTAAAAATAGTGCTTGCATTTTATAGCGACCAAATTTTAGACATGGCAATAGCATATGTTGCCACCACTTCTAAGCATTGTGACATAATCCATTTGTCACTATCAATATGTGTGGCAATACATTGTGTTATTGCAACACCCTAGGTGTTGCAATTCCAATATGAGTTTGCAACATGGCACAAAAAAAAAACATTGTGCAAGCCTGTTGCCACCCTTGATTTTGAAACGCCTCCTCAGTTCTAACGCTAAATTTGTGTTGCTATTGTAGATATTCAACGATTTTGGGTCTATTGCAACACATTTGGGGCGTTGAAACATCGAACAAAAAAAGTGTTATAACAGAGGCAAATGTACCGATAGATTAATAAATGTGTTTCAAACTATGTGTTCTACCGTAATGTAAAGTGTTACCATAGCCAAAAAAAAAAGTGTTACAACAAAAACTTTTTTAACACTAACAAATGTTCTATAGACAAGGATAAAAATCTGGACTCACCTAGCGAGAGGGTAACCATACATTCTTCAACTTCAACTATACGGGCTGAGGTAAGGTAACACCGAGGAAGCTATATATATTTACTAGGCCAATCAGGAGGCCGACCACGGGGGCGGAGGCATAGTGGCCGTGACTGGGAGGGTGCCAATCAGAAAATTGGGGTGACATGGATAGGCTCCTGGGGGGGTATCATTTGGTCTTAAAAGATTTGCGAAGACAAAATGGTAACACCGAGAAATATATGTATTCAAGAAAAAAAAAAGTTTCCATGGCAATCCAAACCTAAGTGTCCTATTGGGAAAAAACCGAAACATAATCTCTAACTTCCATTCCATTCCAAAGTCGAACTATATAATACAATGACTAAGATCTGAAGTCCAGTTCATGCAAGATATCAACAAAAACTAGAGATACTATGGTTGTTCGAGTTACAAACGGTAGCAAATGTCCCTGAAGTAAAACGCTAGTGCAAATGTTCCACACAGCTATGAACACAGGGTCTCATTCTCAAGATCAACCTGAACTTTTGTTCTCTTGATCCTTGCCGGCGACTCGCATTCTGTGTCTACAACTGGCTTTATGTTCTTGGATGGCCTTGCCGTCGACTTGAATTCTGTGTCTACAACTGGGTTTCTGTTCCTGGATGGCTGCAGAGAAATAGTGCCTACCTCGGTGTTGTTTATCTCATCTAATGTTGATTCAGGGCGACTCGTCGCTTGTGCCTTGGTTGGAGCTTTTAGTGACAAATTGTTTGCCTTTTGTTGCTCTTCCAATGTTTTCTGCAAGTATCTTGCATGTTTCTCTATCCGTAGCTGCAACTGCCTTTGCACCTGTTGGTGAAATTAAAATCATCAGTACTGAAAATATTTGATCATTATTGCATGTCTATGTTATGACCGGTGTCCACTACGAAAGGAGGAGGCCCACGAGTGGATAAACAGGGGGCGTTGTCATTAGAGGCTGTAGGCCCAAGTTATCATATTTAGCAAGTATCAATCATAGATATTTCCATTGTTTGTGAGAGGGTATAAATACCCATGTAAGACACTGAGATGGGGTTTAAGCAATAGCAACATATCTTGTAGTTGGCTTCCCTCACGGAGCGGGGATAAACCCTAGCGCCACCCCTGCCTCTCTTCCTCCGTGCGATCACATCTTCCCCGCGCCACCAACACGGCGCCACACTCGCTGAAACCTTGCCCAGCCATCTCCCACCGCTATAGATCATCCACACTCACTAAAACCTCGCCCAGCCATCTCCCACCGCTATAGACCATGTACTATCCCTATACACAATCCTATCAATCTGGCTACATGTTTTTTGACTATTTCTTTTTTGAAAGATCCCAGAACTTATGTTCGGCTTTTATATTAATATGAAGAGGAGATTTGACCCAGTTTATAAGGGAAATCGGGTCCGAAAACTATACAACACTACTTACAAACAGCTACTCAACCTGTGTCACTACCTAAAGCACGAGCTTAGCCACCACGGCACATAAGTATACCGTGTCTTCAATCAGAAATAAGATATAATTGATAAAGAGGGTACTACTCAAGTATGGAACTGATAGTATCTTTCAGCTACCCCAAGCTTATCTTGACGCGTTGGCTTTTCTAGATATCTATTGTCCCTTGGAGGTCCCCGCACCACCTGCTGTTGTCATCCCCGACCCACCCGTTGTCGCCCGTACCCCGACCCACCTATTGTCGCTGTCCCGACCCGGGCTGTCGCCGCTACTGGCGGGCTGCCCGTCGTCGCCTTGCCTTGTGATTTCTTTGCCGCCACACCGCTGGTCGCCGTCGCCGCTCGAGGGCCATCACCGCCCACCGCCCTTGACGCTCGGAGGGCCATCACGCGCCCACCGGCCGCGCGGATGCTCGGAGGGCCATCACCGACCCACCGCCGCCGCCGGTCGCTCCGAGGACCATCACCACCCCACCCGACCGCTTCGCAAGGGCCGCCCCTCCACCGGCCAGTTATTCTTTGCCGTTCGTCGCCGCCCACCATACTCCGTCCAGGGCTCGCTTTGTCCTCGTCACCCTTGTTCTCTTGCTGCGGCATTTCTGGCCTATGCACCTTTTCGTCTAAAGTCTTTTGTCTGGCGCATATGCTTTGAACCCGTGGGAACCTGGGCACTGATTGAGGTTTTGTCTGGGGAGTGTTAACGCTGTTGGTTTGAGAACCCGGTATTGTTTGTGTAAAAGATTGTCTGGCGAGTGTTAATGTTGTTGGTTTAATCTCGGATTGAAATATTCGTAGTTGTTTTGTACTGGATAGAGCCTGTTGGAACAGATTAAAATTGAATTCTCGGCTGCGAAACGTTTTTTCATGATTCTTGCAGAGAACGATATAAAAAGATATAAAATGCGGCCCTTCCGCCGCTGTTCCGTTACCGTAAGCATATAACATGTCTAACCATTGTTAAATCCATTTTGCCAGAGAAAAATAGAACACCCTTCCACATTCAATACTCAAATGTGAGCAATAGTGCCAAATAATTTGTAGTACTATTGAACAGATAGACACAGCCACACAGGTTGTGCATAAAAAAGAAAGAAAGAAAAGGGTGCACTCATCACATAAACAACCGGGGTACCGCAGGAGCCTGTGCAGCAGCAATCTGCAGGGTTGCCAAACTGCAGGGATGAGCCAAACAGCAGGAGCTTTCAGTGATGCCAAACTGCAGGGATTGTGCCCACATTGTTATCCCTTTTTTTAAAACAATGATCATCCATTCAATCGCCAATCAGTTGGTGACTGACTCCCAATGGGAAGGATAAAAATATGGACTCACCTGGCAAGAGGGTCACCATACATTCTTCAACTTCAACTATACGAGGGACAAAATGGTAACCATGTTAAGGCTATATATATTTAAGATAAAATGGTAACACTGAGATACTGAGAAATATATTCAAGAAAAAAAAAAAAGATCCATGGCAATCCAAACCTAAGTGTTCTATGTATTAAGGAAAAAAATTGAAACGTAATCTCTAACTTCCATTCCATTCCAAAGTCGAACTATATAATACAATGACTAAGATCTGAATCCCAGTTCATGCAATATATCAACAAAAAACTAGAGATACTTTGGTTGTTCCAGTTACAAACAGTAGCAAATAGCCCCTGAAGTAAAACACGATGCAAATGTTCCACACAGCTATGAACACACGGTCTCGTTCTCAAGATCAACCTGAACTTTTTGTTCTCTTGATCCTTGCCAGCGACTCGCATTCTGTGTCTACAACTGGTTTTCTGTTCTTGGATGGCCTTGCCGGCGACTTGCATTCCATGTCTACAGCTGGGTTTCTGTTGCTGGATGGCTGCAGAGAAATGGTGCCTACCTCAGAGTCGTTTCTCTCATCTAATGTCGATTCAGGTGACTCTGTTGTCGCTTGTGCCTTGGTTGGAGCTTTTAGTGACAAATTGCCGGCCTTCTGTTGCTCTTCCAGTATTTTCTGCAAGTATCTTGCATGTTCTTCTATCCGGAGCTGCAACTGCCTTTGCACCTGGTGGTGAAATTCAAATCATCAGTACTGAAAATATCTGAGTTAGCAACTAAGAATTAGCAGGAGTGGATCGACAATGCTAAAGGCCTAAAGGGTGCGCTTAACTTCTAGCAAGAATTTGAAAGCTAAAGTTGCTAGACAGTGTTAAAAATTGGCATGCTAATTTAGTGGATCCAGTGCCTAACCAGAAGTACATGGTACCTTCAATATATTCAATTCTGATTATTAATTTTAATTATTATGGTCAAAATTCATAGTACATAATTCATTCTTTTAGGTAATGATTGATGTACATAAGTTGGCCAGTTCAAGGATATCGATGATTGATGAAGAGAACTCAAGTGGCCATATAAAAGTGAAAACAATGCTCCAGACTAATTCCTTGAATGAATTTGGATAAATTTATTTATCAAGCATATGAGACAACAACAGTACTTGTGAGATGTGATCACATAGCCATAGCCTGCACTCAGCAAGTCAGCATGATATGATACCCACCTCTAATTGTTCATGAAGCTGTTTCTGAACCTCTATTTGCATCCTTAGAGCTTCTGCCACTTGTACATTCCTAAGAAACATGTTAAGGAAAGGGATGTAAAACTCCGAGACTGATGCTTATGCGCATGTTTGCCTACTTAAGTGACCAGAGGACTCACTTGTTTTTGCTTGAATCACTGCCGCTTTTTCCTGATTGTGCTTTTTTATCATCTGAGGAAGCCTTCCTATCTACATAGAGTAAGCGTTTAGGATGTTCATTATTTTTAGAAGAAAAAAAACTGCTGTTATAAAGGGCACGGTAAGTAGGTAATTTGAGCTTACCTTCTTTAGGCTCAGGAAGATATTTCAAGCAAGCCGATACTTCTATATGAAGAATATAGGAGAGAAAATGTAAATTAAAATGAGAACATAGAAGGCAGAATTAATTTTCAGTGCAAACAATTGTACACTTGTACCTGCAGATGGCTCTTCACATGATAAATGGTTAGACCTTCTACCTTCATTAGTTTCAGCACACCCTTAGGAGTTGCTTCTGTAGATATGAAAGCCAACTATTTATTAAGGATGGTCTGTCAAATATAGACAACCTTTTTTTTTGATAAGTCGACGGGGGAGGAAAGAATCCCCCACCTGATTCAAACTAAAAGTGGCTCCAAAAGCCAGATGTTTCGAAAATATAGACAACCTGAAAACATGTGAGAGACAAAGCAAAATGGCCAACTTACTTTCAGGTCCTTCAAGCTTTTCACGGCCTCCAGAAAACGCTCATGAAGCTCAAGTGTCCACCTCAACCTCGACTTGTTAGTAGTTGCAGAGCTAGAAGATGACTGAGATGTGCTAAGCTGGACTTTAACTGGTGATCCTAGATTCTGAGTGGAGAAAGATGATACTGGAAGTGATGACAGCTGTGGTTGTGTGCCATATATGTCCTAAAAACATTATGTCAGAGGAATATCACCATAAAAAATCTATCTATAAGCTGGAATAGAGGATCTGGTGTGCTGCAAAGCCCAAACTGTTACTGCCAAATTATAGTGGAGCAGTATTTCTGTAAGGGGCTCGGTTAACTTACATCTAAATGAGGACTCTTCTCATTGTCAGTGATGGCAATTCCTAGCTGCTCAGACAAGAACTGAAATTCCATCTGTTCATCAAAAGCCAAGGCATTGTTTTCTCGGAAGCTGCCATCGGAAGCATCTCCAGAAAGGTCGAGATAGTCTTTCAGATCATCTGACTGTTCAGCTTCATCTAAACCATTGCCAGTATCATCACTTAAGAGCAGAGAGGAGCTTGATGACTGCCCAGCTGAAAACTGTTGCTCACACTTAGGGGGGTGAGGCAGGAAAGGTAAAGTGCCCATTTGACTGCATGGCTCTGTTTTTGTTGAAGATGACGAAAACAAGCTCGTGCAGAATGTCGAAGAATTTGAGAACATGGGTTCTGAAAATTTAGGATGTGAGACGTGAGACTGCGGGCTTTCAGGATCAGATTCAGGGCTTCTTTTCTGAAGGTTAACTGATAGGCTCCTTGACAGGCTTGATGACCGGATCAACTCAGTCTTGATGTTTGATGACTGACTCGTGGATGCCAATGTGCCATGCATCAAGCTGTGGTCATCTAATTTAGCATCCAACATTTTATGAACTGAAGATGCAGGGGCATGTGCTGTTTTGTCAGGAGTTGAGATTTGTTCCATCGCAACAACACTCTGAGAATTCATTGCATGCAAATGGTTTCTTGACTCGATAATCACCTGCCTGGCTGCCTGCACATGACAATTGATGTTGATGGTTATTAGAACACTGTAATGTCGCGAAGTTCATTAGCTCCGCTATTATAGAAAACTAGAAAAGTACATACGAAATCCTATTGTTTGGAGTGTGAATACCAAATACTACAAAACTATGCTTATGGCCATATAGATCTGATTCCATGTTTTAGTAGTTCAGATAAGCAGTAGGCCTGACCTCCGTTTGACCAACAGATGATCATTTGTACAGTACTTAGATGAAACAGGTGATATATTTTGGCATAATTGAGCAAGCACCCAGATAGCCAGGAAAAACTCAGTAAAGATTCCACACGGTAGCTCAATAAGAGAAAAAAAAGTAAGGACGAAGAACTCTAAAAACCCAGAAAAATATTCTCTCTGAAAGAAGAAACCTCCTAGTACTATTCACGAGTTTCCTGATGTTTTTGGCTGCAATCAAATTCTCACTTACTACTAACCAAGTAACCAAATGTGTTTATTTTTTTTCACAAATAAAACGGAAAACGGGAATAAATTAAGGTGGTTTGCAAAAGACTAGATTCAAGATTCCAAAAGCATTCCAGAAACTATCCATTTTATCAGGTGAGTACATGCTGTGCTGTCCGTCAGTGAGGACGCCCATACTCTGCTCAGGTGCTGCACTCACAGCTTCAGAAATCAAGTGGGAGAAAACCTGGCACGCCTGTTGTTGAACTTCAAATCTCAGAAACAGCCCAAAAAAGCTCACCAAAACAAAGGAAGACATAAACTTCGCCACAACCCATGCTTGCATAGCGCTAGCGCTACCAACCAGAAAAACGGGAGAAGTTAAAGGCAAATCAAGAATGAGGCTTGTTTGCCTAATTGCCTTTGTTCATCGATGCGACCAGAAGTTCAGAACACAAGGAATCGCTAAATCTTGCGAGAAATCGTGGTTGACTGAAGCCAAGGACGCAAAGGGGAGCAACGGCGCGTGACTGCACATAGGAGGAGGATCTTTGTAACCTCGACGACTCACCTGAGACTCCAGCGACGAGAAGGCTTGCAGGAGATTCAGAATCTGGAGATGGAGGATGCCAAGTGCCAATCCTCTCTCACTCCACCAGTCTCCAGTCTCTCCACTCCTATCCAAGACCAAATCTCTGTGTGGGAGAGGCTATAGGTTCCTATCTCTCTTCTTGCAAATCATTGGCTGGGTGCCCCTTCTTTCTTGGTGTGCGCCATCCTGGTCTGGTTGGTTGGCTGGCTGGCTGTTTTGCTTTCGGTCTTCTTGGAGCTCGAGGTCGAGGGGTTAATAATGAGCTGAGCAGCCTCGCTCACTGCATTTCTGGTTCGTTTTCCTGATTTGGTTCTCTCAAGATTTGTCCACATCTGTTCTCTTCTCTCCATCAGCTGAATTTCTTTTGCTTCTTTTTTACTATATATATAAACCCTGAGATTGAAGGTGCATAAGAGACGTCAGTTCCCACCAACCATTTGCAGTAAATTTTCTGGGGTTGTAACCAGCCCATTTTCGGGTATGCGTCAATGCTGTCACCAGTCATGCTTGCTCTGTGCGTTTTTGTGTAATGATTATGTTGCCATCTTGAAACGATGTGTGCCAACTTGCTGTTAATATATTTGTTCTATTCCAAAACCATGTGCGACAATCCAGGAGTGGCAACCACAAAGTTGGGTGCATTAGCCATAAACTAAAGCCTTCTGGTCCGACTCTCCGAGTACGGTGGTGCTACTGTTCACAAATAAAGCTGTTTTTCTTTCACCGCTTCTAAATCAAAATGTGAGCCGGTGAAGCCCGTCTTTATGACTCCTCTAGTTATTGAGCACGAGGCTAGAGCCACGAGATAGTCCTTAATTTTTTTAGTTAACCTTTATGGGATATATTTCTACCTTTTCACCACTAAGACTTTCTATTGCTACTGTGTAGTTTTTTTATTGACAATACTGTGTAGTTTTGTTAGTAGTTAGTGTCTGAGCTCTCATTTCATGAACAACCATCACAGACCATAATCAAAGCATGTTTGATGCATAGGGCTATTAGGCAGCTAATTTTAGCTCTACTAATATTACTACTTGGAGCTAAAATAGTTGCAACTACCTCTAACTGATCAAAAGCGAATTAAAACATGATCTCTCAGTTCCACCGGATGCGAACATCTTGAGAGATTAGCTAGGTAATCCTAATGCATTTCCCTTTTCAAAAGATATAGCATTACTAAACTAATCCTGGTAGTGTGCGTGACATAAGCATTGGAAGATGAACTAATGGGAGATGGAATCTGTGCAACCTCTGATGCAATCGAGAGGACAAGCATGAGCACCAACATCAGTTTTTAATTCATGTGAGACATAATCCTTTGGAAGAATCGTCACTAACAAAAGTTCATGGTGACGTCGATCGAATAGACGAAAAGCACGCTATGGAATACTGCATGCATGGTGGATTCAATAATTGGCGATTATAGCAGTGCAACCACTTGGAGGCAGGAATGGATAAGAGGCGCCAATGGGTTCATGACTATTCTTGACTGATGGTACACTAGCTAGGAGGACTCAGATTTGTGTTTGTGTAGGTCTAGGATACACAAAGCCCAAATGTGTGGTGAGTGCAAGAATAAGAGGCCAAAGGAAACAGTCAAACTCATGGAGCACGTCACAAATTGTGTTTGGACATCCCTTTAGGCGGGCTTCCATGAAATTGGTTTAGGAAAGCTTGAGATTCGATTTAGAAAACATATAAAGTTTAAATTTTAATGGAGAAGTCCCATGAGAGTCACCCTGGGCAATCTAAATAATCAAAAATGAACCAAAAAATAACGAACCGAAAAAATCAATTTTGTTTGGTTCCCAGTTTCCTGGGAACCGAATTTACCGAGGTATCACTTTCGTCCGTGCCTTCGCGCAAATCCGTGAAGCGCCGCCGCCAAGATGAGCAGCGCCGGCGCTTTGGCGCTCACCTAGTCGGATGCCCTCGCGTGTTCTCCACCCCTCTACACCACGGTTCTTTGCTGGACATCGGACTCCGGCGCCTTCCACAAGCCCACGGTAGTGCGGGTTGTGACAAACCGCCGAGGGAGGCGGTAAGCTATGGCTGCGCGGGAGGGGTAGGGCAGCGTGGCGGTGGTAGCGGGAGAGCACAACGGCGGCGGCGGCGTGGCGGCGGGGGGAAGGCCCGAGGAAGAGCATGAGCGGCAGATAGGGCCCGGCCGGCGCCGTGTGGTGCCACCAATTTCGTATTTACCGGAATCGAACCGAAAAAGAAATCAACTGAGCCACCTCCAAGACGACTATTTTGAGGAAACCGGTCGACGATTTCTTCGGGAACAAAGTGGGGTGGTGCAGAACCTAAACTTCAATCGATTCTATAATACCGAACCACCCAGAGTGACATGAGAATGTAGGCCTACCAATTAAGCCAAGTTTGATGTATTTGGTTGGCCGTAAGAGGACCGGAGCCCGGCCGGATGTAGCTAAGCGCATACCGTAGGGCACAAGGTTCCTTCTCTTTACATAGTTTCTATGGACTTTACACAACCAAAAAGAACCCATCAGAATACCTCCGCATCGACTATTTTTGAGGAACCGACGGCACCGAAGTTCTTCGAGAAACTAACTAGGGCGAAAAGTAGAGGAACCGATCGGTACCGAGTTGTTCGGGAACCTAACAGGGGCGAGTACCAAGGAACTGAACCGATCGGTTCGGTAGTACCGAATGGCCGGGGTGACATGAGAGAATGTAGGACGGGCCAATTGCCAAGTTTAGTGTATTGGTTTGCTGTATAGGAGGGCCGGAGCCGGGCCAGGCACAAGGTTCCTTCGGGCGCATAGTTTCTTATGGACTTTACACTACTATTTTTGAGGGTGTCAAAACCACATCGATCCATTTCCATAAAAAGAGAGAGAGGCACATCATGAATCAGCAGCTAGCTTCTTGTGCACACTCGTTACTCCATTACACTAGTGCAAGTAGGCAGGTAAAAAATTTGTATTGGATTATGTCCGGCCCCATCCCATCACCATCGACCGATGATCCACTCGCTCATTGGTCACAAAAAGAAAGAAAACGACGTGCTCGTCCTGGATTCCCAAACTCGGTCTAGGATTGG
>JADLZK010007698.1:0-278692 GCA_015847255.1 Hyparrhenia diplandra
GTGGTGAGGAAAAATCTAACCTTCTGAAGATGGCTGGCGGCTGCGGCAGTGACGGCGTGGTGGCCGGTGGGAAAGAAGAATGCAGCGCCCCAGTACGCGGAGACCAGGTTAGGTTTTGGGGATGGAGCTGGCACAGGGGCCCAGATTTGTTTTTGAGGGACACATGGGCCCAGATAGCAATGAGAAGGTGATAACGCTGAAAGCCTGAACCTAGTGGGCTGAGGCTTTGAGGCCCATACGGTCCATACCCAAGCCACAGCTGACATGTGATCTTCATCTTGTTTCGTTTCTTTTTCTTTCCAAAATGTTTTTGTTTAAATTGATGCTTAGCTGGTACATAAGTGGCCTTAAGATTTGCATTATTACCAAGATAGAACCGCTTAACCAAGGTCGATTTAAGATCTTGTAGCTAGCTAAGGGCAATTGTGTTGTAAACTAAGCAGATTTCCATGACCACCGGTCACAAAAATCCTAAAGTGGAGGTGTTTTCGAGTAATAAATATCGGTCTGTTTACTCTCTCTTTGTTGTCTTTTTCAAGATCGATCCGTTCACCTATATTTCATTAAAAGGAAAAATGTTTGTTACAGCATGTTGCGTGAACTCGACAGCGAGCACTCATAAAGTTGGCCACAACCAAACACCTAACTACTGACTCAGCTTAGGATTACATTGAAGTGGTAGCATTTTGCTAAAAGAAAGAAGATAACAAACACCAAACCGCACCGTCCTGAAATCCGACTAGGTTAGTATTTGTTACTGAGGTCCACGTCGTCTCCTTCGTGTCAGATCATGGGCCAGGCTAGGGCCCATCTGTATTAGTCGTGATAAGGAACCCTGTAGGATCCACATTTTTTGACACAAACTGTAGGATCCGCGTTGACACCTGATGAAAGTTGTATCTGAATATTGCTTTCAGAAGAGCACGGTATATTCTCCATTTAAGTACTCTCTTGAGGAGTCTTAGCCGGTTCTTATTAGGAAAAATAGTACGGGATTGATTGACGAAAAATCCTCCTCTATATAAATAGGATTCAGGGACTCCCTCTCTATATAGCCAGTGCTCGTGTCGGGAATATGCGATCCCGGCCTTCTCCCGTCGTAGTTTCGTTTGCCGATCAAAAAGAGCAGAAAAGGGCCTTCCCAAAGGCTGTCTGCGTCAAAATAGCAAAGCCGAACGTATCTACGGAATCAATCGGTCTCTACTCAGTCAGTCAGTCGCTCTCCAGCTCCAGCAGCAGCAGCGGCGTTGACCTAGTAAACCCCGGGCATCTCGCGTCGCTTGTCCGATGGCCCGCCGCCGACGCGCTCCCTCCGCCGTCTCCTCGGACTCGGACTCCGAGGACCTCCTCCTCCCGAACCTCCTCCCCTCCGCCGCGCTGCCTCCTCCCCAACGCGCGCGGAGCTCCACCACTTCCAACCCCTCCCTGCGGCCCCCATCACCGTCCGCGCGCTCCCCTCGCGCCTCTCGTTCCAGCTCTGGCCCTCGGCCTCCCACGCTCCCGTGAGTCCTCCCCGCCACCCGGAGCCTCCGCCAGCGGGGACGCGAGCCAGCTGCTCAGCGTCCTCGAGCTCGGCTCCGGCACCGGCGCCGCGAGGCTCGCCCTGGCCGCGGCGCTCCCGGCGCGCGCCGTCCTCTCCGACCTCCCCACGACGCGCTCCCCAACCTCCGCCACAACGCCGAGCTCAACGCGCCCCTCCTCGCGTCCGCCGGCGGCGCCGCCTCCGTCGTGCCGCTCCGCTGGGGCGACGCCGACGCGATGGCCGCCGCCGCCGCGGCGCAGGCGTCCCCCGTTCGACCTCGTCGTGGCGTCGGACGTGGTGTACTACGAGGCGTTGGTGGACCCCTGATAGAACGCTGCGGTTCTTCGTCAAGGGCGAGGTGGTGTTCGTCGTGGCGCACATGAGGCGGTGGAAGCGCACGGACAAGAAGTTCTTCGGCAAGGCCAGAAGGTGTTCGACGTCGAGGTGGTTCCACGAGACCCGCCGCTCCAAGGTTGGCGCCACGGGCCGGTGGTTTACCGGTTCACAGCCAAGAAGCACCACGGCAAGAAAGTACCTTAAGGTAAAGGCTGCTTGCTTGCCTATCTGTCTGTGTTCGTGCTTGCACCGCTGCTGCTGTCTGTCTTCGTTTGTTGCGTGCTAGATTAGACTCCAAATGTTGGAAACAGAAAAATAGGTCCTGTGGACAATGTAACATCGTGCAACTCTGGACCAAAACTGGGTCGAGATTTGCACGCATACTGATTTTGAGATTGTATCAGTGAGGGTTTTGCTCTGGTTTACTATATATATCTAGTTTGATGAGTTCAATGTAAGTGTCATATTCCATTTTCGAATTCCATGAATTTTGAGGGAAATTTATTCTTTCTGCCTTTTGGTGGTAGCTCATGTTGTGTTTCAACTCTAACCAACCCAAACTTGTTGTTGAAGGATCTTATTCTTATGTATGATACATTTTTCCTAGATCCTATGTATGATGGAAAAATATGATTTCAACTACCAGTAGTTGCACATGTGCTTTGCAAAGAGTTCTTTGTCCTGTAGTTTCGGACATGCTGAAGTTTATGGTAATGCTAGTGTGTTTTCATATTCTGTTTCAAGTGATGATGGACCTCCAGTGGAGAGATCAATCACTATGTCCCTCATCAAGCCTGAAAACTTGTGACCGGAGCTAACAATGATTTTTTTCATTTTTAGTGGTTTATTCAGATAATATTTAGTTCCTTCTGTTTCTGTGAGTAGTATAATGCCCCACATTATTGTTTGGATGGTGTAATTTCAAGTTTGTATCTTCCAAACTGCTTTCTTGGTCCTTTGTGTGCTACAACACAAATGTTTGCTTCAACATTAACTTAAGTAGCATAAATTAACTGCTAGTTTCAAACTTTCCAACACCACTTCTAAGCCGTTTATGTGATATAAATAAATGTTTGCTTCATTATGACCTTAAGTAGTAGAACAAATTTATCCATTTGTTAAACTGCAATTGGAGGTTGTCAAGTTGCGAATGCCTTATAGCATGCTAACCTCACTCTCTGCTTGGAGGCTTCTCTTGAGCTATTTTTTCTAAACCTTTCTCTAGGAGAAGCTCTGATGGGTGAGTCCTCTCGTTTGAAGGAGTTCCCTTCATGTGTTACAGGGAAACCCTGGATCTTATTACTCAATTTCTCTGATGCCTTACACCTTAGGTTATACTGTGTCCTGTCTAAGAGGGAAGTTGTCAGAATATATACGTAGCATGGGGCAACTTTGGAAAGGTACATCTCTTAAAAACTAATGTGTTAAGTAGAAGAGATATAAGTACAGTGAGTGTTTATTCTATCAGTAGGTAGTGGCATGTGGAGCTGGCCTTCACCTGATATAGGACAATAGTAGAGCTTGACCACATCAAAAGAAAAGAAGTAAAGAGGGAAAAAAGCTTGATCTTCTAATTGTTAAACAATATAAGAGCTGCCAGTACAGAAGTCTAGTTGGTACATGAATGTCATAGCTTAAGCAGGTGACTGCATTTACATAAAAATAATCATTGCCAAGGGCATTTCAATACATAATACTTTGTCCTTGACAGCCCTATATACACAAGTAGCTGTAAACATCCTGATAAAGTCAATAGGGATACTGTGGCTGTTACTTTGGAATTGCCTCTCAAATACCATCGGCACAAAACACAAGTAAACATATTTAACATACAGTAAAAGGAAGTTGTCAGACCTAGTACCTCATCTGTGGTAAACGAACAGAGGGAGGTGAACTAGAAAGCATTAGTTTGCGCTGGACAGGCTTGTTGTCTTCATAAACGTTTGGACCCCTCAGCTCCTTCTGTGTTCCATCAGGCGAGGGTGTGGGAAAACCTGCAAAAGATGGATTGGTGGTGCAAAATACATTTGCCACAGGCATCTTTGGTGGAAAGGCAGCAATGGTGCTCAAACTTCAATACACTTATGACCTGGTAGGATGAAGGCCGTAATTTGTAGTCTGGGTGTGCACACCCAGAGCCCACAATCATCAAGCGCACAGCTTCATGCTCATTCAATGCACCATCGAGCCTCCCATCAACGCATTAAGGATCTCATTTCTTCCATAGAGATCCCACACCCATTGAACAGATTGATCTTGTCGTCATCTTCCTTTAGCACAACAGGCCTTCTTCCACAGGCAACCTCCAATGCAGAACACCAAAGCTGTATACATCAGATTCTTTGCCCTTGCACTTTTGCCAGTGGTGGCCGCACTCTGGAGCAAGTAACCCATTGTGCCAGCTATCACTGTGGTCTGTGAGCCTCGGTCATGGTCGACAAGACGTGCCAGCCCAAAGTCCCCAAACTTAGCATTGAATGAAGAATCAAGCATGACGTTGCTTGGCTTGACATCACGGTGCACAACACATTGCTCCCACTCCCTCGTGAGTACAGGAGGGCAGATGCAACACCGATGGTGATCTTGAACCCCAATGGCCATGCTAACAGGTTGCTATTATGATATAGGTGTGTGTCAGCTCCTGTTCGGCATGAACTCATACATGAGCAAGAAACTCCCCATGCTCATGACACCAGCCAACAAGTTGTACAAAGGTTCTATGCCTCAGCCTACTGATGATCTTGACCTCGAGATGTACTCCTTCTTCCCCTGTGTTGATCCTTTGGCCTTCGCTTGATGGCGATGTTGAGATTTCGATCCTTCAAAGCCCCTTGTAAAACTGCTCCAAAACCTCCTTCCCCGAGTTTTCTATCAAAGCAAAAATTCTTTGTAGCAGCCACAAGTTCATTGTATTCAAATCTTCTTGGACCCCCTCCTTTCTCAAATTCACCATCAATGGACTCATGATATTCTACCTTCTCGTCTTCCTCCTTTCTTGTCCTAGTCTTTTTTTTTTAAAACTCTGAAGCACCAAACCAAACCTATAGAACAGACTATGGCACTTATACTTGTAGCCAAGCTTATGATCAATACACTTTTCATGTTCTTACTCTTCAGCTGCAAATCAGTAGGGTTGAATTCCCCGGTAAAAGTATCTGATGAACCTCTACCAATTGACCAGTGGCAGCTGAAAGCCGATCCCCACCCTTTTTCAAGGAGATATTTTCTGAGATCAAATGTATAAGATAGAGGGTTGCCACTGAAATATGGGTTGTTCTTGTACGTCAAAGAAGACACTCAGGTTCCTGGAGCTGGCCTGGTAAAGTTACCCATGCGTTGGCTATCTTGCCATCTTGATGCTACTATTCCATGATACATGGTTCACGGATTTGATGGAATGGATATTGATACCTACATGATTGGCATCTGGATCCCATTCATTCTTGTGGATGTGTCAAACTTCGATGGCCCACGATCTGGTTGGATGTCTCCTCTGATCACCGAAGAGGCCAAGATTACCATCGGTGGAATTATTGGGGACAACAGAAGAAGGGTATGGTGGTGAGAGGAAGAAGGCAAGTCCCTCACCATATGATCCGTAGCATCATGAGCTTTTATCGTGAATGCAAAGTGGGTTGTGAAGTCAGCTAACTTGACCAGTGGTGCTATCCCAGAGGATCACTGGATCTGTGAAAACTGCTCGGCCGACACTATGAGTAATCTCGCCATCCAGCTCTCTTCCTTGGTAAGCCTGACGCCTTGTTGTAGAAGGCATCCTCCCTGCAACGATTGTGGCTGCTCCATTGTTGTTCGATTCAGTGAAGTTCAGCCTGAAAGACAGAGGACTGACACAGGTGATATTGAAATATACGATTAAGTGGAGAGCCAAAAGCAAGTAGTTGTGCTTCTTGATCTCTCTTGGCTGGTGGGGAAACTAGAGGGAGAGGGAAGGACGGAAGGAGAGGCAAAAGGAACTGAAAAAAAACTTTCCTATAGCTGATGTAAATAACTATGAATTCTCAACTTGGTCAGTTATCGACACTTCAAGTAGTTTACAGCGCTTCTTGTTATTTTGTGCATCGCGCACTGCGGCTTGTCACAAGCCTTGAAAGGACAGGTGTAAGCAACAGGAGGAACCAGCTCAAAAGTTGGAGTTTATATTGAGTTGCACCAGAGAGGTGGATATATAAAAATAATGGGATGATGTTGAACTACAAGTTGAAATTTTCTAGAGGAGGAGGACACTGAAGATGCTTGGTTTTGTATCGCCATTGCTAGGCATAAACAACAACAGATAGTAACACGCAAAGAAGCTCAAGAATAGCCCGTCCACACACAGCTTTGTTGGTTGCCGGCCAAAGAAGCTTACTTGTCTCAACAAATGGAGCAGGTTTCATCTGTGATATCCCCTGGGCTCAGAGAATCCACTCCATCTGGCGTCTGTGCTTAGCAAACTGGGTCTCAGTGTATTTTGTTATCATATAGTTCGATAACACAGCATTCCGTGTATCTGTATCAGATTTGTTACCTGGCCCTGAAGATCAGGGTCAGCGACATCTGACAGGTGCAACAGGTTCGTTTCTTATACCGTGCAAGCCTAAATCTGGACAGAAACCTGGCGCAAATAGGATCACACATAGTTGCAAGGGCTATTCTTACCTGATATTCAGAATTCAGAACTAAAATCAAGTACTTCATCTTTGTAACTTTGCAGTCAAACTGGGTTTGTTTTTATCAAATCAGTCTCAATACGCTTTGTCCAGTACCTCCAACATCTCATTGGGCATTGCTCCCTAAAAACAATCTCAAAAAATCATCGAATAAATGGCAAAAGGAAAAGAAAGGGAACAAGCAAGGGGAACTTGTACCTTCATTTGCAAAAAAAATATGCACAAGACACAACATCAGGTTAAAAAGCCCGGTCAGCACACAACATCTCACAATGTTTCACCGAGTTGTATTTGTAATGACAAAAAGGGTCCCAGCTCACTATAGACCCTAGAAGAGTGCTTAATGTATACATTTATCTATTGAAGCAGCCAGTGCTCAGCGTGAATCATAGAACTCGCCGGTGTTTGTGTCATCCGGTCGGCTTGAACCACTGTCTCGACCAACCTTTGGCGCACATGATATCCAGGTTCTCTTTGAGATCCGCTCGTACATCATCGCGTGGTCACATCTGCTGAGACGCCGGTTTCAACACAAGGTAAATTAATTACCCTGTTTATGCCATCGAATATCTCTGTTTTCAGATTCATTATTTTTTACTATCGCTCGTTCTCTGCGCCATTACCTTGATCCATTTTCCGTATAGGTGGAGTGGCGTCATCATCCTCTCTCCGCCAGGTCTTGCCTCTCCTATACCATATCACATCACATCAAACGCGAACAAGAAAACGAATCAAACAAATGAACCTGGAACAATGCTCGGATCGGAGGACACTCGTTTTTGTCAGTTTCGTCAGAACAAGAAGCCGGAGCGAAAAACAGATATATACCTTGGCAAACAAGCGAAGGAAATAATCGCCGTCCAATGGATCGTTGACGTTAATGTAACTGACAAAAAAAGATTGGTGTTATGGTATAATTCAGAAAGAAAAAACTGTTGTACGCATACAAAGCGAGGTGCAAATTGGATTGAGAATTCGATCCGCTAGAACACCTGTAGAGCCAAGTGTACGCTGGGGGATTCATCTCGTACAGCTGATGGAGGACCGTGTGCGTGGCAACCAAAGTGAAGTAGTTGATGATGTTCTGCACACACAACAGCAAGCACGAACGCTAGGGTAAATAAATCGGTCCGTACACCACATTCGCAAACCTGACACCACACCAGGCTCGACGACGACGAGTCGAGTCACTGTGAATCAACGATGCTACTGCTACAGCAATGATAGCCGGTAACGCACCGTATGTTGGAGCTGTTAGTTGGTCAGTGCGGCCTTGTGCGTCTCGTAATTTATGTACCCCTTTGTGCACGTCTTCGAATCCATCCTCCGTACGACCCGCCGCCACGACGACGACGCGACCCCGGCGGCCGCGGCCCGTGGCTCGGCTTTCCGCCACGCGCTGGCCGTGCCCGTGCCAGCGTGCGCCGGTGGGGAATCGCCACCCGAACGCGCTACCAATCGGGACGTTCGCCGCCCGCGGCGAAAATGCCCAGGCACGCGGCGGTCGCAGCCACCACCCACCGGTGCGGCCTGGGCGACTGCCATCGTTCGTGAATGGAGGGAGATGGGATAGCTAGCAGCCAGCGGGCCAGATATTTTCTGTCGGCTGACCTCGCCCGGTGCGTGTGCGGTGCGATGCACTCGTAGCCGTGAAAGTCAGTAGGTGGGCCGTGGGCTGATATTTGTGACACGCGCTCTACACGTACTGAACGCTGACGGATTCTTGAGGGGCACGAGCAGAGGTTCTGAGTGGAAAC
Source organism: Hyparrhenia diplandra (assembly GCA_015847255.1). Lineage (NCBI taxonomy): Eukaryota > Viridiplantae > Streptophyta > Magnoliopsida > Poales > Poaceae > Hyparrhenia > Hyparrhenia diplandra. The sequence goes on from JADLZK010007698.1 coordinate 8,286, forward strand.
CAAATTTTCTAACACACGTACGGTTGTTTTATCATGATGAGACGACGACATGCCTTTGTTTAACTTTGAAGCAGCAATGAATGGAATATCAATATCAATCAGTAAAATAATTATTCCGTATGTATTATCATCAGCGCATCATTTAGGGTGGCACATGCAGAAATTTACCGCCAATTTTTGCACTCCATCAGTGATTCTTGTGCTTTTCAGCAACTGACTAGGCATTACAAAAACAATACATGTAAACCAGGGGCTATAGGAAAATGTACTATCCCTACTGACAGTTGACAATTCAACATTTCACTAAATCACATGAACAACGATTAAATATAAAACGAACCAAAAAGGGAAGCAAACTTACTTCCATGGAAGTGATGGACTGTGACCTTAGCCAGCATAGCATAGTACTCAATTTCAGACTTCCGGAGCGGAGGGCAGTTGTTAGCAATGATCACTAGCTTTGCTGTAAATCAATAGATTGATTTAGGCATATGACAGGCATTATATAGCAAATGATATTGTGCAAAATTATTAATGTATAAGGCATACAGTATAGTTTTGTATGTACTCACATCTAAAGACAATGGCATGTGAAAAATAAAAAGGTTAGGCAAAAGCAAAGGAGTTGAGACAAGTTACATTACTCCATCTAAAAAGACTAACTAGACAGGTAAGAAGACACAATAAAAAAGGCTAAAAGCAAAAAAAGATAAATCAGTAAGAACATATCCTACTCATGCTCAAACCGGTATTATCATGCACTGGTACTAGGTACTACATGCACAGCATGGGGAGAGGAGATTATTATCCGCGTTGGCTCATACACAATGGCCATCTAGAAGCATCCGTTGGTTTAGTTTTGAAGCATAAAACAGATAAACTCAGAACACTAAATACATCAACATATAAGTAAAAACAAAACAGAGAGTTTTAAAAACAATGAGGATCAGAATTCTGGCTTGGTTTCTCAAATGAGAAATTATAGCTCAGTATGTTCATTGTATCCATCATCTGGGGAAAGGGTCATCATATCCCTCTGAAGTGGCAACACAGTAAACAGAAGAAAAAAGGCACAAAATAGCATCAAATTTGATACGAGGCATCCAAAACAAGCAATACATTAAATTCAGAAACATTTTTTCTGCATAAATGTTGGATCAGAATTTGGCTTGGTTTTCAAATGAGAAATTTCACTGTATGTTCATGTCACGCAGGGGGAACGTCATCATATTCTACAGTTGTAACATTAAGATACATACAAAAGGTGAAAAATGATCAGATAACACGAAAGTGCAGTTTAAAGTGTACTGCACATCAAAATTTAAAAGTATGACCAATGTGAAGGAACACCAAGACAGAGTAAAAATTACACCACCCAAAATACTGGACTGCTTATATCCAAACAATTGTAAACACTTGCCACGAAATCCACAAAACACTATAAACTTAAAATATAATTCAGTCAGAAGATATCCACTGCATGCTGAACCAGTATTTATCAGGCACAGGTACCATGAATGCACGACATGGGGAGGATCATTGTGGCGTTGACTCATACACAATGGCCATATTAATTCATCCATTGGTAATCAGTTTTTCAACGAAAACTCAAATGGCAGTCACATTTAACAAAAATCAGTTAAAAATACATAGTTACTTCAAAAGGGCAAGCAAGCAACAACAGACTGTATGCGAAGGTAAAGGAAAAAGGTTAATCAACTAAACAGTCAAAGAAATTGTTTTCCAAGGAACAATCAGAGGATCAGAATTCTGGCTTGGTTTTCTCAAATGAGAAATTATAGCACCAGTATGTTCATTGTCGATCATCTGGGGAAAGGGTCATCATATCCTCTGAAGTATGCAACACAGGAAAAAAAAAAAAAGGCACAAAAATAGCATCAAATTTGATAAGAGGCAACAAAACAAGCACTACATCAAATTCAGAATTATTTTTTTTCTGAATAAATGGAGGATCAGAATTCTGGCTTGGTATTCTCAAAAGAGAAATTATAGCTTCAGTATGTTCACTGTCGATCATCTGGGAAAGGATCATCATATCCTCCACTACTAACATGAAGGTATGGAGGGGTAAAACATTCAGAGAACATGTCCATATAAATACGTTGTCCAGAGAATATTTTGGTTGGTGTCCATGTAGCCACAAAGTTGTTGTAGCTGAGGTCATGAACCCAAGCGCCTATTCTCCTTCTCTCAAAAGTCAGATTCCCATTTTGACATGTAAAATGTTAACATTATGCCCATTTGAACAAGATAGTGCAAGTAATGGTTATTGCAACCACATATGCTCATATACCGTGGCCACTCACCCACTACCACTGTAAGCAGTAAAAACAACTATATTGACACGTCCATAAGCATGGATTGAACATCGCACAGATTAGTCTACGATGTAATAACGTATATATCATAGGAATCAATTCCCTTCCTAAGAATTTAAACTACAATCCAAGCAAGTTTTGCGCATGAAAAAAAAAGCCAGAAAGAGCTTGCTGAATCTACGATCTAATAACAAAGGCATCGATTGCCACCCTAAGGATTTAAAACTGTGATCCAGGCAAGGAAAGCAAGGAAGAGTTTCCTTACACTTGAGTTCCTGAGTGTCCTGAGGACGGTCTTGTAGCCGAGCGTGTACTTTGCCGCTCTTCATCACAAGCTGCAGCTTGTTGTTGATGTTGTCCGTGGACTTCTTCTGCACGAAACCACAACAATGAACGAAAAACAAACAGAGCTCAGAACCGAAATTGCAGGAACAGAGACGCGACCAGCCTCAATGCAGCAGTAAAGATATACTGCCGCACGGAAGACGGCGGCAGATCGACGAAAAGGTGAGAAACGTTGGCTCGTCGTCGAGACACGGGGAATAGGAGGACAGCGCGGGGGAAGAGATCGTTACCGTCTTCTTAGCGGCAACCATGGCTGCGCCCTCGAGGAGGAGTGGCGTCGATGCGGTTTTGCGCGGCGGCGGCGGCTCCTTCGGGAATTACTGCGAGGAGGATGGGCGGCGCTAGGGTTTGGTCCTTTATAGAGGAGGGATTTTTAGGGTTTGGCCGATGTGGGCTTTGGTGAATGGGCTTCCATCACAGGAGGAGCTTTTGGGCCCAGACGCAGAATATGGGCTCCTGCAGAGTATATGAGTCTGATTGTGTTCATCGTATCGTACAGATTGAATTTACCGATACATGCCTGCAAAGATTTGATGGTTATATCGTATTTTCTCCAACGTCGGGAAACACTATGTATTTTCTCCAACGTCGGGAAACACTATGCTCAAAAAGATTTGATGGTTAGGGCATCGCCAATAACACTGGCTCCTGAATGTTTACTTTTGAACAGAAGATTGAAAAGGCATGAGGCTTACCATTTTCCGGTTTTTGCTTAAGCAAACTTACGAGCATTATTTACATTAATTTTACTGTTGTAGCACAGGATAACTGGTTCCGATCCATATTTTGCTCATCTGGCTCGATGAGCTTGATTCTTCGCTGAATCGTTCCCCGCCCGCGAAATCCATCTCCTCGTTGCTGGAAAGTGGCCAAAACGGACGCGGCTGTTGCGATGCGTCCATGGAACCCGGCAAAAGAATGCACCGAAGGCGAAAGCGACGGCGGCCCCTACGAAAACGAGGACTAGCTCGCCGGTCGTCCTTGATGTTATCTCCACCAGCACGCGCTGATCTTGTGCGTCACTGTGGGCGTTCGGTAAATACCGAACCGATCGGTTCGGGTTTTCGGTGATCGGGAAAGTCGGTTCCTCGAGAACGGCACCGTCGGTTCCTAAAAATTCGGTACCGAGGATTTCGGTTTCGTAAATTCGTTCGGTTTCGGTATTTACGAACAAAGACCGAACTGCTCATAAAGAAGATGTAATATCATGTTTTAAAACTAATTTTGACATGATTTCATAGATAATAATGGTACAAAATACAAATGCATATAAAAGTCCACATAACTATAAGTGTTAGTGCCAAAAATATATAATATAATAGTCTATAATAGTATAATTAATAATATAACAACACTTAAACTTGTCACATTCGGCGTAACCGGTAAGTTCGTAAATTCGTAAATTCGGTTCGTTTCGGTATTTACCTCGGAAAGTCGGTTCGAATTCTGGAACCAAAAGAAGGGAATTATTCAATGGGATTTCGCACTATTCGGTTCGGTTCTCGGTTTTCGGTTTGGTGGTTTTCGGTATTTTGTGCCCACAGTGACTTGTACGGAGGGAATCGGTCGCATCAGAGAGAGAGTCAGACGGTCGCCGCCCCGTGGATTGAGGGACTCGCACCGGCACCACCGGCACCAAGCCGTTTGGTGTCATCATCACGCGCGACGTAACGTCTTTTTTTTAGCGTGAAGGTTTAGCAAAACTCACACGGTGTAATAATCTTAGTATCCCTAGTCGTCTTGGAAAATGCTAGCATCCAAAAAAAAACATAGTACCCTATTGGCAATTGCAGCCAAATTTGTAAGACTTCCAGTACGGATACGGATTACACCAAGTGTGCTATAGTCAGTCACCTGCCGTAGTGCTCACGTCCAAAAGTCTAGCCGACACGGCGACACCGGCTTTCGCCGTCTCACCTGCTCTGAGAACCTGCTCTGAGAAAGAGTCAGGTTGTTAGCACCAATCCCGGCCCACAAGCAAGCACTCGGGGGCCTCGACCCGAACTCGCAAAACCAGAGGGGCCTTTTTAAAGAAAGGGTAACAACCCCACGTCAAAGACGTTTACGTTTATTCGATTTCGTGTCCCGTTCGTTTGACGACCGAGCCCCTCCCTTTTCCTCCTCCCTTCCTGCCTCGCCTGCCGCTGCGGCGGTGGCGGGCGGCAACGACGCGCGCGCGGCGGCGGTCTGGTACTCCTCGGTTCTCCCGGACGGAGCGGGGGGCGGTTCGGCGGGATGGGCACGCCGGAGTTCCCCGACCTGGGGAAGCACTGCAGCGTCGGCGACTGCAACCAGATCGACTTCCTCCCCTTCACCTGCGACCGCTGCGACCATGTACGTTTCCTGCAACCTCTCTCTCCAGTTTCTTTCGGTGCTTGGATGTGGCGATGCTTGTCTACTCTTGCTCCGAATCGGACTGGCGGCTGGCGCAACCAAATTTGTGTTGCGCCGCTGTAGAATTGATCTTCCGTAGATTATGGAACTCGAGAACTGTTTTTTTTTTTTTTTTACACATTTCCTATCCTATAGGTGTCTGAAAATAAAGATGAACTAACAACGGGAGAGAAGGGGTTTGATCTTAAAACGGAGGATGAATAGTCTACTGCTCATTGGATTTATATTAAGTGGATGACATTCATCGCCTGGAAAGAGAGTAAAAATCAGGCGGTTGTAATTTAGCAACTCCCCCTTTTTTAATGGAAATCTGGTGGGCGCGGTATCTTGAGACAGATCTTTGGGAGGAGCTGTAGAAGCTTGTGGGCAAACATCCACTAGTTTTAGGTTTTGGATAATGATGTACTCCCTAGCCTCCTAGGCAGTAGAATAGGCACGAACAACACTTTTTATGGTAGTGACCGAGCAACACTTTATGGTGGTCTATTTCGCTGTTTTGGTGAGATTGAATTGTTGTATCTAACCATGAACAAAATAATGATCCTCTATGCATCTTTCGGTTCTGCTTTTGTTGCGCGCCATTTGTTATTGAGGTACAGTTCTGAGTCACTGTTCCATTGGTGTTTCATATATATTTTCATCTAAAAACATTTTTGGTACAGAACCTTCAACCACTCTGATTTTGGGCAGTAAATTTTTTTTAAGAAATAAATTGTTTATTGTTTATTACTAGAACTCATTACAATGTTTACTGAACACACTGTCATGTTTGGGGTCCAAAGTCTAAAGCCTTCTAAGTTCCCCTTTGTTCATACCATTGTATATCTGTTTTTAAGAATCATATTAACTAGACATTAAACTGGTCCTCATGAAAGTTTTAGTATCTTTTTAATTCTGAAAGAATACCAGCTTTGTCATTCATATAACAGCCTGAGGCACGCTGCTTAAAGCTTCACACAATAATATGCACCAGGAAAATAGTATCTATATACAAAGATGCCAATGACTTGTTGCTAACTGCAAACATGGGTAGCACACAAACCATATATTTTTTAAAAGGGCAGAGCCCCCACCCCCCTGAAAATCTGCAGAGAGGCTGCTTCAACCCACCTAACCTGGTGACTCATTGCATGTTTTCTTGTTGCAAGAATTTGTTGCTTCAGTTACAAGCCCACACTGATAAAATCGGAAACAGGGTAGAAGAAAAAAATTGTCCTAGTTAATGACAGCCACTGTACACAAAATTTGAATGATATTGATGATAATTGACAACTAATGCATGAAATGCTTAGGATACCAACATCCACTCGTTTCACAAAAAATTACCATTAACACACTATTAGGCCGTTCACATGCCGGAATCCTCACGCATGATGAAGTTGATTTAGTTGGTTTTCCCCTGTTTAGATGCTTAGATTCTTTATTTGACATTGCAACTTGCAGTTCCTAGATTATGTATTGTTACTCAACTTAATCCCATTTACCAGCATCATGTCCTCTTGGTCACAGGGGTTTTAAATGTAGCAGATAGAGAATTTTGAGCTTTTACTTATTTTTACATTATTTGTTTAATCCTTTTGATGTTTTTTACTGCAATAGCAATAACGGAAGTTCATAGTAACAACTATATGTAAGGATATTTCGAGGCCATTTTTACATATTTCTTTAGAAAAAAAAAAGTTAGTGAGTTCATTTAAAGGGCAACTTATCTAGAGAACGATATCATGTGCATCGGACTTATATGCAACCATGCACACTTCTAATCTGGGCCATAGGATGCTAATCCAACGGTTAGGTAATTTTACACTTAACTCCTGCTCTAATCACAATTTTGTAAATCCCTCCTCCCACCTCCCCGGTGGTTATCACCTGCGAACCCTTGGATCTACATCCCGTGGCCCGTGTTAGAATGCATGGTTGCATATAAGTCCGTGTGCACAAGATATGTTACTTATCTATTGCCTGAAACCATCCATATATATGTGTGTATATATAGTTATCCTCACTAAACTGTCAGCCAAAATACTAATGCGGCTGTTGGACATTGTATAGGTCTTTTGCCTTCATCATCGAAGCTATACATCACACCAATGCCCAAATGCAAATATGAAAGATATCACTGTCCTCATCTGCCCACTATGTGCTAAAGGTGTTCGCCTCAATCCAAATGAAGACCCAAATATCACCTGGGATACTCATGTCAACACTGATTGTGATCCATCAAATTACCAAAAAGTGCCCTTAAGAAAAAGAAATGCCCTGTTCCTGGGTGCAGAGAGACTCTGACATTTTCGAACACCATCAGATGCAAAAGATTGCAGTAAAGAACACTGCCTAAAGCATAGATTTGGGCCTGATCATAAGTGCCCAGGACCAAGAAAAGTGGATTCTGGTTTTCCGTTTGTAAGCATGCTAAGGAGAAGTCAGAAAGCAGAGACACGCTCAAATAGCAGTAACAGCAATGGTTCTTCATGGTGGAGCTCCAGTCTTGTGAATGCAGCAACGAATTTCAAATCATCAGCCGAAGCTGGAATGCAGAAGCTGAGCACTGTGACTAGCCAAGCCTTCCAGAAGGCTAAGGATGGGATGTCCCCAAATAGCAGCAGCAGTAGTGGTGACCTTGTTGAGCAATGTGTTCACTGCCCAGCAAGATTTTCCACCGTGGGGGCCTTAATTGAACATGTTGAGAAATCCCACCAGATGAACTCACAACCAAGTCATGGCCAGTGACATTGATGCTTGCCCAAAATGCAGCAAGGGGTTCCGAGATCCTGTGTTGCTTGTGGAGCATGTTGAGAGGGAACATGGAGGAACTTCAAGAGCGTAAAGCTTCGGGTGTACTCTAGATCTTTGTAATTTGTAACTTTCATTTCCTTTGTCCATTTCATCAATTTGATATACTGTACCCTTCTGGGCTCAGCATTTGCCCACATAACAAGTATAGTACGTTGGATTGAAGGCAAAGCAGCCATTGTCCGTCGGTTCTCTTTCTCGATTCTGTCTAGAAACTAAAGTATTGTTTGTTAATAAATGTTTATATCTGTCGCAACTGGTGTAAAAAAAGGCAGCAACTGTTGTTGGTCTATCGTATGCTTTGCTTCATTTGTTAAGTGAGGGAGTGTGGGATTGATTTTTGCGACACACAAGTTGTGGGTCTAGTATAAGCCCTGTTTAAAATACACTTGCTAAGTGAATTTAGCGTGAAAGTTAAAATCTTGCTATAGCGGATTAGCTAGTTGTTATGCCTTTATTTGTTAGTAGCTCTTAGTTAGCTCTCTTGTGTGTTTGTGTCGCTGCACGTGTTTAGAATAGCTATTAGCGCTGTAGGAGCTTGCTTATTTGCCGCTATTAGTCACCTATTGCGCTAACTATTTGTTACAGGGTATAAGACTTGCCACAACACGATCGACAAACAACCGAACCCTGAGAATGACAAACGATGGATATAAAGTTATGTGTGCATATCTGTGGGTGAGCATCCACGTCGTCGTGCTAACTATCAAATATGATCTATCTATATATATCAGTATGATGGCATTATCTATAAAGCTATATGCAATTTATTAAAAAATTGTGCATATAATAAAATGCACATAAACAAAACTGTTTACTTAATATGCAAGTATCTTTTGAAAAAAAAAAAAAAACAAACAAACTTAATATGCAAGTATCGAAAACCAAGATAAAAGGCGTCATGGCAGCAGTATAAAAGGACACCTGCACCCTTCCTTTCCTCCTCACTCGACAAAGCAAATCTCAGCCTAAATTTCAGTCATGAGGGCCCAGGTCGCAGCAGCAACTGTCTTGGTGTTGCTCCTCCTCACCTTTGGTGAGTAAAATTCATCAATCCTGTTAAAAAAAAGGCGAAATTGAACATGAGTATATATAGGCAGCACTTGTTTTAGATGAATTTATCCATCCCTGTCTCGCGATTGATTGATTGATTATTTGCTTGAGCATGTAGCTGCGGAGGCGCGTACTCTTCTTCCTCCTCCTCCTATGTGCGAGGATCGAAACCAGGAATACAAAGGGAAGTGCCTTCAGGAGAAGGATTGTTCCGCCGCCTGCGTCAAAAGAGAGCTACACCGGAGGCTTCTGCAAGGGACGGCCGCCGTTCAAGCAGTGTTTCTGCACTAAGCCATGCAGTAGAAAGAGAGCTGAGGCTACACTCTGGTCGCCAGGCTTCTGATTGTGTGTGCTCATGACGCATGGCAAGGCGACTCTCGCATGTATGCCTAGGTTGATGAGTATATATATACATATATGATAAATAAGAGAAAATAGTAAGTGATTGATACTATGATTTTCTTGTATGAAGCTATGAAAGTAAAAGAGATTTTGCTTATCTAACCTGTGTCCGCGTGATTTGCTCTGAGACTGTTTTTTTTTTTTTTGTTGATGACGAAGTCACGCACAAATAAAAGGTATATTGGAGAGGACTAATTGTGTATACGTACAGAGAATCCTACCATGCGTGTATCAAATAAACCACTAGTTTTTTTTGGATAACCACTAGTTAATTTTAACCAGCTATTCAGCTAACAAATAGCTATAGCCATTAACAACAAAAAATTAATTATGTCTCATTCAAACAGCCCGAAGTTAGCATTAAGATGGCGGTAGATATATACATACGTATTGAAATTTCAAAAAAAAAAAAAATGGAAGTATAACATTTACATGGAACATTTTTGAGAATATGTGTTGCATTGTGAAGAAGAGATAAAACAACACCCGAACAGCTATTTCCTTTTGTGGAACCAGTTTGACTCAACTTGTCAGAGGTGCTCATAATAATAGAGTTTGAGTCTATACATTCGTAGAGTTGAATACGTACACATGCATGTTTGTGGACATTTGTACAATATAATTAGAAAAAAAAAACAAAAGTACGATAGAGCATGTCACAACACTTCTATTTCCAAGATCGAGGAACAAAAGCATGAAAACCACTCGTACCTTCGTCCGATCCATTCATCTATCTATATTAATGTACCTCTATTTCTATCTATATCTATATACATGTGTCTATATATCTATATCTATATCTATATCTATATCTATATCTATATCTATATCTATATCTATATCTATATCTATATCTATATCTATATCTAAATAAGAGTTAAATACACTTGAATCCTTTAACTTGAAAGCGTTGTGCCACTTAGATTTATGAACTCTCAAAATTAAAATCTAACCCCTCAACTTGATAAGTTGTGCCACTTAGGTCCACGGACTCTCAAAATCAAGTACAACATGTCACTTAAGTCCCAAGAACATGTTAAGTTGTGACACTTAAGGGTCGCTTTGTATTTAACTCTTAATCAATAAACACCCATGTCATGCATACATATACAACTCATTCATTGAGTACTACATGTTGAAAAATCAAAGTGAAATGCAATGATCCCTAAACATTGGATTGTGTAAAAAATCAAATACCATCATTATTTGTATCCAAAATAACAAAGTACCATGTAAAATCATCTAAAAACTTATATCTATGATTAACTAGTAATATTAATAATATCAACTGTAAAATCATATTAGTTTTGTCTCCTTTAATTATTTATAAACTAGTGATATATTTTTAAATCATATTAAATTATATAAAAATCCTAATTAGTCGGGATATATCATTAGTAACATGATATCTATATCTATATCTATATTTAAATAAGATGGGGAAGGAGAATCCTTTAACTTGTGCGTTGTGCCACTTAGGTTTATGAACTCAAAATTAAAATCTAACCCCCTCATTTTGTTAAGTTATGCCACTTAGGCCCACGGACTCTCAAAATGTTTTACAAAGATGTCACTTAAGTCCACGAACATGTTAAGTTGTGTCGGTTTGGGGGGTCGGTTTGTATTTAACTTAATCAATAAACACCCATGTCATGCATACATATACAACTCATTAATTGAGTACAACATGTTGAAAGAATCAAAGTGAAATGCAATGGTCCCTAAACATTCGTATTTAGAAAAAATCAAATACCATCATTATTTGTATCCACAAATAACAAAGTACCATGTAAAATCATCTAAAACTTATATCTATGATTAACTAGTAATAAAATAATATCAACTGTAAAATCATATTAGTTTTGTCTACTTTAATTATTTATAAACTAGTGATATATTTTTAAGTTTTATTAAATTATATAAAAAATCCTCAATTAGTCATAGATATTATTAGTAACATGAATAATTAGTAACCTAATTTTTAAAATCATATTAATTAGTTACCTAATTAGTACCATAGATATAATTAGTAACCTAATTAGTACCATAGATATAATTAGTAACCTAATTTAATATCATATTAATTGTAGCCTAATTAGTACCATAGATATAATTATAGTAACCTAATTTAAGATTATATTGATTTATGTACCATAATTATTTATAAACTAATTAGTAACCTAATTCAAAAATCATATCAATTTTATATACTTTAATTATTTATAAACTAATGATATACTTTAAGTGGCATAACTTAACAAGTTTGTGGACCTAAGTGGCACATATTAACAAGTTCATGGATTTAAGTGACAAAACCCACTTACACGATTTTGAGAGTGCGTGGACCTAGGTGGTACAACTTAATAAGTTTAGGGGTTAGATTTCGATTTTGAGCACCACGTGAAAGATGACACAGCACCACAAGCCGGGCTGACGGTGTATTTAGGCTCTTTATTCCATAATGTTGTGTCAACCGCCTGTATATCTATATCTATATCTAAATTAAATAATTATATATGTATCTAAATTCATATATCTATATCTATATATATCCCTTTCCGGATACCGGGCGCCGGTGGTAACTGATGCATGCACTCGGACACATATATGAATAGGCATTTTGTGCCCAATGACAACTGGATTCCAAACAGTCCAGACTTGAGGATCCAAACGGTGAGAGGAAGAAGCATTGTAACCAAAGTTCAGGACCTGATAGATCCGAGGACAGGGCAATGGGATGTTGAAATTCAGTGAGTTCAATCTTCAATTCAGTTGATGCACATCGAATACTTCAGATTCCTTTAACAAATGAAAGAGAGGATCTGGTAGCGTGGCATTTCAACAAAAATGGGTTGTTCTCAGTAAGATCGGCATATTATTGTCAATGGACAAGGAAGTTTGATGATGGTGGAGCTCGGGCTCAAGAATCAGATAATAGAAGAAGAGTATGGAAGCACTTATGGGAAGCTGAGGTTCCCCGGTAAAATAAAAATTCATGGACGCCGTATTCTGCATGACCATATCCCATGCCGAGGCAGTTCTTACAAGGCCCCGCCATATCGGAGATGATTCGTCGTGTCCGCTGCCGTGTCCATCGAGTCACGAAGATGTAAAACATATGATGTTCACCTGCCCCGGCCAAGGCTGTGTGCGGGCTATGGGGGTTTGGGGTGAACTGGGCTATTGTCTAAAACTTCGGCGGTCGGCATCGAGAGATCCTTTCGGTCCAGAGTCATCGACAAAGGCGGATGGTGCAAGGACTCAACGGAGGCTTAACTGAACTATACCCACTGGTGGATATATTTTAAATTTTGTTAAATTATATAAATTATTTTACCCAATTAGTAACAATTCAAATAATGAGTAATCTAATGACAATAGTTGCTATGGCAATGAATTATAAAACGTCAACAAGAAGATAGTAACCTAATTTAAGATCACAAGGCTTAGTAGCCTAATTAAAAGAAGATATAATTGTCTAAGTTAACATTATATTAATTATGTACCTTGATTAGCAATAAAATAAGCGGTAACCATTTAAAAATTGATCAGAGATCATATACTTTAATTATTTATGGCTTTTGTCAAACAAAGTAGTGCCTCATTTGGTAGATGCTCATATGGCGGAAGTTTGTGCATTGAGGGATGGAATAATCCTAGCTCGTTTGAATTGGATTTTGAGAGTTGGAATTCCAAAGTGGTACAACTTAATAAGTTTGGGGGTGACGATTCAGGGCCGGTGGACCTATGCTCTTGCACAAGCTGCCACAAGTTTATGATGAGTGCATTAATTGTTTTATTCTTTAATGATTGTGCTATTATACATATATATCAAAGCAAACATGGTGGCTCATTTTTTAGCTATCTATATCTTTATCTCAAAATTAAATAGTATATACGTATCTATATTATATATCTATATATATCCCTTTCAGGATACCCGGCGCCAGTAGTAACTGATGCATGCACTCAGACATATATGAATAGGCATTTGTACCCAACAAAGCAAAAACTCAACTTAGTTTCAGTTCTGTTCTGCCATGAAGGTGAAATTACGCGACGACTGCCTTGGTCCCTCCTCCTCCTGGCCTAAAGGTTGGTGATCGACTTCATCTACCTACAGAAACCTGAAAAAAAAAATATGGATCATGTAGTCACTCGCGGTTTTAGCTGATGAATGAAAGAAAAAGAGTATTGACTGGTTGGTTCATTTTGATTCAGCAGGTTCAGGCCAAGGTATGCCAATGGCTACCTCCCTGGCCGGATGTTGTGTGCTGCCAAACATCGCTTTGTCTCCCCATTGCACCAAGAGGGCTACACCGATGGCTTTCACCCAATCTGACCGGAAGTGCATGTGCACTAAAGGAATGCACAGATGAAGGGACTATTGGTGATGATCGACCGGCCTTGGGTGAGGAGGATCGGCTTCATCAAACTCAAGCATGCGGGCAAATGAATGTACGGTCTACCTAGTCTGGGCTTTATTTGGCTGATGAATATGTATAACTAGGATATATATTAACGTCATAACATGACAGTTAACTTCCTTCTTCATTGATAGGAAAGATATTGATTGGTTCGTTCATTTGATTGTGCAGGTGTTGAGGTCCAAACGTGTCCCCGTGCTATCAGAAGAATGTTCCAAGATCTTGTAAAAGCCAGGGCTACAAAAGACGGTTTCTGTCGCGGGGGCGGGGGTGATACCAGAATACTGCGCGTGCGTTAGTTGTGCGAACTTTATGGGTAGAAAAGTAATGGGGGAGATGATGGTGGAGGCCAAGCCTCGTTTCTAGAAGATGAGGCGATGAGTCCATGGTGATAGTGTCGATGATTAGGGCTCTTAATTGAGAGCTGAGCCCATGACTATTTGTCATTACCAAGCAATGTGAAATCTCATAATATCAGAATATTCTAATCAATAATATTTAGACAAATGCTGTCCCTCCTATGAATTGTCCTCGATGAAATGAAATATACTTTGAACGTAGATGCAGAAGACCAGCCTATAGTCAACAAAAAGTAGTTGAAAAGAAATATTATTCTTTCAGAAATTTTACAGGTGATGAAAATATTGAACTACAACTTCATCTGGCCAACACCTCCCTGAATGATCCATATAAAGGCCTCCGTCTCCTGAAGCTGTAAATATCAGTTATCTGGCACGACTGCGGTGGCGCAGCATTTTGCACCCCTATTGTTTCGTACTCGGCAGAATGGAGACCACCGTACACTTGTATACTAAGAATCTTCTTTTTGTGGCGCATTGATCTTCACATGATATTTGAAAGAAGTCTATCAATTCTTCGCTGCCAGGCTCTCCTCAGTGCAGCAACCTGCCATCATAGAATTATCTTGAGATTTGTGTTCACAAAACAATACACGAATCCAATCAATAGTACACACCTCTTCTTGTTTTCTATCAAATTTGAGGTTCCTTCAGAAATCTCTCCCCAGAAAAAGCTGATTCCTCACGGATGTTTTTGTATTTCTCCAGTTTCATATCAATAAGAGCACTTACATTACTCTGCGGGAGAAGCCATACAATTGTTATAAAAGGTACATAATCATCATGTAACCGAACCATAAAATGCTGCCGAAACAAACAGGTTGTGCTGTGACTTTGTTTGGGGTTTTTGTGACAGAAAGCTGAATCCTCACATATGTTCCTAGTTTGTAACTCTGTGTTTTTGTTGGGTTTCCCCCACTTTTGTATCTTTACTTTTGAAGTGTTTTTGGAACCTGCTTTTCCCTCATAATAATAACACATGCAGGCACTATTTCTGGAAAAAAAATCAAAGATTCTCCTAAAAAACATTATGATCTCTCTGTAACAACTTCTGGTTAAATTTAGAATCCAACCCAATGTTATAATTTCCACTGGAGGCCTGGCTACATGGTGCTCAGATACTAAAGCTTCGGAGCCCAAGTGCCAAAAGATCAGAAAACACCAGAAGCAAGTTGCCATAATTCCAATCAAGAAAAAATCCATAGCACAGCAAAAGTTGAACCAACAGTAAGACACAGTAAAAATAAGATACTTCACTTGTACGTCCTACCCTTGTTCATTACCAACACAGGTGAGTAGCATATCCTTCACGATCAATAATAAGTATCGGTGGTTGGTAATGCAACTTGCTTAACATTCTGGTTGAGAACAAAACTAGAAAACACAATTTTTGATTAGTTCATCTTACTTGTCCATAAAATAAAAGAATCAGGACCTGGTGCGGACAGCATACATTTTCAACTATGATTTCTATTCTGGTTGAGAACAAAACTAGAAAACACAACTTGCCATAGGTTTATCTTACTTTGTCCGTAAAAATAAAAGAATCAGGACCTGGTGCAGACAGCATACATTTTTTCAACTATGATTTCCAAGCATGTAGGTTTTCACTAGTAATTAAGCAGTTTATGTATGGGTTAAAGCATTAATATGTTAGCAGATAAACATCCCGCAATCACCAGGAAAGAGGAACCGGCATCATTATAGATTTGAAACAGGATGCTTTGAGCTTGATAAAACATTAATTACATGGAAAGAGAAGCACGCCTAACCTTGAACTCTGCATCAGACATCTCGTAGAGAGTGCCTTCAAACATCTTGAGAAAATTTTCAACAACTGGCATCAGATTGGCAGGATCCTAATGAAAATTGTACTAACTATTAGAGCTGAAGAGTATTACACATGTTCACAAGAAGCACTAGAATTGTGAAGAGGAGATTTAAAAAATAAAATAACAGAATGCATAAATTAGTATATTTACCTTAACAGTTGACTGGATTATAAATTGCAACCCACGGACACCTGAATCATTACTGGGAAACACACGTACACATTTTATTGACAAATGCATCACACAAAAAGAAAAGGACATAAGACAAATTCTTAAATAATAATAGAATAAGAAAGGTTTCCTTGTACCTTTGCCTAACTTGCAGCTATGTAGCCAAGTTGCTCAACTGATCGCAACTGATGAAAAGTTGGCTGCTTGGCAACAAGAGCAAGTAGTTGAAGTAGAACATTTTGCTTGACATTATCCTGATGAGTCTGCATAGATGAGGGTATTGTTATAGCATTACATTGTGTGGTGGTGGCAAATCCTGAGTCCTGGCGCGATGGAATTGATACTATATGAACATCGACACACACACGGTTAACATGGTGTAGCACTATGACATCCCATAGGTTAACCACCTAAGTTTGCTACTCTATGCAGATTCAGAAGATGAATCTTCCAACAGCACGTTTTTATAATCAATCTATCTATAACTCTTATAAAGATAAAACCCCACTAGATGATTTCTCTCTACATGCAAGGTGTACACATCATTCCCTCACTAAGTGAACCCACTAGATCCTCCACTTGGTTCCTTTAAATGCATCAAGCCACTTTCATAATGACTCCATCCAACATCTAAGTCTCATGTTCATCCAACTCCTATATTTCACTTCATAGCATCTAATCAAATTCATTCGTATTTTCTCTTGCATATCCAAGCAACGCACGGGGGATTTCCTAGTTACTATTACTTAGAGGTACTCTTCACTGGAATCAACCGTTCATATTCAATAGATGAATCGGTCAATATCACATTTTTAGAATCAATTGTATTCCTTGGAGGTACTTTTCACTGAAAACAATCATCCAGGAAGAACAAGTATAGAAAGCATGCCTGAATATAATGCAGAAGAGCAGAATTTTCATCTTGTTGATTTGAGCACATTACTGGATAGTAGTATCTCAAACCCTTTTCAAGCTTTACAATCCTCTTGGCCAGATGCTGTGATGGGGATAGTGGCTTGCAAACACTAATAGGTGCACTGAATAAGACATCTTCAACATGCTGAATGATATTTTTTTGCTTCATTGGGTTGAATATTACCTGAAATTGATATATGCAATTAAGAAGGGTAACAAAGAGAGCATCCTCAGTCAATCAAGACAGAAAAATATGAAACCAGGGTATTGAATCAAATTATTTTGAGGACGCATCAAATGTTCAAGTCAACTAATAAATAGATAAACCTGCAAAATAACACTCAATGAAGGTCTTAGACAGCAAATGAGGCAAAAAGTTCTAGATCACTAGCTCCGAGGTGGGAAAGTGCAGAAAAATTCCTCATCCCATGGCCACGCTTGGTCCTCCAGTATCAGCGAACAATAATACCAGGCTTGCTGGTATGGCTGCGAAATTTGACATTCTCATACTCCTTGTCATAGCTTCCTGAAGGCAAAAATAACGCCTTTAGTTCATAAAAGTGCATAGAAAGACAGTCTCAGCTTGCAATTGCACCACGAAACAAGTACAGTAGGTTGCCATGTTTTCCACTCGTCGGTCGAACCTAGTCGCCTTGGGACCCGACTAGGCCGATTAATCGCGATTAATCGGACGACTGTAAAACATGGGTAGGTTGAGAGGAATAATAAAGAAGGCATAACCAGAAACACTTTTTGATATTCTAGAACGCCTAGGGTAAAAGATACTATCAACTTCGATTAGTATTAGATAATAAAAGTCACAGTTAAAATAACAAGCAACAAATGTATCCGTGTTGGCTGCCCATAAATATTCAGATAATTTGCTTTATATACAAACATACTACAACAGGGTGACAAAAAAAAACTTAGGGCACATTATTGCACATGTACTCGGTCCCAGCCATCAATTACATTTTCCATTAAAAAACAACAAAATAGAATATCAGATCCTTGCACTATGTTTAATGAATTAAAATGAGACGTTGAGAAGTCTCTTTTTGTTCTGTAAGAGAGACAGAGGAACAATAATTCTGCAGGTTAAAATTTGTTTCCAAATTGGATATTTGAATGTGAACCTAGTCCCGACTCTTAAGGACTCCTACAAGTTGACATCACAAAATAAAAACCAAACAACATGCAAATTTGAGGGGCACTATCGCTGATTACCTTTATCACAGAAAAACGGTCAACCTTAACTTTAAATTCTGCAATCTTGCCAATAACAGTCTCAGAAGGGTTCTCATTTTGTCATTGAAGCAAAAGCATAGTTACCTACAAGATAGTACAGACACCGAATGGTGAAGGAATGGCATTAAGTAACACACACACACACACACACACAAGAAATTCATTTTGTATCAATGTTTGAATTGTATAGTAGTAACCCACTGAATATTAAGTAAAAATGCATCCACCATCAACTACATTAGGCAGGCACTCTGGTACCAAGCAATTTATGTGAGAATATCAGCATTGCAAGGGGGTCACAGAACTTTTTTTTTTTCTCGATCACGCAAAAAGATTTGCACATCTTTTGTATTTAAGAAGAAGAGTTTTTACACCACGCACGGGTGGCGTTTTGGGAGGGTAAGATTTACAATAGGCATTGCCTCCCTTGTCGTTTTTACACATGGCGATTACCGCTTGCTAATTCTCCTAGGTGGCGTTCCCCTCGCCTCTATCCATAGGTAAATCTGCTTAATCTTGGCGAGGAATTGCGCCGCTAGTGGCCGTTTAGGGGCACGTCAGAACTTACAACTCAATAAAATGTGATTACATTGTAAAAAGCACCAAACAGCAAAGAAACCATAGAAACTGTAAAATTCAAACTGCGAGTGCGAGCATGCATGTTGTACATTAGGGCCAATGCTCAAGTAAAATCCAAAAGTATCATATCAGTATCAGTCCAAGTATACTATATTTTTGCATACAATAGTAAAAAAGTACAAATAACCAAATTATAGGGCTATTATATGTTGCGAATTACTTGAAAAACCAACCTGAAAACCAATGTCATTTGGCTTAACATAATAATTCAGGCCGGCAACTTCAGCGTCATAAGCTGAAAGCAAAAAACAAAATTGGTTCATTACAGAAGATAGTGAAAGTCTGGAACAGGTTAGCTTTAAAAAAAAAGTAACAACCTTTGCACGGTACAATCCGTGACTCGTGACAAAACATGTACTGTACGTCAGAAAGTTAAGGGCCAGGGATAAAATTTGTGAAACTCATTTCACGGGCATCCCATATTGGAATTTTATGCTTTTTTAATTTCTTTAATTGATTGCATTAACTGGTATACATTCATCTGAATTATTGCTAACACATTCCAAAAGAATTTCTTTCCACAGTTCCCATTTCTAGTATCTAATACCTGATGCATCCATTATAATATATCCATGATAAAATATATGAGAAACAAGTGAAAGAATGCACTAACTAAAAATTTTGATCCGCTTTTTGTTGGAACTTAGAAGAACCATAATAACAGACATCTAAGGAGTCTTACATACCGTAATCATTCAGATAGTCCATAAGCAACCTCGTGAATACACCAGTAAGAACTGCTGACTCAGGTGAGCTTTGGGACAGTGGACAATGAAAGTCCATCTTGATATAAGCCTTGGGTGTGAAAAACATTGTATCGGGCTTGTACCAGAGTCTTGAAAATGGTGTCTTCCTCAGCATGGCAGGAAAACTTACCTGGATGTAAAGAGAGAGCATAAGCAAACCAGATAAACTTAAGCAAGCAAGCCATTCAAAATATTACCATTTCCTCTACACTTTTCAATTTAAGATCTCTTGGAATAAAGATGTTGTGTTTTGGCAGGTGTAGATCTTCCTCAGGGGCTTTCTCTACCCATTTCTGCAAAATAATTACAGGATATAAGACACAGGTACTTTTCTAGCTTCAATACAGAAAGTAATAATGTCCAAAAATGTACCTGTATGATTGATGGGGGACATCTTCGACAGAATATGATGTACCATACCATGGCTCTATTAAGTTCGTTTGCCCTTCAAATTTTTCGATTCCCAGAATATTCTGATAGGAGATACGGAGAGCAAAAAGAGAGATTTAAACAGAGGGAACAAAACAAAATGGAAAGGAAAATAAAATAAATTTCTCCATTTGTAATTTGTATGCTCAGGTAGTGCCCTGAGAATTACCTTACAGTTTCAGGAGTCAATTCATTTTAAAATATTCTGAATAGCATCTGGTGAAAACTTTGACGGCACAGATGATGCAATCAACCAATCTTCTGGTGGAAAAATCTGTGGTAATGACAAAAGGGATCCATTAATGGGTGGCATAGTTTACGTTATCATAAAAGAAAATAAGCATTTGGGATAGCTTACTATATAAATCTAGGGAACTACCATATCCCAATATTATACATAAAATCACATTGTACAACATTTGTATAATCTGTGTGAATTTTCCTACATATAGATCAATATTCAGCACACACAGATTGCTATGTGCCTAGACATATGATTACCACAACCATGGAAATTACAAAATGTATAGTTCTGTGGAAATCAAATGTACCATGATTTCTACATATTATTTTTGGTTCTTCAATCGCATGTAAATTAAAGAAAATGCAGATATAAAGCTTTTCTTTCATTTAATCTAGCTTTACTCATTGTATAGAAAGCTATTCCCTAAGAAAATAAGTTGCAAAAGTCTAGATATGATTTAAATATATGTGAACTGCACTACAGTGCATCAGATGTTAACACAGGAATGTGCAAATAAATCCAGTATACAGAAGGGCAACAGTTGTAAAGATAAATTTAAGATAAGCATAACTGAAGCACCTGCATGTTTGAAGAAATATTTACAGCATAATTGATAGGAGGGGCTCTTGTCTCGATAGTGGAATCCTGTCTCACAGATAGCTTGAAGCTTCAAAGTCCAACCAAAAGGCAAAAATGTATTAGTGCACAAAAAAAATACATGAAAAATCTGAAGCAAAGGAGAGAGAGAGAGAGAGAGAGAGAGAGATCAACATTTTTACATTGTTGAACAATTCATAGATCATTTCATTTCTCAAATCAGAGAAGCCTATTTTAGTTATGCAAGTGTGGATGATACAAACATAAATGACTTTCAGCTTTCAAGCCAAGACCCATGTTTAATTGGGTGATAAAGGAACATGCATTACATTGCAAGTATAACCCAAAATCAGAACTGTCTTGTAGGTTCTTCAATTAACTGAAGTAGAATATATCAGACAACTACGAAGTAAGAACAAGGGTTGAACAAATCATAACATGTTACTATATCTCATGAAAAATTATTTTCAATGCAGACTTTTGTTCATATTTATTATAGTGTTAGTCTGGTATTACTGATAAAGAGTAAGTGTCCTGATTGACTAAATTCTGAAACATACTAAAATATTCATGGAAACTGAAAGAATCTCTGGCATGCATGCACAAAAAGCTTCAACTCATGACTCATAAAATGGTCAAATTTGGTAATGTACAATATTATTATTCATTTTTCATAATAAAAACATGTATTCCAGACTAAATTACCTCATCAAATATCCACTTAGGAGTTCCAGAGGTCTGCAGCAACTTTATATATCTGAACAATAGTCCAACAGTATCCTCCATATGTTCTATCACCAGTAATCAGATTTGTGATTCTCACTTACATTTCAAAAGTTGATATCAAAATGGCCCTTCAGAAATTATAACTCACCCTGGCCTACATCTGTGAGCTGAATAGTAACGGAGAAGAAAGAAAAATCATGACTCCAATCAACTTCACCAGCTCCCAAACTCATAGCCCATCCTGAATATTCAACAGAATCAGAATTTAACCATGATGACCAAATAAAGAGGATAAAAAATAGAGTTCTCTTGGGGAGGAATGAGAATATCAGCAAACAAGTTTCATACATGAAAAGGGAGTAACAACAGTGAAAAAGAAATTTATACAAAACTGAGGCAAAATCATGTTGTTCCTTTTTTTTATTCATAGGGAGTTTGTTTCTCTTTGACACATCTTCTTCAAATGTACGTAAACGCAGTTCCTTTAAGTTATTTAATCTATAGGCCTAAGATACCGTGGCTGAGAGCTACTTGGCTATTTATTTCATTATTAACTGTGTATGTAACACTATAACACTAACAGGACCAAAAGCACACAAAAACATAACCCACACTATTCATCCATGCATACTGCAAATAAATGTAACATAAAATAACAATGAAGAAACAAAGTTAGGGCTCTGGGAATGACATGAACATAACCCACTACTCGGACATAAGAGATTTAGAACAAACACACACGGAGGTAACCCAACTCAAAAGCCCAGCAAACACTTCTGGCATGAAGTAAAATTCTAAACTGCAAGAAAGGCCAAAGAAGGATAACTTACCCAACTTCTTAAGTATGTAAAAGAGATCCTTCTCCTTCATGACCAATCAGATGGCTAATGTACTTGCTAGGGCCTTTCTTTGTAATGCCGGATATTGGGAGTGATTGGAAATAGGATTCTCAAAGTGTGCCCTTCTTTAATGGGGACTGCTTTGACAAGAATCTGCAAGAGAACAACTCGTATAAACAAGTGTACTAGTATCTGTAACTGAAGTCTTACTTTTCAACTCATATCCTGCAATGTAAATACTAAATAGTAAACCTGGAGATGTTCACGTGTACATGGATGCCCAGGAAATGAAAATGGCTTCCTCCCAACATCTCTAATATCGCAGAACTTATTTTCAACAAGGTTCTGCAAGCTATCGAGACTATCTGCAAATACAAAAGATATGAGATTTGAGAAGGAAAATAAAAAAAAAGGTTTTGGCTGCAGATAACTTGTAAGGAAAGAACAGTTTGATGGAAAACCTTTTCCATACACGACAAGTTGCATCAAGTTGGCTGAGTAGTGTGAATCATAAAATTTAATAAGCTCAAGCCTTGTGTCCAATCCTTTCTCCTTTGGTTTAACTTCAAGAGTATTCCAATTTCCTAATCAATAAGAATTCTGAAATCAGTTGAGGAGTTGTCCAATATTTCAAGCAAGCAGTGAGAACCAGTTCTAAGGAATTGACCAAGTCATCATTCACGAGGTCAAGTATTCATTTAGTTACTCTCAAAATGTTACGGTCTTTATATTATGAACTCCATTGATTTTAAATTTTTAATTTTAAAGTAACAAGCTCATATCTACTGCAAGCTTTTGTACTATTACAAGATTCTATCACAAACAAAAACTGAAATAAAAGCTTTCTGAAACAGCCAGTATGAATGCCAAAATGAATAGATATCATGTTATTCAAGGAATGAAAGAAATATATAATTAAGTAGAAGGTGAGCAATGTATTCTCAGTGTCATTAATAGTATGTAATGTAAGAACAGAAAGGGAAGGGGGAAAAAACATTGTTCAGATAACAACCAGTGCTGAACTTATGATAAGGATGATTCTCTGCAGAAAGATGCTTCTGAAGCTGAAAACAAGGACAGGCATAAATAAAATCAGATCTCTGTAACTAAGCTGTCTGAATATTTAACGTGAGCTTGGAAAATGCAAGTACCTGACTCATTCGCCATGGATCTGACAAAAGGTTTTTCTGATTTTCTAAAAGTGGAAAATGGAAATTAGAATTTAAAATGTTATTCCAGCAACAGCAACAGAAAAATGAAAAAGGACATCACATACCAGAGTCAACAGCTTTTATTTCCCTAAGTGTAGCATCTGGGGACATCAATGGCTTGATAAAAAATTGTGCAAACCTAAGATTAGATTACACAAGAATAAGTGAAATTTCACACAAGGAAAATAAGGTAAAAATAGAGAAAGTAATAGGAGGTACCTATCTAAAGCATCATGCAGGCTATCACTGTTCACATCAAAATAGAAGTTCGTGCGTTCAGAAGATGTGAAAGCATTGGTTGAACCACCATGCTACAAAAGAAAACACCCGTTATCAAAGTACTTATACCATAAGCAACACATAGCGACATAAATTTAGTGTAGATAAAATGCACAAAGCGGTCCTAAACTAGTCCTAGGTTACCATCAGGTCCTCAATTTCTAAAAACGCATTTTCAAGTCCCCAATCTTGCCCTAGGGTGTCATCCAGGTCCAAACTGTCAAAATATATCATTTTCAGGTCCCAAATTTGTTACACGGTGTTATCCAGGTCCAAATGAGGGTGGTCCCACATGTGGCGCCCATCTCCATGCTCACCCGGCTTTGGTGAAATTGCGAGCTACTGAAACCTAGAATCAAAATTTGGCACATTTGGCACAAACCAAAGATGACCGATCTGTAGTATAGTGCTTTTTATTTTGCAAATTTGGGATACATCAAGCAAAAATGTTCCTTGGGCTATACAGCTTTCATTTTTCAATTGTTTGTTTTTCCAATTTTGTGTTTTGTGGGAAAACAAACGTTCAAGTAGTTCTACTGAACTCGTTATTTGAGTTAGAGAAAGCTGATTTTCTCTACAGTTGTATTATTCTACCCTGACCAAATAGTGTCAATAAAACTTCTAAGAAAGAAGTCAGTCACTACTAACGACATGAGGAACTGCATCCAGGAACTAAAGGAGAAAGCAGGATTTCATTGTCAGTACCAGTTAAATCCAAAACAAATTACAAAAAAAACTACGGCCGTTTACAGGAATCTATTTGTAAGTAATATAAATAAGACATAATTTTCAACCTTGCAAAATAAGCCATACCTCTGTAATGTATTTTGAGTAACTGTCTTCTTCTGGATATTTTTCACTTGCATAGAAAAGCATATGCTCTGTAAAATTGAAACAATCATAAGGATAGGGTTTAAAAAGAACAACCCATATAGTATTCAATTTCCATCAAGATGTTGGTAAAAATGCAACTAAAGCAATATAAAAGCAGACCAATAAGTATCTATATATGTAAAATGCAAATTAGATATATTGTTCAAAAATTATTGATCAAGTCCATAAATACACCTTAAAAGGATCCCGGCAATTAAGTAAAGCATCAAACCAAGTGAAAAATGCATAAATTCAGGAAACTATATATATAGAATATCAGACAACTTGTAGAGTTCATCAGCTAATTCAACTGAACTTTCAACTAGTATATGTCATCCATAAATGGGAACATAGTATCGTGACACCATGTAACAGTATTCTCCAAGCATGAATCAAATTATTTACGTTTATTTTGCTGACATGCATGTATGGATTCAGATGAGTATGTTGTCCTTGTCCTGGTGCTTTTTCATCACTAAGCCTTAAGATACTTGCAGGTTTACTGGGTAAACAGTTAAACACTTAGTTTCTCCAAACTCATCATTTTTCGGGATTACTGACCGTGGGGTGTCCCAGTCCACATATCATCAAGCAATCGATACCTTTTGTAAATTTCAAATTAACAACAAATGCCAAGAAAGTTCTTCTCAGCACGACTTGTTCACTCCGCTCATCAGATTCAACAATATTTTGACTGCTATAAAAGTTCTTTCTGAGACATCTTTTCGCAGATACCAGTACAGACTTGGATGGTCAAGTGGAATCTAGCAGGTTTCAAAAAAAAAAAAAATGTTCAATTGGACCTAGAGTATCGCTGATCCTCCTTTTTCATGTTTGCTTGCACCTAATGTCTATAATATAACCCTATTTATTTGCATGTATGATCACAATTCACAAGAATACATAAGTAACATCTGTTTCACAACCAAATGTAAATTCAAATGCACTGTAACGAACATTGGGACCTAAGTTGTGATAAGACTACAGTACATCGAGAGAGCACAGCAACTAAAAATACTCCCTCCGTTTCAGAAAACATGAAATTCTCACGTCCTGAGGAGTCAAACATTACAAACTTTGACTAAAATTATATCACAAAATACTAAGGCTTATGAGACAAGTTAAGTACCGTTAGATTAGTTATGAAATATATTTTCATAATAAATTTATTTCGAGACATAAATCCTAACACTTTTTTGCTATAAACTTTGATCAAAGTTGAAAAACTTTGACCGGCACGCTTCCCACAATTGCATGTTTTTAGGAACGGAGGGGGTATTAACGTTCATGTATTCCTCACTTCCGAGCTATTCACAACCAATCAGGGAAAAGCTACGGACAAAAACAGGATCAAACTGAAGCTAGGTAACCCCAGCAGTCCAGAACTACAGTAAGCGAGTTCAGAACTTCAGATGCAGCAAGATGAAACAGAGCACTGACCAAGGAAGTGCGCCAGCCCCTCTAGCCCATCGGGATCGCAGAAGTACCCCACCGAAACATTCATTGACGCCGCTCCCTGCAAAACAAAGCACAATTCACAACCTCGAAACCTCACACAAAAATCAAAAACCACCGCCAGGGTCCATCCAAGCCCGATCGAAGTAGCAGACCTTATCGGTATCGGGGTCGCTGATGAGCAGGCACTGGAGCGAGTTGGGGAGCACGACGCGGCGGTACCCGCGCTTGTCGTTGCGGGGCCTGATGATCTCGACGTCCCCGGTCGCGGCCGTCACCGCCCCAGCCGGCGGAGGGGCGGCGCCGTTGGCCGGGTCGCCGGGGGCATCAGTCTCGCGGAGCCTCGAATCCATCGCGGCGGCGGCACAGCCACCGGGCTCGCCGATGAGGCTTCGCGACCGCGATACTTGGAGCGGAAGTTGGCAACGAAACGGGGCGGAGCAGACGAGCTGTGAACTGGTTTGGTTTGGCTTTGCTCGCCGCTGTTGGATTTGGGGGTGGGGGCTGACGGCGACTTGCGGCGCGGGTCAGTTCAGTGAGTCATAGGATCAGATAGCGGTAGTCAGATTGGCTGGCCGGCCGGTTCTTCACGGCACACGGCTTCAGGAGTAGGAATGGACTGGGCCGGGCCGGTTGGGTCCAATCTGAAGGCGTCACGGTCCACGTGCTGCGGTCGCTCCGTGCACCACGGATCGCGGAAAATAAGGGAAACCTAGAAACGAATTAAAAAAATACATTTTAAACATTTGAATGAAAAAAATTAAAATTTAGTATGTTCATAGTATACTGCAAACATAAACTTTGTAAAATTTTAGGATACAAATTCTAGAAATTTTCAAAAAAAAAAAAAATGATACATTTTAGGTATATTTGCACAATATAAATCAAAAATCCTAGTGCAAAATTTATGTAAAATTTTACTGATAATTAAAATACCAAATATTGTGCACATATACCTAAAATGTATCAGTTTACTAGTGCACATGCATTTAAATTTGTTATTTTTGTATGATTTTCTAGTTTCAATTTACATCTCACCTTTTTCATGTGAGTACATAATAGTTGTCACAACTATTACGGCCGTTTAGGGGAATGAAAATCCTAGTTGTCACAGATATTTTTATCATCATAATTTTCCATCATGCTTTTTAAATATATATTTTATATAATTTTATAAATAACCTTCTTCGCCAACTGTTTTAAACTCGCCATTTTGATATACATCTATATTATATCTAGATGACATCCATTTTGTTATGCATCTAGATATTATGTCTAGATGTATAGCAAAATGGACGTATTAAAAAAAAATCAAAAACGACTTATAATTCGAAACGGAGGGTATCTAGATGCATAGCTTAATTGGATGAACAAAAAAGTCAAAGTGGTTTATATTTAGAACAGATACAGTAGAACATTTGTAAATGACTTCTTCATAAACTGAACAACACGTTGTCATATACACTTTTCGCCATGACAAGCATTAAAATGCTCCACAAATTTTATTAAATCTTCGTTTGTATTTTTTTAACAAAAAATTGACGATGGGATTAGATGCTTTCATCCCACCCTGTCTTGCCGCCAATTTATTGGGACGGAGAGAATAGTTGAAGTAACGCAAACCCTACCCTTATGAGCACCTGACCTAAACCTAGACACCTAGGAAGATCCAGTCGCCAGGAAAAAAGATAATGAATCACCGTGATTTGAAAACACTTACCATTGGACTACAAGCCAATTCGCGGATCTGAGAGAAAGGCCTGTTTCTAGGAAGATCCAGTCAAAAGATAATGAATCAAAACAAAAAAAAAAAAAAACATAGAAATAAGACAGAGTGAATAATGAAAAATTATAAAATTTCAAAACACATGAGTGGATACTTTGAGCTATTTGGAAGGAAAAAGTCTTAGAATTTAAATTTAAAAGTGTTAGAATTTATATGAATATAGTTCCCTTTAGAATTCATATGAAGAAATTCTAATAAATCTCAAAGGGCCACTATATGTGTTCTCTCATGGACTTTGATGTTTAAGCCCATGAGTAGAGGTGAGAGGTGAAATATCTATTAGTACCATATTGCTAACTGATGTGGAGGTAAAGAGTTTTTCTCCCAATATATATGTATCAATCCTCCCGTGAAAAGACACACAAAGACAACAACAAAAACATAATTGGGAGTTTCATCTCCACCACCGTTGACCACATCTACAATCAGCAGGTATAAATAATCCTCGTGATCTAATCTAGTCATTCATATTGTCGGGTGTACAAACATACTTGCACATCATGTGCCATGCTCTGTTTGACCATGTTCTATTTTTAATTTGAAATTTGAATAATTATTTAACAAAAATTACACAAACACGAGCAAGCATAGCAAGAGAGTTCGAGTTGGAGTAAATATTTTGTCTCCTATATCATTAAGTTCCCTTTTCTTTCCAAGGGAACGAAAAAAATCCTCAATTCAAAACACTTTGATTTTTTTTTTTTTATAATTCCTTTGAGAAACCTTTGATCCAAATCGGCCCAAAACTAGCCAGGAAAATCCCTACTTGCCGAATGCCTCTTCTAAAAACAACCAGAAAGAGAAGATAAAAAGGCTTAGTTTTTATTTTATCAGCTCATGAGGGGCTATAAGGTCAAGATCGGAGTCGAAGTCAGCGTGTGAAGTACTAAATTTGTTATCTATATCTCTTTATAAAGCTGATTTGCACTGAAGTCTATCTCAACATGCAAGTCGTGTGCATCATTTTCTATTATCAATATTATTATTATTATCTTCCACTAGGTATGACATCCCAGTAGCACTCAATCTCTTAATTGCAAACTGTGACATCATATATTCATTCTAAATGATTCGCAATCTTCGGCAATGCACGGAATATCTAACGGAAGTCCTTACTAATTTACTAGTCCGGATTTGAGACGAATAAACAGTCAAAAACAAGAGTAAACTAATTGACAACTGGCAGAAATCCCCAGGGCATACCAGGATCCATAGAATCATCAGCAGTGCATGAAACCAGACGGGCAAAAAAAAAGTAAAACAAACACAGATCCAGGTGCTAAATGCTCATACGGCCACAGACACAGTACGGGCTCTCACAATTCACAAAGGCGCCGTCCCGTAGCCGACACAACACGACGGTGATCATGCCAGCACGGCCGCGGCCAGAGAGCAGGGACGCGGCGACGGTCGCGGCCACGGAGCTGGCTGAGAGGGACTTGGGCGCGGCGTTGGGGTGCGGCGACGGCGCGGCCGTGGTGCCACTGGAGGGCTTGGAGCTGGAGGGTGTCGGGGACGGTGCGCCGGTGGGGGACGCGGAAGGGGCAGCAGAGGAGCCGACGCGAATGTCCACCTTCTGGCCGGCGGCGCAGTGGCCCGTGAAGCCGCAGAGGAAGTAGTGGTGGCCCGTGGTGCTGAGGACGACGGAGTCGTTGCCCGTGGACCAGGTGGCCGTCGGCTTGGTGGCGTCGCAGTTCTTGTAGTCCGCCTTGCTCACTGCCAGCACGTTGTGGAACTGCTTGTTGTACGTGAACACTGCAAACATGCGTCAACAAGGTCGTCAGACATGAATCTAAGTAATCATTAGCTTATTTTTAAATTTTTACCAGCAGAAATAGGAGAATGCCGATTTTCATAAGGAGAAACGTAAACATCGTCATGGGCAAACTTTTTGGTTGTTGGGGATTAAAGCACAATGAATAATGATTTATTTATGAAGCATATAGTAGCTCATATCAGCACGGATCCTACCATCTACCAACCCACTCAATGGCGGTACCGATCGCCTTTGGTGAAAGTGTCTACGATTCCACACTATCTAGCTATCTGCGTTTTTCATGAAAATTCCACACAGTAGTAAGCCAAGCCAGAATTTTTATCTCCACTCGACTGCTACTTTACTAATCGGCGGAGATATGATGGACAAAAGATTCACCTTTGGTTCATCAAAGGCAGAATTCAGTGCAGCTGAGGAATAAACTGGTAAAAAACGAGGAACTGGTAAAAAACGGGGACTTAGTGGCTTCTCTAGTGGACGAATTGGTAGGACTAGGAGCAGTGATCACCATGGCAACTTTACAGCTCATGAGCCTACCCCAATCTGGCATCCACATTGCAAGCATGACACTGTATCATACACATCGGCAATCATAGAAACCTTTTCTGGATGGGCTATCCTCATTTGATCAAGTCCTCTCATTACTGTATAGCTATAAAGATGCTATGCACGCCATCCTCATCTTTTGGACCCACTAAGTGCCGGCCGCCGGCAAGAGCCAACAACCAGCCAACAGATCGAATCGCTGGATCGGACGAACAAACTGAAAGAGCAGATCGTGGATGAAAGCGAAACAACCATACAATGAGAGCGCATGCAGCACCGGTGAGTTGGCAACAGGGCCCAGCATTATTTGACAAGCAAGTCGTTGCATACGGAGTAATCATATAAAAGTCATTTAGGTGATGTATTTCAGGCAGATGCGGAGAACAGGTGAACAAAACATCACATCGTGGTGGTAGCTGAGCAGTGCACAGTATAGCGTGGAGCAGCGATAGACAATATTTTGGTTTTTTTGTGGTGGATTGGTTCACCAAGAAAGTATCGCATTTTGGTTTAGGCTTGCCAAAATTGTGAATGCCAGTAAAACAGTAGTTCATCATCTAAGGCGGGTGATTATAGGCTTGCCAAAATTGGCAACTACTAGGTCACTCAGTCTACAGCTCTACATCAATGATGAACTCGACAACGGAGGCGACCTGTCATCCATTTCCACCAGAAGGATGTGGCGGGTGGCCAACTCTCCATGCCTCATTGGGGTAAGAGACAACAGAGTGGGCTTGTAACCTGGTGCAGAGATATATATGGACGTGCACGGTTCATTTCTGGAAATCCTAACATGGGTTGCCGTGGAATCCCAATGCTGCCGAGGCATGCACGCACACCCACCGCAAGGTAAGGCAAAGCCTACCCTATTTTCTTATCTAAACCTTCCCTAACTTGGCTGTGGCATTAAGGAAAGGTTAAGATGAGGATGTAACTAAACCAGTTGGGATCTTACAAGTGAAAAGATTGTTCGGTTTCGAAAAAAAAAGATGGGACAAGTGAAAAGGTGTTGTGAATGTTCTGTTCGCGGCCTCACGAAGAGAACCGTATGGATGAAAATGCTAAAATGTTTTCTTTATGTTCCATGTGTACCATGTGTGGGACTTATTTTGTATGCACATTTGATACTGTGCCACAAAACTGTCATGATGGATAGCACTAAGTTAGATCAAATGAAGCAAGGCGCAAGCTAAGAAAATCATTAGTATTCCAGTACACTTCAACTTTCTTTAAGACGATGGTGGTCCAGCAACTAAAGCAGATTCAAGTTTTTCCGGAAAGGAGAAAGCTCGTTCGAATAAACACTTTATCTAAAAGCTAGAAAAGTGTCCTTCATTAGAGAATTAACCAGGAAAGGCAATAGAGCCTTTATCTGAGAAAAGAAGGCAAAAGCTTTGTTGACCTCTCAGTTCTGGAGCACATCGCACATTCTATTGTCCTTTGGCTATCGGGGCAGTTGCAAGTGTAGGAGAAGGGTGACATCACTGACATGTCATGCTCTTTGCGCTGGCCAGAGCCAGAGACAAGTCCCGGAGCACCGGAGCATCAGGAATTGTTGATTCGGCGGAAACGCCCTTTTCGCCGGCGGAGCCGGACGAGTGCAACGGACGGCAGCACGCGGGTGTGATGACTGATGAGCAGTGGACGACCCCACCGCCGTCCACCAGTACACCACCACGGGGTCCGGTGGGTCTCTTCGGCAGAAGCCACGATCCCGACCAGCTGGTGGCAGGCCAGGCCAGCGCATCTTCCCGCGGCGCGGTGCGTGCCGGTAGCCCTCTGCCACTGATGCCCTTCTGCCCTGTGCCCCCCACCATTAGTGCCCGGAGGTCTGGTGGGGGCGTGCGTCACGCCGAGAAAAACGCCGGAGCGTCCCCGCCGGGCGGGGCACGAGCACGGCCACACCACATGGCGGAGGCCGACGCGGGCCGCCACGGACGGCCCTAGCCTACTCCTACCTACCTGGAGCTACCACCGTGTTTCCGTTCTGATCTGCATCGATCGCATTCCGGAAAGGAAAGCCGAAAGCCTGCAGGTCGCTAGCCTGGCCACTCATCCTCATCCTTCATGCCCAGCTAGGGCGGCCCACCCACTCCAACTGCTGGTGCTGCACAAGACGCGTCCCTACGTACGCACCCAGATCGATCGATCCGCCGACACTCTCTCTGTAGTCTGTTTCCTTACGGCCAACGTTCCGTCACGTCGGCCATCAATGAGATTATTATTGCTAATCCTCGACACGGTCATCCATCATTACTGGATCATTAACTTCACGGCGGTACCTCCTCCCCCCGGCGCCAGCATAGATTTTGCGGGCACTGCGAGTACTGCCAGTACTCCCTTACTTTACGAGAGCAAATAATAAAGGCGGCGTAGCTAGGCGCCGCACAAGCCGACGACGAACGCGGCGCCGGGCTGTAAATGAGGCCTCGGCTCCAGCCCCTCCAGCCAGGCAGACACCGCTCGCCGTGCCGCGCGAAATGTACAAGTAGCTAGCGTGGCCACCGATTCGATCTCGGGTGGTGCTTCCTCTTTCCATTCACGTGTAAAGCGGCCACGGGTAAACGCCAAGGTCTTGTGGATAGCGACGCGAACACGGGCGGTGGATGCAAATGCGATGCCTTGCTTGGGTTCGGTGTGGTGCGGTGGTGCCGGTGCCGCACCACACCAACAAGGCACCAAACGGAGACGGAGGTGCGCGGCCTTTTCTTTTGCTGCTGGCGCTGGGACGAGTGAGTGTCCACGCGCGACGTGAGCGAGTTTTCGCTAAAAATTATAGCGCGTGGGGCCCCGGTTCCGGATTCTAGCAGGTAGTGCTGTTGTTTGCTCTCCTGCATCAGACCATCACTCCATGGCTGGTGCCTGGTGGCCGCTACCGGAAGCAAACTGACAAGAATCACACATAAACAACTCTGTTGTTGGGCTCTACTCTCGACGCCGAGAGGGGCGGTGGAGACTGGACAGGGCAAACAAGAGGACAGGAAACTAGTCAACTACGTACTCGTCTTCTGATGGACGATCAATTTGTGCCGAGTTGCTGTCTAAGTTTGTTACAGAGAACTACTCCTACAACCATGTGTGATGTGTCGTGCTACTGCTGACCCGAGTGCCACTAGTGATCAGTCCATCCGGCCGGGGGTTTTATACTTCTTGATGAGAAGGAACATTCCCTGAATTTCGGCAGAAAAAAACGAAGTGTGTTGGCTTCAAAATTCTCAGTTCTCCTAGTGGAATTCTGAAGAAAAAAAAAACTAAAGGAAAACAGGGAGGAGTGATTGCTCCTGTCCTGTGCTCCTGTGCTGCTCGTGCTCGATCAACACACACACACACACACACAAAGAGAGCGCAATCGAGAGACAGACAAGGGGGAGGGGATGGGACGCACCAAGGATGTCGCCTTTGTGGAAGGTCTTGGAGCTGGCCCAGGCGGCGTAGTCCGGGTTGCCCATGATGGTCCACCCGGCCTTGTCGCCCACCTCGTACACGGCCGCCGACGCCACGCCCGCCCACAGCACCACCACCAGCGCCGCCACGGCCGCTGCCACCACCGCCCTCCGCGCCATGGCTCCGGCCGATCGAGCTACGGACCAGACGCGAGCTGCCGTTACTCCTGCTCACGCGCTCTGTAGCAGTGGGAGAGCGATGGCAGTGTGCAGCAAGTACTGGCTGTTGGCTGGCTGACCAACCGAGCTGGTGTTAAATAAACAAACTCCGCGGCCGCGCGGCCTTCCAGCCCGGCCTGGGCCCCTGGCCAGCGAGGTTCCCGGAAATACCCTTGCGGCCAGCGTTTGGTGCGTTTGGTGTGCTCGGGTTTTATGTGTTCCTGGTGGTAATTTCTCGTGGTCGGCCTTCCGGGTTTCCGCTTTGTTGCCGTTGGTTGCCTCCGGTCCGGTTGAGGCCTGACCAGGGTCTCGTCTGCGCTGGCGCTGCTGATAGGGTTTACCGCCCGGACAGCCGGCGCGGGTCGTTCGCTGTCCACGGCACGCGACCAATGCTGGGTGGGGTGCCGGGCTGCTGGCAGTTGCTAGCCTGCCACTGCTCGCTTCATCATCGGAACGAAGCTGCACATGGGGTGCAGAAGCCATGGATGGGATGGAAGGCCCAAGCGAACCAACATGCGGATGCAATATGCGTGCCCGGTCGCCCAGATAGGAGTATACGTTTTGCCCCCTCGGTGCATGGCACGGAGAATACGTCCAGCGGTCCAGGAGCGGGACCCCGGCCTGGAGTGATCTTCTCGCCGTCGACGGAAGCGTTTTGCACGACTACAGACGCGGCATAACCGCCGGAGCTGTGGCTTTCCAGTTTCCACCCGGGTCCGCAAAGGCCCCCAACGTTTTTGGCGTGTGTGCAAATAATTAAGCAAGGTATCGAGAGGATTCTTTCGGTGGAGTTTATTCTAAAAACAAAGATGTCAATACATCTTTTTATTAGAAGGAGATGTCAAAACATTTTGACAACTTTAGCAGCACGTACTTGAGGGAGAGTCCATATGTTGATAGAGACACGTAGGTCGCTTTGCACAACCCCCACAACGGAACAAACAGCTACATTTCGCGAGAGTATGTATAGGTGTAAGTAGGCTATGGATAGATGGTTTTGTTTACAGAATTCCTACTATGTCGTTCAGTGGAGTCCACTGTCCAGTCCATTCTCTACACTCGTCTACTGCACGGCAACAAGCTGGACTCTCTAGATTGTCGTAGTATCCTTTTTCCCAGGATGACAACGACATGGCGCGAGTGTTGATCTGATCGGTGACGTGCGGGCGCGCTGACCGGCCGATCCTACACGTCGCGCACGAGCTTCCGGAGACGACGGAGGCGGCCGGCGACAAGTGGAAGATGCAGTCGACAAACGTGTCTTCGTGAACCGGCTTCCGCTGCTCGAGAGTCGGGAGTTACTGCTAACGGCTGACGCGGCTGACGCTCGGCGTGATGACACCATGAGCTCAGGCCTCGCCGGACGCCGCGAGCCCGCGAGGCAAAGCATTTGGCGGACGACGAGAGCGAAGGCCCAAAGGCCGAAGTAGTATTGGACCTCATGTTTGGCCCGTTTCAGAATTCAGATAACAGGATCCCTTCACCTCACCGATAACAGACCGGCCCATATGCACGAGCTTTTTGAGCAACTTTAAGACGGTACTACGTTGTAGTTTGTAATAATTGTAATAGAACCATGCCATGATCTCAGTTGTTGTCAAATACCTAATTTTGGAGGAACTAGGATCATGTCCGTGCGTTTACTACGGGTGTTATACTTGCTCACTTGACACTTCCATTCAACAAGATTACATGCTTCCAATAAGAGTACTGATTTGTACTCATAATAGTTGTGTGAGAAAAGAGAACAATATACCACAGTTGTAGGCCTTAGATTTTGTATTTCCTATGCTTACAATTTTTAAGCTACCTTTGTTTCTCAACGGTTTAGATCATTATACTTTGTATGAAAGAAATACTTTCTTCTGAACACGAGTTTGCTTGATCCCCATAATTCTCATCCTTTTAAAATGGACGATGCATATACCATAAAAATTATAGACATGCCGAACTAATTGCATGCCAACTATAATTCTTTCTTGAAGCAAGAAAGATGAATAAAATTTTATTTGTTCAACTATAATTCATAAATAATACTTTTTGATTTTAGAATGTGTGTATAGTATGGATACAAATTCTAGGGAGGTAGTGAATCAATATCGGGGTTGCAGTTAGCTACATTCATCAAAGCTCACGATTGCTAATACAACGCTCTCTCATTCTCGCTCGGCATCAAACTCCGGCCTGCTTGAGGTGGAACGTATGCCCCAAAGCTTTTCAATTTTCTTATTAGCGGCATTGAATTTTTAATAGAACCAAATCGAATCCATAGAGATTTGTTTAGTTTTTTCGATGGTCTAATCATATTCCTTGCGTTCACTTGTGTCTATCCATTCTAATATATCATGTACTAAATATTTGATTAGATCTTCTTCCTTATATTTTTTCCAATGTAATTTGTTTTGTACCGAAGATTTTTTTCTAGATAGAGTCCGATCGTAAGCGTGCTAGTCAAACGATGTCATCTTTATTATGATTCGAACAAATTTATTATGAAAATATATTTCAAAACTAATCTAAATGTACTTATTTTGTCTCATAAATATTTGTCCTTTTTTGAAATAATTTTAGTCAAAGTTTGCCATGATTGACTCCTCCGGATGTGAGAATTGCATGTTCTGTTGAACCAAGGGTCAGAGTTCTTCATCATGCACACCGTATCTTTTTTCATTGCATGCGTCATGCAAATCTAGTGGGATGAAAATATTAGTTTCCTATTCTTTGCATGCAAACTGCGGGAGTTGTCATAGCCACATGTGGGGAGCACGCCGGGCGGAAGCGGGCGAGGCGACGCCGCGTCGCTCCGCCGTAGAGTAGAGTCTGTGTTTTCGTTCTTTTTAGTAGTAGAATTTTATTGGCTATAGGACACTTTCAATGGCAATGTGCAAATAGCTAACAAGATGAGGTATAGAGATTATAAAAAGGACACAAAATAGCTAGCAACTCCCAAATACTCCGTTAGCGTGTTCGCTTTGATTAGAAATCTCATCTCGTTGGATTTGAGTTGAACATATGTGATAAACTAAAGTGAGATGCGATGGAAAATAGATAAAAAGCGGAGGTGTTTTCCTTTGACAAACCAATCGCCGAGCTTTACTGATTATATAAGAACATTTACATCATTTAGGGGGCTCATTGTATCAAATACATTTATCCTTAATTTGTATAGCACCTCTATTCATCTTCCCTATTGCACTGCTCGATGGAGATCTCCTGAAACCCCATCTTAATGATGTTAGAAAAAATTAGTTTGTTGGCTCTAGAAAAAGTTCACCTTAGATTCTTGGTCCTATTTCTATTGAACTTGTTTATTTAAACAAATTTTGTTTGGGTATTTGGCCCTTCCGTTAGTTTCACAGGGTAACAGTATTAAAAAGCTTATGACAAACTACAAAAGGATTTCTTTCTCTAGAAAACTTTCTTCTTTTTTTCCCCTTTATTAGATGTACGGAGATTCCCAATGATGTGGCAAATTGTCCATTAGGAAAAAAAGGTCACCGACGAGATGAGTATGTACCTACATGGAAAAGGTACGTGCTAGAATCTATTCAAAAGGAAAGGAACAGAAACTTTTTTATCTGTTCACTGATCTTTTTCCCAACCAAGACGCCCTCCTGTTTGCCGGTTCCATGCTTCCGTCTGGATCAAGTTAGTTGCCGCATTTGACTAAAAGCCATTATGTACCTACAAGGGCTGTCTGTTTTCATTTCTTTTTGGGGGGTGGGTGGCGCTAAAGAGAAATTAGATCTCAAGGCAAGCTGACATAATAACTGGCGAGTGACTGTTCCTCTGTAATACTCGTAGTGCAGAGTAGTTTCCTCAAAAATACTCGTGCAGAGTACTGCGTGTCTGAGCTCCCGCGTGTCTACTGTCTTCAAAAGAAAAAAGGAAAAAGAGATCGCAGCTTGGGCTGAGCCGGGGATGGTTTTCGCGCGGTGTTTTGTGAAGCAATTCGTCCCTTTTCATCGTTGGCAGCTTGGACGGTGGGCCGTGTATGCACGTCTTGGGCTTGGCGCTTTGCTCGTAACTATTTCTACACAGTATCGCCGTGATATCCTTTTGTGATGCCCGTAAATGTAGTAGCCTCTTTCAGCACCGTCATGTCCTACACTTACGGTTGTCACCATCTCTGAATCAAATAACTGATTTGTCTGAGGTCCCTATTGTGAAATTTTTGAGGCTGAAAGCAATTTTGCTCTCCGTAACAGACAACAGCCACGGTCGTACAGTAGGAGTACGAGTAGGAGTAATACTACGTATCAGGTCTATTCATAATCTTCATTAGAGATCTGTGGTAGTAGGAGTAAATGCTTGATATTTTCATCAGCGCAAAAAGGACGTGCTCATTTGAGTGACCGGCGCACCGGCTGTACCCAGTCGTAGATCACGGCCTCTCAAGACACGAGGCCGTGATCCACCAGCAGCGTCCACCAACCAAGTTGCAGGCACAGGCCGGCGGAGGGGTCGACACGTCTCGCGCCGACAGGGACAGTCTGCGACAATTACGGACGCTGATGCCTCCAGGGCTCCACGGCACGGTGGTGGCCCACCTGCCGGGCCCCTGCCGCCCTGGGCCTGGATTCGCATGCTGACGTGGAAGGACAGGCCGTGGTCCCAGCTGTGTGACCAGGTGGGGCCCTGGGCAGGTCCCGTCCTGTCTTCTGCTGTTTGGAGTAGCAGCAGTGGCAGTGGGACAGTGACAACAGCGATAGTGACTCCGATATTTACGAGGCATATCCGTTTCTACCAGCCAGCTGCTATCCCTACTCCTCCTAGGCTCTGCCAGGAGTACTGGGCAGCTTTTTGCTGGGTTATTGAACAGGACTGGTTGCGTGATGACGCCGTCAGTTCATTAGCACGATGATACGGCAACATCAATCAAGTCATTTCCCATGACTGCGTGTTGTCTTGGGTTAACCACGGATGTTTGGATTAGACCATGATTAGCGCCACATGTTGGTAGCATTGAAACTGGAAAACAAGGGAACGTTGATTAGGCCATCCTTAGCGCCTTCTTGTACAGGTACTACGGAGTAGATAAAAAGAGTTCCCTGCTCGTGCAGAAAGGAAGTGCTCGTAGAGGTTGGTTCTCTAGAGTCCAGAGTCTTACTCTAGTAGTGCATTGAGATTGTCCACAAGAGAAACGACGAGTCAAAGCCGAAAGAATTTTACACCGCAACGTTCGTTTCCTCAAGAGAATGGTTCCAGAAAACGAAAGAGAAGACGTGTCAACAGTTAACACTTAGTAACAATTTAACACCACAGCAATCGGATAAAAAGTGGGGAAATGTGAAATTGGATTGGAGAAGCCGGCCGCGCCAGCTTCGTTGTGAAGCCGAATCCACGTGAAGAGAAATTGCAGAGCGCGTGGGCACCTAATCCAAGTAATCGAACAAGCGCCGGACGCCAAAGCCGGAGCTGCAGAAGCAAGAACAAAGACTCGGCGAGGCAGAAGAAGATCGTATTGGGAATTCGGGATTATCTCGGCAGTAAGTATATGGGGCAGAAAGCAACCGGTAGAAAGTGCTCGTAGAAGGAAGACCAAGTATAAATGGCCGGCGGGATCGACGATCTCAGTAGTTGCCGGTGGACCGTGGACGAGTGGCCGGCGATCGGCGCGGCGGCTGCTCGGTCCGTCAGCTTGCCTCCATCCGCTGAGAGTACCCAATGAACCGCTGGCCCCTGACGATGCCAGCGGCCGGCGGCAACCCCATTGGCACTGAAAATGGCGTGAACGTCGTTACTGAGATACAGAGGAGCGAACGAACGGCAGCGTGCCCATATATATAAGCCAATCTAGTTGGCCCGTCCCCTTCCGGGCCCAGGGGCCCAGCCCAGCGCACAGCTCGACCTGACCTGTACAGTATCCTGCAGTCCTGGTTTCTGAAATGGAGTGATGAGGAGTGTAGGAGTAGTGCTACTACTCCTCTGGCAGTAAATATTAAAAATGACCTTTTTTTTTAAAAAAAAAACAAAGTGGGCTCGTGGGGCAAAGTTGGCCACCAGCCCATCATCGTGCAGAAGATCCCGTTCCCATTCCGAGGCTTCCAGCTCGTACTCGTAGGCAGCTAGCCTACCCTGAGCCCACCGAAACCTGTCCACTGCATCACTCAATCATTCACTCTGGTCCTGGTCCCCCGACGGCTATCAAGAGCGGGCCCACATAGGTCCAGCAACCTGGGTCCCATGAGCCAGAACTGGCATCTCTTCAACGCGGCCGCCTCGCGAGCCGCAGCCCCACCTACCCACACCACCACAGTCAGAGAGAGAGGACAGCTCTGACAAGATGGAGGACGGGCCCTTGGCACAAGATTGGACCGTGGGGTCCATAATAATTGCGCGGCGGTGGGGGCAGTGCCGCGAGATAGGGTCGTGTGTCCGGTGGTGTGGTGGAAATGGATTCGGCAGGATCAGGCATGGCTGGTGGGTCGTCGTCGTCGCGTTTGAGCCTTGCCTCAGCCACGGGCCACCACGGTCAAGTTAACGGCTTTGGACAACGATCCTTTGTCAGGTCGTTGGTCGATCACAACGTGATCAAGAAAGGGGAGTTAGTTGGCAAAATATTTTTGGGTTGGGATGCCGCCAAATTTTTCATTTATATTTTGTCAATTATTGTCCAATCGTGAAATAAGTAGATTCGTAAGATATGTCTCGCACTTTCCGGCCAAACTATGAAATTAGTTTTTTATTTATCTACATTTAATGTTCTATGTATGCGTTAAAAGATTCGATGTAATAGGTACCGCAACACCTTTTGGGTTCCCTTTTTCGTTTCTCTGCAAGACACGTGCACTAGAAATGCTATCGGCGTTACTAGCTGGCGAGTAAAGGGTTGAGGTTGTGGCGCGGAACCTCCGGTGTCCTCCAAACTTACAAAGAGGGGCCTTAGGGCGATGACATTACCGTAGTGGTGATGGTTTGATTGGTGGCGAGCAAAGTTGGAGATTGTGGGATATCTATATCGGGGGTACCTAAGCACGTGACTAATCGCGGCAAAATCCTCGAGCCACACTTCGGTCTGGTCGGCCTTAATACGAGCCCAGCCCACGAGGAGACTTCACAAGACGAGCTCGGAAGCCGGGCAGCAGGACTCCGTCTCGTCACGAGCTCCTTCGCCCGACTCCTCTCTCCGCCTCGTACGAAGAGCTCCGGGGACGAAGACTAGTTCTCCGTCCACACGAGCTCGAGGACGAAGGCTGACTTCCGCCTCGCACGAGCACGAGCTCCACCTCATACGATCTCAAAAGCTGGAGCCCGAGCTCCACGACGCACGAGCTCAACCATACACTCCGTCTCGAACGAGCTCCGAGCTCGGAGCCCGCGATCTCGGCCAGGGCGACTCGCGACGACCTACGGGTCTCCGAGCTCCGAGCTCGTGAGCCTACGGTCTCACCGGGACGTCACGTACAACTTAACGCACGACCTACGAGTTCCGAGCTCCGAGCTCGACAACTCGTGACCCGTCAAGACAATCTCCGCCAAACTCCGACTCGCACGACCTCCGGGCGTTTAAACCGCATCCCACCACGCCGCATACCGCCAACTGTTACACGACAAAAAGACATCCTCCAAAGTACGAAAATGCGACAGGATGGCCATCCCGACAAGACATATTCCTACAACGATCGCGGCGGGGCATGGGGCACGACCGCCCACCCTCGA
This sequence comes from Hyparrhenia diplandra, assembly GCA_015847255.1. Taxonomy (NCBI): domain Eukaryota; kingdom Viridiplantae; phylum Streptophyta; class Magnoliopsida; order Poales; family Poaceae; genus Hyparrhenia; species Hyparrhenia diplandra. The sequence continues at coordinate 49,975 of JADLZK010007698.1, forward strand.
AACCGGGCCGTGCGGCGGCGACCGAGGGCAAGATATTCGAACACGCATTTAACGAGCCCATGCCGACCACCGTGAAACGTACGACCACTGTGATGCCGGGCTTGGAGAGGACGGGACGGCCTTAGCCCCCGAGCCTCGGGCCGTGATCGGAGACGGCTTTAGGCACGTCGGAGGCCAGCACGACCGCTAGGATGACGATCGCCGCCGCAACGACCTCACATTCTTTCTTGGACTTCAAATCAAGCAATTGAAGAATGGCACATTCATTAGTCAAGGCAAGTACATCAAGATGCCAAGTCAATGTCCACACCTATGGCAACCAATAGAAGCCTAGACCCCGACCCTAGTGGCAACATGATTGAACAAAAGAAATATCGGTCCATGATTGGAAGTTTGCTCTATGCAACCGCATCAAGACCGGACATTGCATTTAGTGTGGGCATGTGTGCTAGATATCAATCCGATCCAAGAGAAAGTCACCTCAAAGCAACAAAAAGAATTGTGAGGTACTTGAAGGGCACACAAGATGTTGGACTATGGTATCCAAAGGGATCCAAGTTTGATTTGATTGGATATTCGGATTCCGACTATGGAGGGTGCAAGATCAATAGAATGAGCACAAGTGGCACATGTCAATTCCTTGGAAGGTCACTAGTGTCATGGTCTTCAAAGAAGCAAAATAGTGTTGCTCTTTCAACCGCCGGCCGAATACATAAGTGCGCGGGAAGTTGTTGCACTCAATTGCTTTGGATGAGGTCAACCTTGAGGGATTTTGGATTCAAATTTGACAAGGTTCCATTGTATTGTGACAATGAAAGTGCTAGAAAGACGACTCAAAATCCGGTTCAACATCCAAGAACAAAGCACATTGATATTAGACATCACTTCATAAGAGATCATCAACATTTCCCTCCTCGTATTTAGTTAGAGGAGCTGGATGGTGGCTGACGGCGACAACAGAGGGAAAATCTAGTGGCAGACGAATCTTCCAATTTCAATTGGGGTGGCCGTGGAATGAGCAGCGGCAGTTAGCTGTGACCAATTCTGGTTTCAAGTTCTCTAGGTTGTACTAACAACACAGACAGTTTAAGTTCTATGGTATGAATTTATTGGCACTATCTCCTTCGTGCAAACATAAATTTAGGCAAATATATAGATGTGACTTAAGTCAAAGTACCAAGTACGCTTGATTCTAAATATATTATGTCTAGATACAATATAATAACAAATATGTCTAGATATATAATAAAATAGATGAATAAAAAAAGTAAAACGACTTGTAATTTGGAACTGAGAGTATTAAATACTAGGAACAAGTGATGAAGTGCCTAAAGTTGAATTATTTTGAAGCATCATGTCACTCAAAGAAACTTGGGATGCTCCATGGTTTTGGATGTTTGGATTACTATTTTTTACCAGGTTTTTGCGAGGAAAGGCATAGATGCAATGCATCCAATACGGAGCCTACCCGTACGGTACAAGATAATGGTGCCACACGCTGCTCTGAATAATCTGCACGAGCATCGTCAGTAGTACTACTGCTGTTTGCTATAGTACTCCTACTGCTATTCGCTACTGCGGGTTTTTTTTATCTCTACTATTTTTAGGGTCGCCTATTTGGGGCGGGCTTCTGGGGTCCAGAGCTCCACCAGCTACGCTGGGGTCACTGATACATTGGCCCATTGGCTCCCGCGCTTGTCGCTGGGCACAAGGGAAAAGTCGGAAGATGGAACAGAGAACAGCGATGAAAGCCCGGCCCATACAGTCGACCGGTCCGATAGATATGCAGCGGCCAGGGCAAGGTGGGGACATGCACGCGTTATGCGTGAGCGGTGTCATACTGTCAATGTAAGGTGGTCTGTGGGGGCAGCTGTGTTTGGCTGTACTCCCTCCGTCAAATTTGAGTTTTGTCGCGATTCGATTCCGTCTTGCCATCTTATTCGATCTTCGTCTTATTCAAATTTTTTTATACAAATATAATTTATTTTGTTACGATTTATTTTGTCAATGAATATACTTGAATATTAATTAATTTATTTTATGATTTGCATAAATATTTTGAATAAGACGGATGGTCAAACATGAAGTTCAAAAAAAGTCAAAAACGATTTAACTCCATGGGACGAGAGGGAGTACATGGCCAAACTGGCCAGCCTGTGTTTAGAGACCAAAATTCTCTTCAAAATTTTCTATACTCTCATCACATGAAAAAACAATAAATGCACCAAAAGATCCATGTTCGAAGTATAAAATTTAGGTAAAAAATAAACTAATTACACAGTTTAGATATACATTGTAAGACGATTCTTTTAAGTCTAGTTACCCCGTGGTAGGATAATATTTACCACAAACAAATGAAATATGCTACGGTCTTTTTAGTTCACTCTGAGTGCTAAATTTTGGTCAGAATTATAAAATTTTGACCAAATGTTTGTCCTCTAAACACACCCTGGAGAGAAAATTTATGGGGGCCGAATAAATATGCACCGACTCAATAAATTGATAACCATGACTATAGATTTTGCTTTGTTTTACTACAAGAGTTTGGTCTAATATAATTACAAAATCATACGCTATTATGAAACAAAATAATAAAATTTAAAAAAATTTGGAGACATAGATAAATTGATTTGAGTTTGAGTTCGAGGAGGAACATCAAAAGTGGTAAATTCTTGTGCCTAACTGCCTGCCATTGTAGTTACCCACCAATGCATTGGCATTTGGATTGGACATCAAGATTTTGAGCTAAAACACACATAGGTATTAGTAATTATTTTTGCTGTTGAGGGGGCCATGGCCCGCCCCCCCCAGTTTCCATCAAACCTGGCCTACCAGCCCACCGTGAGGCACAGTCGGTAGGGCTCCCCCGTGCCGTGTCGTGCCGCCGGGTACCGCTATGCGTCGTCCCGGCCGGAGCACGGCACTAAAACCTTGAAACCGCGCCATGCATTGTAGCACGACAACTAGTGTTCTCGCAAGGCCGTGGAAGTCGCCTTGCATTTCGTCTTCCTCACCGTTGGTGCAATTCGGTTCTCGAGTTGTTGGCACTGTAGGCGGCTCGAAGGTGACTGTTGCCTCCGCCAATGCGTGGGACGCGGCCTATGGAGCGCCGCCGCTGTCGTTGGGACGTCCACGCATGCACGCGAGAACTTGTGTAAGGGCCCCCACCACCTTGTTGTGGGCGAGAGAAGTAGGAGGCGTAAACGAGAGTATTGAAGCTAGGGTTCTAGTGAGGGATGACCATATATATATATATATTGAACCCAATGACTAAAATCTATCATTAGGCCGTTCTGTGCACACGAGCACTATGGGGTCGGGCTGGACCGTGCTCGAGCCATGCTTTATAGTGTTGTGCCTGGGGTGGCCCATAGTGCTAATGCCAAATTACGATATGTACCTGAGTGCGAGGGCTGTGTGATGAGGGCATCGGATATAGTTTCCGACGTTAAGCAATGGTGTTCGTCATTCGTGGACTGTGGCTGGGCATCCTCGTCTCACCTTGTTACTCTCTACCTCTACGTCGCGCCGCCAAGAATGGAAACCGAATCCCGACCGGACGGATGTGTAGAGACTAGGCAGAAAGTACACCGATGCACCGAGAATACATCCCTCTCCACACCGTTTAGCCCCCCCCCCTTTGCCTCAATCCTACCATGTCACGGAAAATAGTGTTTCCGTATTTGAGCAGAGGCTCATGCGTAGAAGAGCTGGTTGCCTTGGCGAGAGGAAGCTACTAGGCAACCTTATTTGTGATGAAGAGTTGCTCTCATTCCTCTGAGAAGCGGAGCAATAAAGGTATATATTGTGGGACCATGCAAGTGACGGTTGAGTATTGAGACAATGTTGCCTGTTGCCTGCATTAGGAGATTATTGTCCTCAGTTTTTGCCTACTCCTACATGGTTGCTAACTTTTTGTCGAGGCTTACTGATAGTGTTGTTTGCGTTGCATGTACCTTATGTGTTTGCTTCTCTTAACTTACACGAACCTGACCGGCTGACCGAACACTCATGTTGTGTGTATATTTGAGGTGAAAGAAGACACATAAAAAAGATGCATATGTTTTACTTCTTCAATACTAAATTATAAGTTATTTTAAAAATATTAGAAATTGAAAGCATCTAAGTTTTGACCAAACCGGCCATACGGATGGATCGAACGTGGACATTGTTGTACCAACTCCTCCCTACTTGTACTGGTACTATGTACCTGTTGGCATTGTTGACTTTACTACAGTATACTGTAAGTAGGACGGTGTTCTACTCACAGCGTTCCTAGTACTATTCGAGTACGTACGCGCTACGCGCGTCATTGTTGTCTTACCTTACACAAGTTTTCGTTTTCCAGCCGTGACGAAGAATCAAACAACATGTACAGTATCGACCACGTGCGGCTTCAGAGCTTCAAACTACTGTACCACTGCAAGCAAGATTTTCAACCGCGCGAGATGATGGACAAGCACGACGAACACGGCCGGGCGGCAGGTGCCGTGCTAGGCATGAACTGCAAGCAAAGCGACGACGCACTGCACGTCATTTTCGTCGTCGACACCGGAGACAGAGAGGTGGTGGAAGGCGGCGCCTGGTCCTTCCGGACGAGCCGACGTGGCGACGCGCTTCTCCACTCCAAAATAGCGATGGTCAGCAGGGGACACGGTGGAGTCAGCAGAGACGGCGGCCGCACCGCCCGCCAGCCAGTCCACCTGCGACCTCGCCGAGATTCTAGCTTAGGGAAGGGCCACGAGTCACGACGGCTCGGAGAAGAGAAGGAGAAGCACAAGTTTCTCTCTCACGACGCTACGAACGAATCGGCCAAACATGCGTCGCTTGCAATTTGGTCCTGCCCTTCTCAGACAGCATTGCGTATTCTCATTCCAGCTTCAATTCTTTATTTCTTTCCTTTTTCTTTGATTTTCGTTTGGGCGTCGTCTAATCATGCCTGTGGACCAACTGATGCCCCCGGATAAAAGTCGTTTATAGCGTGCTTGACTATTTTCGTCCCTGCTTGCCCTGGGCATACGTACTCCCACTCCAGTAAACAAACACTACGGCATCACGGGCACTACCTCCACCACTTTTCACGGCGGCGACCGACCGGCCGGACCGCCGGAGAGAGCCCCGAACGGCCCACCGGCACACGCGCCCGGGCCCCCTCGGTGCCCCGGTGACCGCCCCCGTGGCCCATCAACCTCAAGGTCCTCAACCGACCACCAAACCTTATCGCGACAGAACTGCGGGGTCCGCTGGGTCGCCCTCTGCCGCGCAGGCAGAAAGCTGACGACGTGTCAACGCTACAGCGGCGCAGCTTGTGGGCCCGACCGGTCCTAGCATCTCGCTTCTGCGTGGGCCCTACTTCCGAGTGGTGGACCAATCCTTGTCCTTCCCGGATCTTGTGCGGCCAGAGATCTTGGTAGACCTCCACTGGTAGAGACTTCTTTTTATTCTAGTAACTATTCATCCATTTTTACATATACATACAGTATTCCTACGTTACTACACAAAGCCAGTCACAGTGGTAGCCTAATCTCTGTTGATCCATATACAGTACTCACACAGTCACACACAGCTGTTTTGTGGCGTTACAGATACTGTGCTCCTACTAGTACTGTAGTACGTGTAGCATGGCGGTTCTCTGTGATCTTGGTACTGTATCTGCATGACTGTATCTACGGACGGGGTAGAACAGTACGACTAGGACACTACTACTGCAGGGGCAGGCCGGGGGTAGAGCTTGCTATGCAGACGTTGACATGCACTGTCATTTCCCGAGGAGAGATGCGCCGAACAATCGTCCTGTCGCTGATAGAGAAACTTTAACAAATAAATAAAGCGAAAAGGACAGCGGTGCCCTCGAAGGCCTACGGCGCGCATATATAGCGAGCGGTGCAGGCAGTCGCATTGCTTTGCTAGTTTGCTCTCGCGGCCTCCCTCCCTCGCTCGCTGGCTGGCTCGACAGCAGCCTAAGCTGCAGCTAGTGCCGGCTCGTCGCTGAAATCAATGGCGATCTCCGCTTCTCTTCGTATCGGCTACGATCTCTGCGATCGGTCCCCTGGAGTTGCGCCTGCCAACGAGAGGTTCTTTGCATTCTGTTCTGATCCGATGCTCATGCCATTGACATTAGGGGTATTGGCCCGGCCTCTCATGCTTCCTTTCCTCTCGTCTTTGTTTCCTCCCTCAATCTCCTGGGAGAAGAAGAGGAGCTCGAAAACGAGGTGTGGTGGGAAGATTCGCCTCTCCTCGACTGGAATTTCCTTTCCTCCCTCCATGGACTCGAGCAGAGCGGCAGCACACGCCAGCAGCCCAGCAGTGCATTGAACACGATCACGGGCCCGTACATGGACAGACCGACAGACACCGACAGGCCGCCGTGCTACGACCTGCTGCTGGCTGTGGCTGCTGCCGCGCTGCGACTCTGAATATTCTGCGTAGCGACGCCACTGCTGCAACCTGCAAGACAGGTCAATCGGCGCCTCCCTCCCCACTGGCCTGCACTGCTGCTGAAGAGCCTGCAGCGGCGGAGCTGCAGCTGCAGCAGGTCCAGTGACTGACTGAATCAGAGGTGGCTGCTTGCTGCGAGACTGCTGCAGTGCTGGTGGTGGAGGTCCCCGCCGCGCGGGTCCCCTGTGCCGTTGCGGCATCCGATGCGTCCCTCCTCTCCTTGCATGCCGCGGTGGAGCTGGGTCCCGTCGCCGTAGATGTCCTGTGGCCCCTGCCCGAGGCCGTACCACCATTGCAATTGGACGGGGCGGTGGGCCGTGGTCACCTCACCTCTGTTTCCGGCGAGGACGGGGGCGGCGGTGCGGCGGTGGTTGGTGGGGCTCCCTTGCGTCGCCTGCATCTGGTCCAAAATCAAGCAAGCCATGGACCCGCTGCTGCTCTGAGTCGGGGGTTGGTGGTTCGGTACCCTTTTCGGCTTTTCTGTCTGATGACGAAACGGCGTGCATTGCCCTCAGTCTCACCCCGCATCGCGGCTCTCACCCCGCAATGCAACGATTTGTCGAAGAGAATGATTTGGTCTGTCACCACACGATTCCTCTCATACGGAGTTAAGCTTCTAATTAGAGCTACTAGTATAAGAAACGAGGTCATTCTAATAAATTTGAGAATGGATTGATTGACCAAACACACCATCTAGGGCGTTCTTCAAAAAATAGTAGCATAAGTCGTAGATTAAGGGGTGTTTGGATTCCGGCCACAATTTACTTTGGCACACATGCGGCTGCCATGGAGAGGAAGGCTATTGTTTGGTTCTTGTCACGCGAGCCATGCCGGAGACTGTGACTGCCATCGGTTCTGTGGCCGTTGCTTGGTTCGCGTGAAGGATGTGGCTGCCATTCTTTGCATACCCAAAATCACGAAATCGATCGCCCTAACTTAGGTGCTGCCGTTGCTAAGCGTGGCGACCCGCAGTCCGAGCCACATATGTTGGGCGATGCCACACATGGGGTGGCAGCCCTTTTTTGACTGAAGGGGTGGCGACCTTTGGTTGCCAACCAAACACCGCCTAAGAAGCATATTTTTCTAGTGGGAGGTCCATAACTTTAAATCAAGCATCATCTCAAAACGGGATATCCCGTCTAAGATGTCGTTGTTCCTCGAACCAAATACTGCATTTCGGAAAGTTGAGGGGTTGGGTGTGTCCGTTTTGCTGTGGTGGCATATTGACATAAGCAGCCATGCTCCTACAAGGGAACATAAATGTGGTATGGAAATATATAGAAACTTGTGCTGTAGGGTGTTATTTTTATAACATGGGAACGTAGATGTTTTAAAACCGGGGATGTAGACGTTCAAGAAACATGAAACGTGTTCTATGTTTCCGGCTGCCAAGATATTAAATATATATAAACCCATACAAAAGAAAAAGGAGAACATTGTTCAAATTATATGTATAGTAGTGATCGTTGATTACTTATCTGCCAATACAAACCAGAGATCCACGGTTATCTGTTACTAATTACTAAATGATCAAGTGGGCTGTTATTAAAGAAATAGATAGGAGTGATACTGGTATACTTTAATACGTCTGCCTACATGTACCTGATTCACGGAAAGGAAAAGAAACAATAAAAATGCTGTGCAACTTGCAACGGTATACAAATCCGTACTCCACGTCTCCATCACTGAGCAACTATGGCTACCTTGAGTGGCCTAAATATATGGTCTGCTTCCCAACATAAGTTGTCCATATATGGTCTGATTTGGGAGTAACGTTTTGAATTTTAATAAATTGACAAGTCTTTTTGGAATAGAGGAAGCATTATCTTGTCAGACTCGCCAGGTACTCCCACCGCCAATAAGTAGAGGAAGCAGTATCTTCTACAGATCTATTGCCTGCCAATAAGTAGAAAAACAATGCAACCATTGGATAATGATTTAGTGACCCGGATCATTCATATACACTCAGTCTATAAGGACAATGCGAACCAGAAACTAGGATGATGCCTATGACCTTCAATTAAAGTGCCAACAAAACAAAAATATGATATAGCATTAGAATTAAAGAAGGGTTTACATAAGAAACTATGTCTACATTAGAAACAAGATAAAGATATGATAGGTGGATGATAGGAGAGAAAAAAGACACATGATTGAGAGAAATCATATCATATTTTTGTCCATTAAAAAAATATGATTTCTTTTGCGTAATGTCTACTCCTACTCGCCTATCTCATAGTTTTGACCACACTTCAGTGTTTGAGATTCCCTCCCAAGTCCCAACATGACGAAACGGTGACTACGGTCATGGTAGATTATATTACTTACACATGCTTTTGATGAGCTAGAGCTGGACAAAGCACAGACTAGTCCTTTGCTGATAACCTTCGCCTTGACTTTTAACATGAAGCCCGAGTCACCGGCTGAAAACTGGTGCTGGCTACTCCAACTTCACACGGAAACACGGGACACCGAACCAGAAGAGGTCGTCACTGCCTAATCCGAAACAAACGCCTGACGACGGAAAGCCACACGAGCTGTGGAAGGTTAACTGAAAGCTTTGACTACAGGCCACAGCCAGGCTACTGGGCGGCCTCTGTTTCTACGAGATGAAAACGACTTGTTCTCTCCGAGTCCACAACTGGTGCCAAAGCCCAACCGACGATGATTAGCGATCGCACGTCGACGTTGGAGCAGAATCTGTAACTTGCAGGGAAGAAACATCCATTGATCCGGCACTCGCTTTGCCACGGCATCGACAGCGACCGGGAAGCGGCAAAGCAGCCACATCCGCTCCCCATGGTGACGTGGAGCCGCATCTCCTCATTTTACACGCACGCCTGCGAAAAGGGACCAAGAAACGCTGTTGCCATCTCAATCCATTCCACGGCAATTATCTACGCGATCGACAAGGACCACCGGACCAATGCCTGTCCGCTTACAAGATTTCGCCATGACCTACTCGCCAGGGGAGTAAAAGCGGCTTCTCTACCCGCTGGCCTGGCCTGACCTGTGTGTGTGTTGGACAACGATCCACCAGTCATGCAGCGAATTCAGTCACATGTCGCCACCACACAAACCCAAGCTGGCTGCTACCGAGTGAGCACTGGATCTGGACAACGGAAGGAGACGCTGAAAATTCAGCAGGATCACATCATTATATCATACGGTGCACAACACTAGCAGCACCCCGTGCCCACTTGGGATACGGAGAGGGACAGTGTCAACACCAAACAAAACTTGCTCTTACCAAATGGTGGTGGTGGTGCTCATAGCGCCAAGATACTTTACACAACCTTGCACGTCCAACGGCGATGGGCACAGGCACGTGTGTTCTCACCTAGAGTTTCAATACACATATCTTTCTATCCCCATTGATATGATATGGAGCACGGCGCCTTGCCCATCCACAGAAATCCAAACAGATACTGGTGCTAGTAGACTCTCACATGCATTGCCCCCCCTTTCGGATGAGGGTTGTACAGTCATCAGCCATCAGAGAGAGAGAGAGAGAGAGGAGAATAATTTGTCATCACACATCACAGAGGCCAGACCAGAGGTACATCATCCATAATTAGTCACTTTCATTCATTCATTCATTCATTCATTTCCTTTCCCCCAAGGCTACTTACAACAACAAACCCAGAAGCAGGTCACTACTCCCCAATCATGGCTGGATCCTATTCTACTTGGGATAGATATTTTGCTCCTCTTCTAGTTGCTAAAACAATCCAAGCAGAGTGTATCAACAGACAGTGTATAACGGGAGCACCAACTGCATAACAAAGTTACCTGATCTGCATTCTAATTGAATCTTTCCTCCTCCAGTTAAAAGCTGAGAACCAAAAAAATACGAAATAGCAAAGCTACAAGAAAGAGGGGGAGAGAGAAACCAGCTTTGGGCATCCATCCATGCATAAAAAACGGACTAAACAGATTCTATGCACCTCCTCCGGCCTTCAAACCATGGGAGGATAACCAGCCAACTACACAAAAGTATCACTCCCATCAACCATTCCGCAATCCGAATACTCTTTAAAGTTAGTGAGCCTTCTGCTCGGATGGAACTCATGTGCAGCGCCCTTCCTTTCTGATCACCGCAGCAGCCGAGCGGGTTCTTTGAGCTGCCGCTGTTGCTGTGGTTGCTTCCCTTCTAAAGCACCTGAGAGGTGTAGCTGCCATTTGCGCTTCCGCTGAACAAGCAGTTAGCTCACCAGTTCAGATTAAACTCTCCGATGCTTGGTTGACCACACTGTTTATTTTCCTGATAAAAACAAAGGAACTATTACGTAAGCTAAAAAAAGAACTGAACACTATGTTTAATTTATTCGGTAGCAAGTCACCAGTTAAGTACCAGCAGCAGGCTTCTGGTCACTTGAGGGTTTTAAAGGCATCGGCATTGCTCGAAAGTCAACTGTGCTGCGGACATGTGCGTGTCGCGGCGCCACCTGCAGACTGGGTTGCCGCTGGAAGATGCATAAATCCACCGGATGAAGGATGAAGCGCTTTCATGTTATTGCCGCCGGCAGCTGCAAGAGTTCCCTGGGTCAGCGGGGAGCACAACAGAGGAAACTGAAATGGAACCACAGGAGAGGGAAGGCATCGCAGACAAACCTGACAAAGGCGTTCTGTTGGTGTGGTGCCTGCTGCTGTGTCTTGTCGCCTGGTCGCTTCTGGTAGAGGCCTAGGGCAGCAGCACCACCGCTCCTGGACCCTGAGGAGCATACGTGTTGGATATGAAGAAATGGCCTTGCGGAACGGTGGTTGTTTCATTGACGAAGGTGGCATATGTGACTGCTGCTTGCTCCCAGGATTAGAACCAGGTGATGCATTAGGCTGTTGGCCAAGGATAGATGGCATAGCCATACTGAAATGATTTGTGGGAGTAGACTTGGAGCCAGATGTCGATGCTGAATTCTTGGCTGACTGCTGCTGCGGTGATGGCAACTGGACAGGCTGCTGAACTCCCTTCGCATTTCGGTGGCAGGTGGGCTGCCGCCAGTACTTTTTGGACACCGGGTGGATGGTGAACCAGAAGCAACAGGGGCATTCGAAGATCGAGATAGATCCCTCCTCCGGTAGAAAGGTTAGTTACAGAAGGCCCCATCTTTGACGAATTCATACTTAAAGAACTCTGGGGTTGGTGACCGGGAGTGGAGAGAGCCTGCATAGGAACTTTTGCTTGTTGCTGGTGGAGACTACTATTCTTCATCACAATCAAATTAGGGGATGGAGCAGCAGGGGAGTCGTAGTAGTAGATGAAGGCGTCCCTCTCCCTGAGGATGCCTTCAACTGGGGTGATTGAACTCCCCTTGGGCAGCACTCGATGGGTGGTACATCATATTCTGAAAACTTGCCATGCTCAGACCGTCTGGGTACCGACCTGCACTATTTTGTGTACTTGGTGCAGCAGATCTGGGCCGATTCAGATGGTGGTGCTGAATCATCTGCTGATGCTTCTGTTGTCCTTGCATCTGAAGGAAATGCTGGTGCTGTTGCTGCTGCTGCTGAGAAATGCTGGATGAAGCTGCAGCTGGTGTAGAGGCAGGGGTGGTGGAATTTGTGGGTTTGCTTCCCATAAATGGATTTGAAGATTCTGTTCCAATAAGGCTCAGGGTGCGGGCCGAACTTTCATTTGTGTTGCCACCAAGGAAATTAGGCACATAATTCTTGCTTTCTGTCCTGGTGAAGGACAGCGAATGCTGTTGTGAATCACCAGGATACTTGGTAGAAGTTGATTTCTTTCTCTCACTGTCTGCAGCACTGGGCGCCGAGGATGAATCGCCAGCAACAGATTTTGTTTCTCCATGCTGGGGGCTTGTGCTGCGTGGATTGCATAGTTTGAGCTGCAGCAAAATTAAGTTGAGGATAACCATGTCGTGCTGCTTCTTGATGGCTCTGGAAAAACCGCATGGCTCTGGGCGCCAATGCAGAAAAGTCAAGACCAGTTGGAGCAGATCCAGGAGGACCAATGGAGCCAAAGGGCATCACAAAAGGCTGAGAAGATGCAAGATCAATCCTCACACTCTGGCCTCGACTGACTTGTGGCTGCTGCTGCTGCTGGTGATGGTGATCACTTAACTTCTTCTCACTCTGATTTCCAGCAGGTTGAGCACCTGGCATCATTGCAAAATTTGGTAGATGGACTGGAACAGCAAAATTGTGTTCATACCCACTCTTCTGAGAGTGTGATGGCTTGTCATCACCGACGGACCATCTTGTCCAGTTTTGTCGCTCTCCTGTCGGTCGCGTAAGGCCAGGTAGCAGGACAGGGCGTTGACTGCCACTTGAATAATTCTGCGAATTACTTGCTGCAGCTGCTGCATTAGCATTTGGTGCATATCCCAATAGCCCTTGGGAATGCTGTGGCTGATGTTTCTGCGATGAACTGGGCAAATTTGGCATTTGGTTCTTCTGATGACTTTGTGGCTGTGCACCTTGCTGCTGTGATGGGTGCAACATGGGAGAGGAGTACACATGCCCATTGAAGAATGGAACAGCTGGGCGCCAGGCGGTGCCATGCCTCGATATGGAGGACCTCCAGGATGGGCAGCAACCTGGGGCGGGTATCCGTTCTGTAGGATTGCCAAGAACTGGGCATCAGGTTGCAAGTTGGCAAAGCTCAAGTTCATGGCCGCGGCACCAGAGTTTGCTGCTGAAGTGTGAGCACTGGCAGATGGAGGCATTGCATTGCTGGCTCCAGATGATTTTTGCATCCCCTGCTCGATTGGCAGCATTTGCAGCTGCCACCATAGCATGTTGCTGATTGAATGGAAAGATGAATGCCGGGGCTTGCTGCGAAAGGGAGGAAACACCTTGTAAGGAAAAAAAATCCAACTGAAACTTTCAATTAAAAAGAAATGATAGTAAGATTTCCAGCACGCACTTACCATCATATTTGCCATGGGAGTGGACTGCTGTGTTTCGTGAGCAGGTGGTTGTTTCCTCTGGCTTGATTCAGAACCAGCAGCATTGCCTGGAGCTTTATCCTTTGAGAGACTCCCCTGGAATGGCGATGTAGCCATAGAAGGGGCTTTTGCTTCTTGCATCGGGGTGTGGGCCCTAACAGGGTAGCTTCCCTGCATTGGGTTCACAAGCATAGAGGCAGCATCTGTTGGTGGGACAACACCCATGCCGAATGGCCTTGCACCAAAGAAGGGCCCCGATCTATTGGCAGCGGCGGCAGCGGCCGCTGCTGCAGCTGGCGGCCAGAAAGAGTTCATCTTTGCAACTCGCTGCTGGTGCTGGATAAATTGTGCAATGTAGCAATGGGTGGCACATCTCTTTTGAGCGTGTTGGTGGTGGAAGCAATGCAGCATGCTGCAAATATAGAAGAGAGTAAGACTTCAAAAGAGGGGCAGGGCAAGGGGAACAAAATACAGATAACTACAGCGTTGATGACACAGAATACATACCTGTAATCCACTAGAAGACCCTGGTTTCACGTCCATGGGATGATGAAGACCAGCTGCTGATAGGCCTGGGACTGGACCAAGGTAACTGCCAAGACACAAAACAGCAGCTTCAGAAAACCAAAACCCACTGAACAGCAGTGCACATTATGTATCCAGCAGCTAGAGGAACTCACCCAAAAGGTGGAAAATTCCCAAAGCCAGCCTCCCACAGGTATAGGCATAGGTGGTGTAACAGCAGGAATAGCTGCAACACAAGAAAATCCGGATTAAAAAATGAAAACAAGCATCTTCCCTAAAAGGTAGAAACCAAGGATCAAATGCAAATAACACAGCAAAATACTTACCAGATTTCTCGTGCTTTATCTCAGCCTTTGAGGGTCTTCTGCTGCTGCAATTGTTGTGGCTGCGGCTGCGGCTGCCGTCGCTCTGATGGTGATTTTTCATCACCAAGACTGGGCTTCTCCAAATCCAACTGCAGTGTGAGCTTCTTGGGCGCAAACTCATCGGCTGGAATTCTTTGGACCTTCTGGTCCTCCAAATCAATATCCAGCCCTCTCCGAGGCCTTTCACCATCCTTCTTTTGTGAATTTACTCTCGCCAACTAAAATGAAACCGAAAGAAAAGTAGAAAAAGATCAATCAGAATCCAATATCCAATGCTCCAACTGATGATGCCAATCAAAAGAATTGGTGAAACCAAAGTTCTCACCATGTCCATCTCAGAATCCAATCCCTTCTTATCTGCATCAGGGTCGGAGGAGCCATCCATATCATCAGATAGCTTCCCAGGAGGGGGAGCCTGGAACCAAAAAAAAAAAAATATATAAAAAATAAGGCAAAAGGAAGTCAGAAAGAGGAGCCAAAAGATAACAAAACACCAAGCAGCAATTGCGGCAAAAATTGTCGCTTTCACTCTTTGCCCACAAAATTCCGCAAGACCAATTCAACCACACACACGTAGACAAGAAAGCATATACCCACCATGAGATCAATGGAGAACTTCTTGTCTTGCCGAGCGCCATCCGATGCCAGCTCACTGGTAAAAAAAGATCGTTCACACAAATTGTGAATATACTAATCAGATCGGCACAATCCAAAAAACAATAATGGCTATCGCAACATCAATAATATAATAAAATTCAAAGAGGCCCACATCTTTGTCGTGGCCGTAGTTTCGCCGTTCCTCGCCTCGGAGCCCACCGGCTTTGCTTCAGCCTCCGTCTTGACTGAAGGAGTCGGCAACGGCGCCGGCGGCTCAGCTTGGTTCTCCGGCCTGTGATCTCGCCGATCTGATTCGCTTGGCCGTAGCTCCGAGTCTCTGGTTCTACCACGGTCCTCCGTCTTCTCTGGCTCTCGTGAGGTCTCGAGTTGAGCGGCAGCAGCAGGGGCAGTGCTGGTGGCACTTTCTGCTGCAACCGACGCTGCCGTCTTTGCTTCCGATCTTGCCACAGGAGGTGGCTCCGGCTTTGAGGACGGCTCCGCCAACTCTGGCTTCGCCGGGCTCGCCGGACGGCTTTCTTCGTCGTACTTAACCAGCCGTGGTCTCTTCCTCTTTGGCGCTGCAACATCCAGCGGGGAGCCGATTATTAGACCAGAAAAACAAATTTGGCAAAACAGAGAGGGGAAAACTAAGGCAAAACCACCAACGCACCTATAGTGGAAAGGGAGGCGGAATCTGCCGGTCGGGCGCCAGAAGACGAGGGGGCCGGTGAAGAGTTGCCGGACTTGGCCTCTGGCGCATCTCTGGGCTCGAGCTTGTGGTTGCTCTCCTGCTTGGGAGGAGGGCACGGAACTGCCTGGTGAGCCCGAAGAGCACCTCGGCAACCTCGATCTCCTCCTGGATGAAAGATGGCGACTTGGAAATCTTGGGCGGCGGCGGTTGTGGCGGGGTTGTTGAAGGCGCTGGGGACGGCGACGGCCGCTGCTTCGGCGCTGGGCCTGGACCACCGCTACTCCCACCGCCAAGAGGTTTCTGAGCGGCGAAGCCGGAGAGGAAATACGTATCAGCGAACAAGAGCCAGAACTGAGGAAACATAGAAGGGAGATAGAAACGCACAAGCTTCTTCCGAGCAGGGGCGGTAGTTGAGGCAGACGCCGGAGAGATCGGCCGTGACGAAGGCCGTTGGATCTGCGCGCCGTCTCCTCCGCCGTTGCTGCCTCCACTGGTAGCACCGCCGGGGACAGGCCACTCGTGCGAAGAGCGTTTCGTTGAAGCTGCCAAGAGCACAAAAGCAGAAGCAAGATTCTCGTCAGCCATGCGGACGAGATGAAACCGCCGGACGGAGAGGCGGAGGAGGCTGAAACCGCCGAAAAATCCGCGCTTTGACGATGGTGCCTACCGGAGCGTGCTTTCCTTGGGACAGGCACGCCGATCATTTCGTCGACGGCCTTGACGACGATGGGGCTCTTGGGATTGAGCCGCCGCCCTTCCGCTGCATCTGGTGCTGCTGGCCGTGGTGGTGGTTGTGGTAACCCCCACCCCCACCACCGCCGCTGCTACTACTGCTGTGGTGGTGGCCACCGGCGGGCTGCGGCGGCGAGGGCGGCGGCGGCGCCGTGCTCGGCGACCGTCGCTGCTGCTGGTACCGCGGCGCCGCGAGCTCCTCCTCGGCGTCATCGTCGTCGTCGGCGAGGCTCTCGTCGGAGGTGTCGTCGCCGTCGTCCCTTCCGGCGCCACCACCACCTCCGCCGTTAAGCATCAGGCGCTCGCCGCGCCGCCGCTCGGACCGCGGCGAGTCCCTTTGGCCCCCCGCCGCCGCCTCCTCCTCCCCCTCCGCCGCCGCCGTTGCTCCTGAGGCGCCTCCTCGAGGAGGCGGCGGCGGCCCGCCTCCGACGGACACCCCGCCCCTCCTTCCGCCGTCCCGCATCCTGTCCATCTCAGATCTGAGACATGCGTCGCCGATCCCCGGCAAATCACCGCCGCCTCGCCGGATTCCGACGAGCACCCGTAGATCCGGGTACCAGCGCCTCGGCGAATCTAGCTGCCGCGCCCAAGGATTAGGCGCGCGGAGGAGAGCTCGGAGAGCTCCTCGGCTCTTCTCCTCTCTGCTCCTCCTCGACTACTACTTGGCGCTCCCTCCCCCTCTTCTCCGGCCTCTGCGCGGTGCAAGGCGAAAGGAGGCCGCCCTGCCTGGCCTTCTCCACCACGGGAGCGACGCCTGCCCTCTCTCCCTCTCTCGGCTGCGTGCCTCTCGCTCTTGGTCTGGGCGTCTCGTCTGGCCGCTTCCCTCCCCGCGGGGTTCCCTTTCTAGGCGCCCTCACCTCATCTTCTTTTTGTCGCTGCGCACGCCCGGATCGGACGGTCCAGATGCGCGCGCCAACCGATCCTGCATCCGACGGCCTCGGAGCCAAGGATCCACCGTGGCGCGCCCCGCCACCGTCGGATCCTGACCCGGAGTCCCGCTCAATAAAATCTCTCCACCCTCCGCTTCCTCTGCTGCCCCTCTTCCTTACGGCTCAAGCATGGGCTGCGACCGACACGTGGCGGTTCAGGATGGCCGCGAAAAATCTAAGCGTCCACCGGCAGTAGGAGGTGGGTGGGGGACGGACGGGGCCGAGGCAGGCACAAGGAGGCGCAATTAGCCAATTCATTTCATTTATTTATTTATAAATTAATTTATTAACCAGCTGATGAGGAAAATGATTTTTAAATACATGGGTTGTCCGCTTTTTGGCGGGGCCCACTCGCACGGAATGGACCTGATCTGGACACTGCGGGTGCGGGGTGTTTTACCCTCGGGGCCCACACACGGTGCTGACGTGGCGCGCCCTCGCACCGGTTGCTGCGGGTGTGGTGGGTTAGAGCAAGTATAATAAGCCTAGTCAGCCGGCGATTTAGCCCACCACGTCAGATTCAGTCCGAGTTGGAGGGGAGAGAGCTGGGACGGGCGGCTCGCGACTCGCTCGCTCCGTGCCGCAGAACCGAGGCGGACTCGCCCGTTCCCCGCCCGCCATCGGCGACTGAGCAGGCGATTTCTTCCTCTCCTTCGATCCCCTGCTCCGCCCGCCTCCCTCACTGCTCTCCCCGCCAAAAACTTCTTCGCGCGCGCCAAATCGATTTCCTTCGCGCCAAATCGCTCCGCACGCACCGAATCGATGCATAAATCCCCCAAATCCTCCCAGCACATCCTAAATCGCCATATCCAAACCCTAGATAGCCATCTCCTTGCAAGATGCCGCCGTCCAAGAGAACCTCAGCGCCGCTGCCAATGGAGATTCCGCCGGCGTCGAGGACTCAATCCGTTCTTCCCCTACCAGTGCCCAGTCTGCTGTTCCTCCGACGACCACCCCTTCTGTGTTCGCCTCTGGATCTTGGTGTCCTCCATATCCACAACAATCCATGGCGCCCTCCTCCACTCCGTACTGGTTTTCTGGAGTACAACATCCAGGCATGGCTAGTTCATCGGCTCAAGGCCCTTGGTGGGCACCTCCTCCATCTGCAAGTACGGAAGACTCTGATTTGCAAGTTTGGTAAGTGTTTGATGTACTCTTAGTTTTTTTTATTTTGCGAGGAACCTGTACTTGCTTGCTTCTGTCTGCAATCTCCATGTAGGCTACCTTATTCTGTTGTTCGTCAGTCATTTAGTTAGTTAGATTTTATATGTATGCATGGATTAAACTTGCTTATATTGACAGTATATTCATACCTGCAACACAAGGCCCGTTTGGACATTTTTCCTGCCTGCAAAATCCCTACCTTACCAGCTACTTCCTATCATTAGTATACTGAATAGCCGAATAGTACAGTTGAAAGGCATGTCTCTGAATTATCTCCTGGTGGCCCTTTTTTTTTTCTTATGATGCTTTTCTTTGATATCTGACTTAAAGAGAATTACTGAAGCACTAGTTAACTATTGAAGCATTTTTGTGTCTAAACATTGATATCCTCCTGCATTTTGTGTCTAAACATTGATGTCCTGCATTTTTTTTTTTTTGTTCTAATGACTTAATGCTATCTTGACAGGGGAGTGGATTCTATCCCACCGGGTGGCATGTTTAATTTTTTGACTCAAAACACACCTAGGCATGGTCCTGCACAGCCTAAGAGCACTGGTAATCCATCGCGAAACCCGATCAGTGTTGGTGATGACACCAATGAGTCTGATCGCCCTAGGTCTGGGAAGCGCTTGTTATTTTCAAAAGAAGAAGATATTGCATTGGTTAGTTTTTTAATTCTAATATTTCCATCCATTATCTGTTAATTAGTAGCAAAGCAATGAATCACCTTCTCTGATGGCTGCATTGATTAGTTTTTTTAATTCTAATATTTCCATCCATTATCCTTTTAGGTTGGTGCATGGTTGAATAATTCAAATGATCCAATCCATTCAGATTACAAGAAGAATGAGCAATATTGGAAAGAAGTTACTGCTGCCTACAATAGTGCCATCCCAAAAACCGTGCAAGGCTACTCAAGCAAGTCAAGGATCGATTTGGAAGAATTAAGAAAAGAGTTCAGTGGTTCTGTGGTAGCTGGAAGGAGGCTAATGCTTTGTGGGCTAGTGGTGAATCCGATGCAGACTTAATGAAGAAGGCATTGAACCTTTATGAAGAGGAGCACAAAAAAGACGGTCCATTTCAGTTTAGGCATTGTTGGGAAGTTCTGCGGAAAGCACCAAAATGGGACGCCTATCTGGAGCGCCTTGCAGATTTGGATCCAGAGAAGAGGAAGTACAATGTTGATGATGATGATGTGGAGCAGCATTTCTCTGTACAAGATGATGAAAAGAAGAGAGGCCAATGGGGGCAAGAAAGCTAAAGAGCTGCAGAAACAAAGCAAGAAACAAAGGAAGGACGAAGCTTGTATTATAGATCTTGAAGATGAGCTCCAGACATTTATTGAAACTCAGAACAAAACAAATGAGGGGCGCAAAGAGATGCTAGAGATACAAAAGCGTGTCTCTAGTGAGAATCTTGAAGCTCGGAAGCTTTCTTATCTTGCGGCAAAAAAGAGAACAAGGAGACAGCCATGATAGAAACATACCGAGAGTTGTTGAAGCAAGACACAACTATTATGGCAGAAGATGTGAGATCTGAACATGTGCTAGCATTGCGGTGCCTAAGGGAGAAATTATTTGGCAACACCAACTAAGGTACTACCTGAGTTCTACTGAGGATCCAACCTTTATCGTGCCTTTGTCGTCGTTTAGTCATCGTTTAGATCAATAATCAATGGCTTGTATGCCGAGAACTATGAGTTGGCTTAATGTTTTATTATTCAGAAAACTTCTGTAATGCTTAAGTACTGGTGTCATGGTACCGTATGCCATTAAGTTACGTGTGCAACGTAACCTATTATCAAGAAGTTAAAGAACCATGTTTTTGTATGGCAGTGACTGAATGGAATTCTTATTATGTTGCTTGATGAAAGGCCACAAAGATGTATACCATGTGGTGATGGTATGCATATTGAAGTATTAAATACGTTGTCATTATTATGCGCTCTCTTTAGCCGGTCTAATAGCAGCCTATTGTATGTCTTTGGCTAAATGCTTTGGGCGCCACTTCCATTTAGCCGGCTGCTGATGAAAACCATTAAACTTGCTCTTAAAAGCGAAGGAAAGTCTCTCTAGGCAGAGCCAGAGCCAGTGGCGGTGGGGCCGAGGGACGGGACCGCGTCCACGCCCCGCCGCTTTTGTTTATTGCGTGCTGCTCGTGGGCGCCGACGTGGCACCCCGGCTGACGTCACGCGGAGAAGGAGCCCACGCTAGCCACCAACCTTCACCGCTCCTCCCACTCGCCTACCCCGAATAAAATATTGCACTGCGTACTGTATTTATTTAATTTACGCTTGGCCAATTTTGTTTTTCTGTTTTATTTTAATTGCTAGCATGACTACATGACGGGTCAATTTTGTAGAGTAGTGGTACGTGGAGTAGTCCAGCTCGATACGTATACTGTACGTACTTGTCCGCCATGAGACAGATCGTGGAGACGTCACCATTTCAGTAGTCACGATTTAATGATAAGAGTTAATAGTGACAAGTATAGAGTAAAAGTCACTCTACTCGTTCATTCACGCGGCGAGATCTCCATCCGGATGGACCCACTACTACCTTATGAGAGCAAGGTATTATGGGCTGTCTATAAGTAAATTTAAATCTGATGTGAAGAAGAGAAAGAAGAGAGAGAAGAGAGAGAGGAGAAGGTACTGTAAGAACTACAGTAAAACTTGAAGCACAAAACAAAACGATATGTGAGATTAATGACAAGTGGCGGCTTGTATTAATTAGAAAAAGAGTTTAACTATTATATGGGTGAAATTTTGGGAGAAGCTTATATAAACCTACAGTAGGGATTCTTTGGCTGTATTATAATACTCTGCTCGATATGATAATTAATAAATAATACAAAAGATAATGGCAGTAATTAATTACCCGTAAATAAATTGGTGTTACTGTAGTTAATAGCCGCACCGCTCTCTCTCTCTCTCTTAATTTTAACCACGGCCGGTCTGGTCTTCCCCCCCACGGTGGCCACGGGTTCCTCGCTGGGCCGATATGAACACGTGTGGATGCCGTCCCCGGCATCGCCAATAAAGGCAAGCGAGCGCGGGGCATGGCAGCCCATCAACGCCTGCTTTTGGTAGCCAAGCAAGCAGGGCAGGGCAGGGCGGCAGCGGCAGCGCCCCGCCAGATCCGGGGCTCCAGATACGGCCCCGTGGGCCCGGTCTTGCGAGCTGGATGGATCGCACTGCACTGCACTGCTCGCAGCAGCAGCCACCCGCGCGGTTAGCTGTAACAGAGGTCCGTCCGTCCCTGTGGGCCCCGGCGTGACGGGGCACGCGTGGGCGCGGTTCACCATGGGCTGTCGTGCACCGCCACCACCACCGCCAAAAAAAGAGGGTGGGGTGGGAGGTGGATGTGGTGGGCCCTCCCAGAGGATAAGCCGGAAATTTTAAAATAATATATTTTCCATTGTTTATTTACTCCACGGCGCGGAGAATGGAAAAGGAGGGCAAGGAAAAGCCGGGCTCGTCTCGCGCCTGCCTTTCCCTGTTCGCGGGCAAGTGACACGTGGGCCCCAGGCGCTCGTGTCAATCCCCTTGCTGTTTTCTTCCAGCCGGTGGGACCGGGCGCGGGACGGGTTCGTTCGGTGGTGGGAAAAGCGTGTGGGGCAGGGACGGGCACGGGACCACACGCCACTCACGTGAGCAGAGCACCGGATCTTGACAAGCGGGCACGTGGTCGTAGGCCTCGCGGGGTCCCTTGCTGCGGGATCCTCTGCGGATCACCGGTGACCGGGACGAACCTGTGTGTGGCTCCAGCGTTTCGGGCCAGCAAAAGGTGAAGCCGATGCGGATGTGAAGGGATAAATTATTTATAAATAAATAAATCCAGGGTACGGATGTGGACTCCGTTGATCGGAGGATCAGCTGAGCTCACGTCAGGGTAGGTAAACTGGCGCTGTAATTTTGTATTAATCTGCTGTCATCAGTTGATTATTACATGTAGAGGCAGTATTATACTACTGCTAGTGGTGACATGGGTTCAATACAGGCACATGCATGTAACTGCTGGTGAGAAGACGTTATTTTTATTCGCGGAGGCGGAATCGTTGGTTCCTGTTGAATTTTGTCGGTAGATTTCTATGTCGTGGTCGACTATCGACTGTGGAGCGACCATGACTGCAGGATCGATGGATCTATTGGCAACACCAACACACACACACAGCTGCTTTGATGTAGGGTAGGTATTGTCGCGGTCAATTTCCTCTTTTTCAGCACATTTGTGAGTGTGAATCTGTGAAGGAGTGATTGCGAGAGGGAGAGAGACGGCAACGGACGTAGAGCCCACATTCTAGATGATCAGGATCAGAGACGGCGAGAAAAAGGGCAACATGGAACGAGAAAATTGCAAGGGACGAGTACTACAGGTACAGGAGTACAGGAGGTGGAACTGAACTGCCAGAGGAGAGGACGGAAGCCACAGCAACAGCCAACAAGAACATGAGCATGCTGCATGCATGCACGGCGCAGAAACCAAAAGCCCAGTTTTTTTCCTTTTTTTTGATAAAGGAAAGCCAGAAGGCAGTGATGCAGATGCAGTGATCCATCCTGCCTGTGAACGCAGAGAGAGAGGGTGATGAGGTCACCGGCAGCCGGCATCGAACTGCGTGCTGTGCTGTGCTCTTCTGACACGGAAGAGACGACCAACGCCGTGGTACTGCTCCGGCCGGCCGGTTCCCTTCGCCGTCGCCTGGTTTTGCTTTTGCACAACAGCAAGGGGCAAGCCAGAGCTGCTGAGCACCCAGCGGCGGCCTGCCTCCCGGTTCCGGCCCACCGGTGGCTCGACGGCGTGGTGCGGTGCGGTGCCACTGCCACGGCCACCAACCAACGTCGAAGACACGACGCGGCGCGGCGGCAACCAAAACCAGCTTCAACGTACCTTGCTCTTGAGACCGCTCTTGGAGACTTCGAACAGACACCACACACCACCAGTCTCACTCACACCGGCGCGAACACGATTCATCCCCGGCTGGCCGGCGGACGTTGTCGCCAAGACGGCGCCGGCGGGCCGCCGCCAGCTTGTTTCTTCTCAACCAGCGCACGGGGCACACGGCGGCCTGGGGGCACTCTTCTTCTTCATCTTCACCGGCGGCCGGAACAAGGACGACGAGTAGGCGCACCACCAAGAATCGCGCTTTGCAACACCGCCTCGTCGCTTTTATAATGCGGGAGGGGGAAAGCAAGGGCCGGCCAGGCAGGCACCACGGTGTACACCAGCTTCTACTACTTGTAGCTGTTTCTTTCGCTCGTCTTGTGTGGCGTGTAGGTGCCGTTGCTATCGGCTGCTCCCCATCTCTCTTTTATTTGCACGCGAATTGATTTTTATATATAAAAAGTGACAGCAGCACCCTTTGATGCGCTCATCCTGGGCGATTCTATATTGGGATCCACTTGTTTGATGGCTCACGCTCTGACGTGCAGGCGACTTCTTCCTGCCTCCCGGTGTGCATCGCTGATGGTCTTTTGAACGCCACCAAAGGCGCCTGAACTCTTCTTGGATTCATTGATTATTTTGGTTGTTTGGGCAAGGGGAATCCCCTAGCTGATTACCGGTAGGATGTAGCGTCTTTTTGCAATTTAGCCCTTTTTGAAAAGATTTTCTCGAAATCCACTTGCCGGCCGCCATCAACGCGGGCGCCGGTATAACGTGCCGGGCGCCGCCGTCGGCGGCGCCTGACGCAAAAGGCTCGCTCGACGGACGAACAGACGGGGCAGCGGTACCTCAGCGCCACGGATCCGCAGCACGACACCACGCCACCCGATCGCGGCGCCCGGCCCTAAGGCGCCACCGGCCTCGAGCGCCCGACCCCGAAAACAACGCCAGGCCCCCTTCTTTCTTCCCTCTCTTCTTCCCTCCCGTCGCCGTTCGCCGGAACTACCGCCCGGGCCGCCCAGACTCTTCGGCAACCTTGCCGTCGCGCCGCCCGGCCCGACACGCCGCCGGGACGCGCCCTGGCTCCCCCGGCGAACGCGCCGCCGCGCCGCCAGCTGCCCGGGCCCGGCAAAGCGCGTACCCCCGGCATGCCAGTACGCCGCGGGCGGGTTAAGCGCCGCCGCCCCTCTTGCCGCGGCGGTGGTTCTCCCCGGCGACTCTGCTCCCCTCTTCTTTGTTGCCCCTGCCCCCCTGCTCCCCGTCATCGTCAAGGTACATTTGCTTGTCAACTGCTCCTCTCGATTATGCATAGTTTCTATTTTGGTAAACATTTGCTATTTTGGACTAAAGGAACATATTAGTTATGGATAGATTCGCTATTAGTTAAGAACATAGTTATTAGTTAGGAACAACATAGTTAGGAACATATTTAGTAGTAGTTAGTATATTATCATATTATTTAGGAAGAACATAGTTACGAACATATGTTTAGTTATTACTTAGGAATAACATAGTTCGAACATATTATTAGTTATTAGTTAGGAAGAACATAGTATTAGTTACGAACATATTATTAGTTGTAGTTAGTGACTTATCGATGATGTGAAGTTTCTATTTTGGACTAAAGGAAGACAGTTTCGATTTGTGTATGAACTAGATGGACAACATAGTTACCATATATCATGGAGGCACAAAGGAAAAGGATCGCTATGGATATGTTGAGTTTGTTGAGATGCAATGTGTGCCCTGTGCTATTTGACGAAAGACCATCATTTAGTGAGTTAGTTGAAAAGGCTCGAGAGGAGGTGCACCGTCTTGGTGGCATTGAAATTGAGGGTGTTCTTCATATTGGTTCCCTCCCAATATATTCGAAGGTTGATTCCAATTGGTTGTGCGGATCGATGGGAGAAGTATTTGAGGGTAGCTATGAAGAGCCGCTTGCAATGTGCGGATGTGGTCGTACGTTGGGTGATGGAGGCGGAGGCACACTTTGTCCCACCTGCAAGGTCATTTGTGGATGCAGAGGTTCCTCCTTTGGTCCCCGATGCTCAATGCACCTAATGTGATGCACGTTGGAAGTTCGGCCAGGGAGACACTTGTCGAGCAGGGAGATTTGCCGCCAAATCTTCCCACGGATGATCCCTTCGAAAGTGAAAATAATCCTATTAGTAAGAGCCTAGTCCTCATCTTTCATTTTGTTCATGCTTCTATTCTTACGTTAGTTCTAATTCTTTCCTTATATCTATGCTTGTAGGAGACCACACCGATAATGTAGTTTTGCCTCTGTTGGTTCAAATGCGGCATGTGAAGAGGCATTCGGGCCTCCAATGAAGTTGAGCCCGACGAGCGGCCCGTATGAGACACCTGCAGATGGCCCTTGATTCCGATGATGATCGCCCTGTGGGAGAGTTGACGGAGAGTGATGTAGAGATACTCAGCGTATTTTTCAGTCGGGACCCAAGAGTGGGAGAGTTCGGTGATCCGGTCACTTTTCGATATGGCTTTTTTGGAAGGGCCCCGGGATGATGAGCTCCTCGAAGCCCCGAGAGGTTGGTCCTAGCATGAGAATTGTAAAGGGGACTGTTTTCAAGGACTTAGTTGAATTGAAGACGTGGTTGCGGCATTATCTCGTTGTCCGCTATAGGCCTTTTCAGGTGTTACATTCATATGTAGAGCGGCGTTACCGCGCTTGTTTGCGACAAGGAACGTTGTCCATGGAGGGTTTGTGCAAGGAAGCAAAAAGGTATCCAGTCACCTTTGGAAGATTACCAAAGTCGTTGGGCCTCACACTTGTGGTAATCATGACCTCAAAGACAAAGCATCGGCAATTGACATCTACCCTTATTGCAACAACGCTCCTAGACTTATTGAAGTCGAACCCAACATGAAGGTGGCGCAATTATGGAGGGTGTTAAGCTCGCATTCAAAGGTTATAAAATAAAGTATGGGAAAGCTTGGAGGGCTAAGCAGCGGGAGTGGAAGATGATTTATGGCGCTTGGGAGGATGCGTATGAGAGCTGCGCGAGTAACTTTTCAATGCAATCAAGGCGATAAATCCGGGCATGCATTATGAGTATATCCCAAAACCGAACGTCCACGATGAATGGTTGATGTGTATTTTTCCGTGCGTTCGGTGTTTTCCTCGATCGCGTGGAGGCCTTTAGGCATTGCCGCAGCCCTTTGTTTTCCATTGATGGGACATTCTTGGTTGGCAAGTACATGGGCACTCTTCGATTGCCATCTCTTGTGACGCAAAACAACAAGCTTGTTCCTTTGGCATTTGCGTTGGTTGAGAGGGAAAACAATGACAGTTTGGGGTTGGTTCTTGCGACTTGTCCGGATACATGTTGTTGGTCCTGGGACGAGAGGTTGGTGTCATATCGATAGACACCGGGGCATTCTAAATCTTTGGCGGGGAGGAGATAGAGGGTTTTCCCCGTTGCACCACGGGTGGTGTACTCGGCACCTGTCGAGAATCTACTTCGTAAGGATGGTGTGAAGGATAACTTTGACCTATTGCGGGTGAGGCCGCCGCATGCTTGAGGACGTATTTTCGAATCAAATTAGAGCAGCTCAAAACTGCTACAAATGCTTTGAAGGTAGACGATTGGTTGGCGGGGTTGATGAGAGAATCGAGAAGTGGACAAGAGCACATGATATGGGCGGATGGAGGTGGGAGTTTCAATGTAGTAACATGGCGAGAGTCATTCAACAAGTTGCTTAAGGGAATACGTGGTATGCCTGTCAATGCAATAGTTGAGTTCACATTTTATAAACTTGTGGCATGGTTCAATGATAGATATGCTAATGCAATGCATTTGAGGTCACAAGATAGAAGATGGGCGAGAAAAACCAAATATGCACTGGAGAAAGCAAAGGCGAGGGCTGAGACACATGATGTTGTATGCTTTGACCTAGATAGAGGCATTTGCGAGGTAAAGCACATAGGTGGTACTACGCCGATGGTGAGACTAGAGAGACTAGGAAACATGTTGTGGATCTCCGGGCTTTCACATGTACTTGTGGTAAGCCAAAGGCAAATATCACTTTGTATGTTCTCATTACGTGGCGGCAGCCTAGATACCGCAACTACGGTTTTGAGAAAGGATACCCGCCGAATACGCTGTGTGGACAAGCTTGTGCTCACATGGAGTCCACGGTTCGTGCCGTTTCGAGACCCAACGGGTGGCCTCCATATGCTTTGGGCCTAAATATATTGCGGATGAAACCTTAGATGGACAAAGCGTGGTTCGAGAAAGAGGATTAGACATAAGATGGTCATGGATCAGATTCCTGGAAAAACAAGGCGTGGCCGAACAACGCCTTTCCTTACTGACCCCGAGCAGTATGAGTGTGGCAAGTGCGGACGCATCGGCCACAACTCACACACTTTGCCGTTGGCGACCTAGTCGTGGTCCGCTTAAGTAGATTCGTGTAAATAATATATTATTTGATTTCGTAAATGTGAAGCGAGATAACTTATGTTTTCTTTTTCTTGCGAGGATGGGCAGGAGCATAGCCTTACGGAGGAGTACTACGAGGAGAACCACCGAGGACGACCGGACCGCGGAGGGGGAGGTCTGTACTAATTGTTTTTACGCAAACAACATATTTTTGTGCATCTAACAAGTACTAATAAATTTTTTTTTGAAATGTTTGCAGGTTCTACCCTCCTTCGTCCTCGAATCCATGACAAGTCCGAAATGATGCGGTGACGACAACAGGTACACGCCTCTCTTGAAGAAGGCGGGCCTAGATGTCGAGCGCATCCTGGTTCGTCGTGGGATTCCGGACATAAATCCCAGCGGCGATTTCAGCTTTGGTTGACAGTGTATATGCACTTCCATCGAGGTTTTTGGGTTTACTCTACATTTGGTGACCTAACAATGTTGTTTGTTTTATGTAGGTGGCGGTAGGAAACTCATAGTTTCCACCTACCTTGTGGTGAGATGACGATTACGCTTTGAGGGCGCCTGAAGTTCCTTGGCCTCGGTGTTAGTGGCCAAAGTCGTAACAAACAACCGCAGATCGGAAGGTTGGAAAGAAAGAGTGGAGTCCTTTCTTGAGAGACCGAGTCTGGGAGGAGCTTACTAGGCGTCGAAGCTCGGGGGTGCCTCTTACTTGGCTAAGGCAAAGCTTTGCCAATTGTCCCCCACAAGGCGACGCGGCCATTGTGACCTACTACTTTGCGGGGGCGTGGGTCATGCACTTGTTTGGGTGCGTCTTGTTCCCCGTGACGCTTCAGGAGACTCCGCCTCTTGGATGTTCATCCCCTTGCTCACTGATTGGGAGTTGGCGGGATTTTACAGCTGGGGATCGGCTGTGCTTGCATTTCTCTACCGCAACCTCTGTGAGGCATGTCGTCGCACTTCCAATTCTCCCAACATAGGAGGGTGTGTGTACCTTCTCCAGCTGTGGATGTGGAGTCGTCTACCAGTTGGTCGGCCCATAGGCGTGTGGAGAACCCTCGTGAGTGGTTCGCGGGGAACGACCCTCGACTTCGACCTTTGTTGCACACCTTTGGGACCAAGCACATGTGCCCAATGTGACTCAGTCGGGCATACCTCGAGTACAAGAACGAGCTTGACAATCTTCTTTGCTTCTATGGTAAGCTAATACCTTCTTTGTGCCCTATTGATTGTTTTATTTGCTATTCATTCGAACTAACGTTTTAAGTCTCTGTTTAGGTAACCTGGCAGCCGTATAATTCCCAGAAAGTCACAGATGTTCAAATTAGTAGCATTTGTTTCCAGGACGAACATCCATGCGGGGATGAGGTGCCCGCCGATTTGCTACCCGGGCTGTTGAGTTTCACCTCCCCACAGAGTTGCACGCCCGGTTTGGCTTGCGTCGGGAGTGGCCAGTTCGACGGATCACGGCGTCGCGGGGACTCGCGCACAAGTAAGTGTCTCGTACATGTCGTTTGTACAATAAAATTGTAAGGTTAATGTGGATGTGAGAATTAACAATTAAATTTCAGGATTGATCGTTGAAAACAGGAAGAAGAGGCGTAGAGTTCGATGTTACGCATAAAGCTCACATTGAATCGTGGGAACAAGCCGATGACAATGTTAGTGACAACGATGAGCCGCACTCCGATGCCGAGTTCCGGCTTACCTTGCTTGGTACCGGCGTCACTAGAACGAGGTTGAAGACCCGGTGGACCAATGACGACTATGCCGACATTGCTTCATCGGGTGACGAAAACACAACCTACGACTTGGCGGCACAAGAGGGCACAACCGTGTGGCCGCTTTTTCTTGCACCGAAAGTGGTAACAATATGCCTTCCTTTGTAGAGCTTTGTTCATATTGTGTGTAAATTGCATCATAATTGAAAGTTTGTGCCTCATTTGCGGGGCAACACGCTTAGGCAATCTGTCTTGGAAATTGAAGAGTTTAGAAGGACAAGGGGAGACGAGGCCAGCGTTGACAACTTCCTTGGAGTAGGTTTTCATAAATCGTAGTTGCCATACATTTAGGCGAAAAAGTTTTAGTTCTAACTAACTAATATTATCTATGCTCCATAGAGGCTAGCAAAACGGTTTTGCGCCGTCAAAGCCAGACTCGTTGTGGGTTTGGGGTAGCGGGACAATGGAAGAAGAAGTCCAACGAGGAGGCAACTTCATCACTACGGGGGCAAAAGGTTAGAATAGTCCTTTGTCTTGATTGTATACATACAATTATAGTGGCCGTACTCATGTAAAATAGGCACGCTGCAGGGGCAAGCTCCTCCCATGGCGCATCGGACACTTACTTCTCACCGGGTCAAGATGTGCACGGTGGACATGAGGAGATTGGAATGTCGCAGACTAGAAGATGCCCCTTTGACACGACCTTCACAACCACTTGGACCACGCCGCGTCATGCACCGCACAAGTACACTCTGGCACCCACGCTCTTGGTGGCAAGGGTAAGGTTAAGCCTCGGAGGAGGTAGATGGATGGACTAATGTTGAGCTATATTGACTTCTGTAATGGACTCTCTAGTTTATTATTATGGACTTTTGTTGAACTGTATTGACTTCTATATTTGCATGGACTTGTTTACGTTCCGATGTTCCTATGGAACCATTATATCTATGGATCATGTTAATATATGTGTTGTGATTGTGGAATGTTGAAAAAAAGGGAAACTCGCGAAATTTGTATGCGAATCTTTTTACAATAGATGGTCGGCACAAGTTCTATATTCCAAAATTTATTTATGTAATTACGGATGGTATGATAAATATAGAATTTATTTAGGTAGCGAGAAAAATAAAACTAGAAGAATTTAAGAGTTTAGGCTATTAGGAAGGAATTTAAATAGTTTTGGTACATATATATCCAAAATTTTAGAGAAGTGTTGTACAAAAAACTATTGCAACATACCAACTCTCTAGTAAAAATACACATTCACACGACACAAGGTCTCTCACTCTCTAGTAAAAAAGGGTCTCTCGCTCTCATCTACATACCAAATTACCGTCGTATGAAGTTTACATCTCACAAATTAAAGTGTTCATATGCCCGCACAAGTTTCTAGTTTCAGTGAGTGATCAAATCCATCGTGTAGGCTTTTCAGTGATGAATCAAATCCATCGTCTAGGCTTTTCAGGGTTGCCATCACTCAAGTACGACAATAGCAAAATGCACCGGATCTAAACGATCGTCTCGACTTTTCATGGTAGGCTTTTCGGTGAAGTGATCGGGGTAGGCTTTTCAGTCCTACATGAAGTGATCATACACTAGCCTTTTCGAAAAACTAGGCTCCTTTTACGGTGAGTCATCAAATCCATCGTCTAGCTTTTTCAGGGCTAGTTTTTTTAAAAAAAATGCATGGGTCCAAACTACTATAGTACCCCAACGGAACAATGCACCGGCTAGTGATGCCTCTCGGGTCTATATATACTACCAACTCCATTCGGTGCATACGAAGAAGCAAACTAGTAGAAATGTCCGGAGGTTCTTCGGGTGGTAGAGGGAAGGGGTGAAGAAGGGAAATGCAAGCCCGTGGGAAGTAGATCCGATGTGTGGGGGAGGTGTTGGTCCTAAAGAGTTTGATGAACCCGACCGGCATCGTTGGCGTGACCAAAATAGGGAGATTTCAATCGAGAGAACCCTCTCAAGACCTATGACAAACGAGGGAAGATGGCCAAAATGTATGCATGGTATGGATTGTTTGGTGCAGATGATGACAGATGGGACGGAAGGAGGTCGCCGTTCGAAATGCCCAAACGCTTATGTAAGTGCTATTACTTATCATCATTGCATCTTTGGATCCTCACTTAAGCAATCTCTAACATGCTTACACTTATTTCGAGTTCAAGGGCACCCGACCCTTCGCGGCTTCACTAGGTGGATCGATCCTCGGCCACTTCCACCACATCGGGGAATACATCCGGTGGTTGCAAGAAAGAATCATTGATCTCGAAATGGAGGCACGCACGGAAGAACAGACGACCAAGAGGAGGAAGACTACAACGGTGAGAACTCACAAGATGAACCATGCACCGATTCGCATCGCTTGTGCCCTTGTCACAAGAACAATGGGCCACCGCCACCACCGCCGCCTCCACCAAAGACCGTCACATGATGCTTACTATGGAGAAGGCGCAACCCAAAGACGCTATGTGGCCACATTACTAGGCGAGTTCTTTCTATGGTCACCTATGGATGATTGTTGTTTCTTTAAAATTACCTAAGGCGTGTTAGGGTTAGCTTGGAACTGTTGTACCCTAGTTTGGTACGAAGTTCGACACGCCATTTCATCCGCTTGAGTGTTGCTTTAATTACCTAAGGCATGTAGTGTTTAGTCCCGATCCTCTATACCCTTGTTTGGTATAGGTTCTCACATGCCATTTCACATGTTGTGTTGTACCCCTGTTTTCATGCAAATGCCAAAAAAAAAAAGTCGTGGCGTACCATTTAGTTTTAGTACTACTTCGATTCTTTCTAGTGAGTCCAAAATATTGTCCAATAAAAAGTGGTGGCGTACCATTTCACATCCGCACCGATCGGGAAGTTATTAAAGATTAATATCGAAAGTGAAACAATACATTGTTCAACACATGGTTCAACTACCATAAACATGAACACATTGTTCAACTACCATAAACATGAAAACTCGATCCAACACCAAGGGCGACGTGGGGAGGAGAGGAAACGCGAGAGAGTTCCTTGCAAATGAAAGAACTCGGCCATACGAAGGGGTATCTGTTTTACGTGGTATGGGGGTCGGCGCCGTGGCTGGTGGCGCCGAGCTCGGCGCCGTGATCCGTGGGCGCCGAGCTACCGCCCCGCCGTCCGTTTCGTCCGATCGCGCCGTCAAGCTTCGGCGCCGTTGACGGTGGCGCCAACACGTTATACCTCGGCGCCGCGATTGATGGCGCCGAGCAAGGGGTCCATATAACACCACGAAACTAAAATGGGTGGATTTGAGAAAATCTTTCAAAAAAGGGCTAAATTGCAAAAAAAAAAAAACGGTAGGATGTAGCCGTTGCACTAATTCATTTTTAACCAAAACAAAGTGCTCATGTGTCTTCAGTCCTCAAATAGTAATAACGTACGTATCCAAGGCACTTCAAGCCTGTCCTCAAAACTAGTCCCTTTATCCCTAAATAAATCATTTTCTATGATTATATTAGAAGATCAAACTATTTATATTCAACTAGAATTTACAAAAGAAAGCGCAAATATTAATAACATATCCAAGACATTTTTGGCATGTCCTCAAATCTACTTTGTCTCTCCTTGAATAAATTAATTCATAAAATTATCTTAGTTATAAAATTATAAAAAAGAACAAATGTTTGATGAAAACATATTGTAGGTGTATCTAATAACACCGATATGGTGCTATAAATCTTAGCGCTCTTCTCTATAAATTTAGTCAAACTTAACAATATTTAACTTGTGACAACTCTAAGAATTGATTTGTTTAAAGATTACTCTTGAATTAAAACTCTTTTCATTAGTTGATCAATGTGTCCTGCCTTAATTTATTTGGACCCATTTCTTTCAACCTGTCTTAAAAAACTCTCTTAAATTGTCATAAAAACCTGTCTATGTCCCTACTTTTTTTTTTTTTTTTTTTTTTGACAAATGAAAACCCACCATCTACAATTAGCATCCGATTTACTCGATGTGATAGGGAACCTTTTAGATAATTTATTCTATCCATTTATAAAAAGATACACGACCCAATATCTTTTTAAAAAAAAAAATATATATGTATTTAAAAACAAGGGGTGTATACCAAACGCAATTTGTTTGCACATCACCGTTCACCTTTTCTATTAGAATTATATACAACCACAACTTAGCACATCAAGCATGATGAGTTTTTCTCCCTCTTAAAATACCAAGTGTAAACGATATCAAATATCGACATCCACATGATCGAGTGGATCTAGACACTTTTGTGGTCCGCACCCTTGCTATGTGGACCTAACCAGAACGGTGAGCTACCTCATGGCATATGACAAGGATATACTACGCATCTCTAGGATAAATTATCTTGTCTGCACATTGCAGGTCTATTCATGAACGCTCCCTTGATCGCTGGGTCCAACCTATTTTTGCATATATACTCCCTCCGTCCCAAAATAAACGACGTTTTGGGTTTTTCGTCACAAGCCACTCGATTTATAGAAAATACGTAGAAGATTTAAATATCCAAATAAATTTGTTAAAAAACTAGATCAAAAGATCTTTCCAATAATACTAATTATGTAATATAAATATTAATCCTATTTTAAAATATAATTGCCGGTAGATGTTTTACCGGGAAGTCGAAAAACGTCATTTATTTTGGGACGGAGGGAGTACATGTCATTAGGGTAGGGTGATGACCTTTGCACACACTCACACAGATACTAGATGGAAAAGGGGGCAAGCAAAGCCACACATTAGTATATATATATACAGTGCACAATCGTTAATTATTTGACCACATGGCCTAAGCAATGACTAAACACGATGATGCACATACGGCTTTGTTTTCTATGCCACACATTAGTATAGTGCAGCTCTTCATGCAGCTTGTTTTGTCCCTTCTCAATTAGTCACTTCCTTACCCTTTTTCATGTGTGTGTGTCTTTTTTTTGGGCCCACATTGTTTCACTTTTGGTATATGTCCAAGCTTTTAGCTATTAGCATGCCTAACATAGTTGGGCACCTATGGATGTAGCTCATGCTTAAAATTGACTTTTCTGATTTTCCTTGTTGCTATCAAGCTGAAATTGCAAATATGTACATAGTGGACTGCTACTAGGGGGTCCAGGATATATAATATACCATACCATTTTTTCCAATGGAGATTGAACTTTTCTCTATTCATTCACGTCATGCTTTTTCTTTTCTTTTCCTGTTTGCTCTCGATGGATGGAGATTAAACTTTAGTACAAAGCATGCTCCTTTTTCTCGAAAAATTAAAGAGAACTTTCTTTTGTGTCCTCTCCCGTCTGCATTTTCAATCATACATAAATAATACAAATTTTTATTATATTAAATAAACATCATTAGATTAATTATAAAATGCATTTTTAATAAATTAATTTTTAAGTTATAAATACTAGCATAATAAACCGGGACGTATGTGTATTCTAGTAATTTATTATCATGTTCGTGTCAAAAGCATGTTGATAGATCGATTTGTTGTAGCCAATTGGTTTGAAACTTTTTTTTTTCTGTTTTTTCTATGTTTTTTCTGACGAATTTTGTAAGATCTCTGTTTTCATAGAAAAAAAAATGAAAATAAAAGAAAAAAAAACAAGGTTGAAGAAAGAAGAGGCTCACTTAAATCTATAAATATAAATACTATTTACTAGAGACTTGTTCAAACTAAAACTACTTGCACACAACCTATAGTTATATCTTTGGACAGAGGTAGTACTCTATACTGTATAACTCAAGATGCTAATTAGTTGACATGGCTAGGCCTCCAGAAACGATGAAACAAAAAGAAAAATGTCTTTCGGTCATCAATAAAATACTTGAAATCTAGAACCGTCTTTGTCTGTTTCTTGGATAGTAAATCAGTCAATAAGACATCTGGGAGGTGATTACTCTATGTAATAAATAATTGGATTGATAGGGATACAGTATTCAACAATTTCGTGTTTCACTAGCCAGATTGCTATTACGTGTGTATGCTCCTTTCATCTTAAAAAAATCGTATTGTACTGTCACGTCACTTAAAAATCGGAGGCACACTTCATAGTTTTTAACTAGAGAGCCTAATGGTACAATGATTCCACATAAAAATAAGGTTGCCCATTCCACTAGCCCTCTTTATATTCTACTAGTGGTAGTATATATAAATCTCAATATGGCTTGCATCTGCACCCGAGAAATACCATGGATTCTTCACTAGTGTCCAGTTCAGATGTAGCACTAACTTAAAGCTATTTTAACGGGCAAGAGTGCACACAGATATTCGGTAAACCAGATATTCGGTAAACCATTCAAAGCCATTCGATGAGAAGTCAAGGGACGAGATCAAGACGAGCTGAGCCACCTAACCATTGTGAGAATGTAGCGAAATCCACTGTAAAAGATTCAAGGAAAAATTCATCAATATTTGCTTTCTTATAAATGGTGAATTATGTTAAGACCCTAAACTAAAAATCCCACTTATTACATGAACTTTTCAATTGTTGCTTATCTCGTTATGTGATTTACTTTTCGGTATACGTATAAATAAATATTCAGAGTGAAAGGGCAACCATAGAAAGGAGTAAAAGATACTGAGGGAAAATGAACGTCCACGAGATTCGCTAATGGAGCAATGATGACGACGACAATGCTCATTGGCTCATTGCTTCAAACCTGGGAAATGGGGTTGAAGTATTAAATCTTGATGATTATCTCACGGAATCTTACTTTTTGAAAGTTGGACCAACCTAACTGTCTCTGCTCTCCCACTTTTTTTTTACTAGCTCGACATTAGTCACTAGACTACCTAATTCCGGGATATTATATATAGAACTAAATTCAACTCACGGTTATCTGTATTCAAAATAGAGCTCTTTGTCCAAGTCAAAACTGTTTTTATACTCCCTTCATTCTAAATAGAGTATAGTATTAACTTACAAAGAAGAATACAGTTACTCCCTTAATTCTAAATATAGTAGGTTGTCCTTGCTTTTACAGATACATAAGTTTATGTTTTCTTTTAATAACTTTCTAGAAGGGCTTTTGTATTTTACCTTTGGTTTGTGATAAAAAATACTATATAGTAGCTTAGAAAATGACTGCTGTGTAACAGAGATGGTTAAATAGTAATTTGGTTTATTCTACAACGAATCTGACCCCACGGCTGATCATTTGTGGGGCAATCAATTAATATAAAATGTGAAAAATCCTACTCAGTAGCCATGCATACTCATAAGATCACATCGATCAAAAAACACACTTAGCACAGATCACCATATCTGATGGGTGTATACATTTTTCTGGTTATATTATTGCCTCTTGTATTATTTTGAGATGTCCTAATGCTACTCAGCTGCATCCTATTGGGCGAGTCAGGGGCAGGGGGCTCTAAAAGACTGAAAGGCTGAAAACATGATAATGAGGTTCAAGAAAAGAGATGCCCAATGCTTGAAAGGCTCTTTCTCTGTCCAGTTTCTTTAGCATGTACTACCGCCGCCCATAAACTAATGCTGCGGTAGGCAACTCGATGTGAATTGGTTCTTAACCTTTGTGTTCTTTGTGCATAGTATATTAGGCCCAAGGGTAATATTATACTATCTGGGATCATGTTTCTAGGTTAAAATTTTCCCAAGCCCCACATTGACATGGACAAGCAACCCAAATGCTGCTGCCACATCTCCACAAGAGCTTGATCCTCACAAGCTTGGTGGTGTCATAAAAAAAATCCTCAATATTCTAGTTACCTGATACATGTATAGGATATAATATCATTTTGTGTTTACCACTAGGTACAAAATACTTGATGGTAGGCCCAATTATTTAGGGCAAGTGCAAGGCTGGGAACCTTTGTTTGACCACTACAATTATAGCTACCAAGAACACACATCTGAACCTTTGTATAATGCTGGGGCTATGCACGGCCATCATCCTCACACAACCATTGTTTAAGCCCTGGGACTTGTTTATGTGCCAAGATTATCCTCATCATTAAACAATTGCATCATTAAACAATTGCCCATCTCCCTGCTGCCCAACTTGTCTTTTTTATACTTGTGTGCCACGGCGATTACTTTACAAGTACGTGTTAGTGGCTATCGTATACATAGACGTATCTATGGTAGTTGCAATGGTTTGACAGGGAACAAATTGGAGTCTCTGGAGCAGTTAACAGGAGTAGCGTGGCAGGAAAGAGGAAAGACTGATCCACAATGGCTTTGTCATTAGTGGGCGCCTAACAACGCCTTATATTAAATTTTAATAACATCATAGTGTACTTCCACAGAGAGATAGAGATGTATATAGAGAGATTAGTTGCTAACTTATTATATCATTCGTGGACCATGACTGCTGCGTATTATAAAGTGTAAAATATACTACCTGGCATGTTACCCCTAGAATACCAACATTAAGTGACAAAATATAATAGATACTATAAAGGGCAATCAGGTTGGAAGAGCTCATTGGTATCATCTGTCAGAGAAGAAATAAATCATAATACTGGAAGAGCTCATGTACCCTTGATGGCCTTGTGCAACCTTTGCAAGAAAAAAACACAAGTATACAATTTTTGGCGTGAATCCCTAGAAACCTACTGCAAAATATGGTTTGGTACGAGCACT
Organism: Hyparrhenia diplandra; assembly: GCA_015847255.1. Lineage (NCBI taxonomy): Eukaryota > Viridiplantae > Streptophyta > Magnoliopsida > Poales > Poaceae > Hyparrhenia > Hyparrhenia diplandra. The sequence continues at coordinate 87,964 of JADLZK010007698.1, forward strand.
GTACGCATTGCAGATCTGATGTGTAAGTTTCATACTCCTAGAGCACGAATCATATTCTCCTATAGGCCCTAGTTTGCAGGCAGCCTTTGTACTCCCCCTTCACTTCAGCTGGTAGGATCATACTAGTATTGTACTACTGTTAAGTACTCCTCCGTCCCCATCGAGTTTGTCATACCGGATTAAGAGTCTTGCCATCTTTTTTCAATGTTTCGCCTTATTTAAATTTTTTGCACAAATATAATTTATTTTGTTATGACTTATTTTATCAATAAAGATACTCGAATATTGATTAATTTATTTTGTGATTTGCATAAATATTTTTGAATAAGGCGGATGGTCAAACATGAAATTCAAAAGTCTAAAACGACGAACTCCGTGGGACAGAGGAGTATGCTACAATCTAGTACTGTAGCGTCGTGGGCACTGCATCAACCGTGAATGGTAAAAAGGACAATTCCCTAGGCCAGTAGGCAATGTGTAGGGATTAGAAAAGAATACATGCCATTCTTTATAATACATTATAGCTATATTATGAAACATATTTCATGACAAAACTAATACACTTATTTGGTACTATAATATCAATACATTTTTATATAGTTTTTTATAAGTCGACGGAGGGGAGAGGATCCCCACCTGGGATTTCATTTATAGTTGGCTCTTAATAGTTCTGAGGGCTTACTTTTTTTATATATAGTTTTGGTTAAACTCAAAACATTTTGACTTGTCTAGAATTGTACATTATTTTATAGGAGGGAATGGGCAAATAGCATGGGCTCAGAAGGTGTTGGCTGTGCCGCCGTGGATTTACTGCATTCATCATCACCTTTTTCCTTTTTGAGCTGTAACATATAATACTCCTACTTTGTACCGCAGCAGTACAACATGTTCCTCGGGCGATAGTGCTTGCGTACAGTATGTTAAATGACGTTTAAACGCGCATATCTAGTGCAGTGGTCGTTATATTTTTACGTTTCAGTTGTATGCGTTCCAGTATTTATCGCGTAACTGTTTGATTGATTAGCTCTTTCATGAAAGGAGCAATTTTGTTCTGAAAAATACTGAAAAACTGAGAGCCAGAGTTTTTATGTTTTGCGTTAGGTTTACAGACTAATCGATGCACCTCAAGGCTAAGGCCTCCCCAACACATCTATACTAGCCGTCAAATGTTCAGCTACACGGTAGGGTATATCAGAATGGCCCAACATAGACATTTTTTTTTTTTTTTATCACGAGCTGTTTAGGCCGATGTACATCACAAACAGTAGTGACCTGTTCATTTCGGGGCAAAAAGCCTCCGGCATCACTTGCTCATTCAGGCAATCAGCAAGTATCGGCTTTCAATCAACCAGAAATAGTGGAAGCAAGCGCCAGATGATACTTTCACCTAGAAGTCTTGCCCATCCCTTTCATCAACAATTTTCTTGTCAGATCAGATTAACATGGCGCCACATACCTTTCAGAGGTGAACCTCATGAGGGAAAGGGGACAAATAATTTCCTCAGTGAAGTTGCGTCAGAAGCTGGACTCCGGTACATTACAGAGAAAAGGAGCTGAAGAGAACAGATGATAAAGATGCAAACTTTCTCCATTAACCACCTGGCGTGTGGGGTGTGCATTGACAGGAACAGAAATCTCATCGCGTCACCATCAATGTAGAAAGGACAGATCTCGACACGAGAAGGGATCATTGCCAATGCGGAGACAAAATCAGGTACTAACTTGTAGAGTAGTATATCATTAGATATTTCCCCCCTTAATATATTTGTTTCTATGTACAAAGGTCACAAACTCACAATTGTAGCAGGGGCGGCACTATATTTTTAGCACTAGTTAAGCTTTTTTCTCTTTCTTTTTTTCTTGAAAGAAACACATCAATAGTTAGTGCACCATAACAGTGCAGGAGAGCCTTTAGCCTTGAGCTGATGGTTGATGCATGGCTATGTACAATGTATCTTGCATTTTCCTGAAGAATGGTAGCAGCAAACAGCTGATGAGCACATTTTGAATTTCCCAGTTAGTTACCACATTCTTCAAGTTAATTTTCTTCTCTAAACTTGATATACAAATGAAGAAACCAGATCGGTACCTAGGCTGAATCATTTTGGCAAGCCAGAAGGAGGTTCAGAGGCAGAAAGCTCGGTTTCCAACTTTTTACTGATCTCTTGCTCCTGTTGTGTCCTGAGATAACCCTGTGCTGTAGAAGTAACTATCTGGATAATGAAGTTTACAACCATGAGCCACACCAGGGTATTCCAGACCAAAGAGAACGACAGATTCCACCTCTTTCCCTAAACATGGAATAAACAATATGAACATTGTGAAACAATGTAAGGGCAACAAAGATGACAACAAGATAGTAAAATAGGCAAACTGAAGCTTCAGTGTTATATCAGCATTTTATTTTTCCTCTGAACCGATGTCAACACTAGAACTGTCTCCCAGATCAAGAGCTTATTTTATAACCACTCACTGCACACCTTTCCATGGTGTGATATTCCAAGCCATGTATTTACACGGCCAGTGGTAAAATATTGAAACATAACTACCGTCCTATGGACTATCTTCAGATCAATTTAAAGAGTGGCCAATGAAGCATATGGCTGCAGTAAATTTTGGATTTTTTTGTAACTGAAGTTGAGTGGAATTCATACCTTAGCAGAACTAGAAGCTGATGCAGCAACATGGGCTGATAAAAACTTATTTTTGGCCATCTTCAGCTTGGAAACTAAAGATGGTAGGACAGATGCCACTCCAGGAACATTGCTAAATGCCCATATAAGCCTTTTTCTCCACCAAATCAAGAAGTTGGTTATTGCAGAGAGTAATCACCAATGTAGTCTACATAAGTGATTTGTAAATTATAGTCAGTTGGCCTAACGGATATGAGAAGAAATCTGCATGATACTATGACTACAATTCACCAGCAGAATGCAAATATATGAATTGCAACAAGAAGTTTGACGAACCTGGATACAAACTTTAACAATAGCCTTTCCAATCAAAGTTGCTAGAAAAAACTTCCAGAAAGGGACGTTGAATTGTCCACACAACATACCGGCAAGATCAAATAGAGGGTTTGGCACCTAACAGAAGAAATAGTTATAGAGTTTCTGCATGTCATACATCTCATAAGTTAAGGAATAATATGTCAATAAATAAGTATAAAACTTCAGTGAGACCAAAAAAAATTAACAATAATTCATGCAAATATCTAAGTTTTAAAATGTTTCCTTTGTCAGCAAAGAGTGAATGTAAGTTTCTTCAACGATTTAAATGGCCCTTCACCTTATTGCCTAAATTGGCAAGGTGCTACAATGCAAAGTCAGCAAGTAGGGTAAAAATGCAACATACTAGAATATGACTTGAACAAACAAATTTTAAATGTCAACAGAATGATACTAACCGAAGCAAGTAGCAATATTAGAGTGAAGCTTAAATGCTGTGAATGAGACATGAGCCATCGTTTGGCCTGACGTAAAGTTGATGATAGAAAACCTTCTGAAATGGAAGCATCCAAATCTTCTAACTCATCAATTACACGGCCTGACATGCTAGCTGTGGTTCATTGTTTAAAAGGAGTCAGCAACATAGCACATACTTAGAAATGGCTTTAACCAACAGCACAATCTTGTAAGGTACATTTCATCCTAAATTTAACCTTATATGATAGATTGTTGTGGTTAGCTTGTAACTTGTAAGCTAGATAACCTTGCTGGCGGGAGAGCTGTAGTATGATTTCATAAATGATTTTTCTTAGGAGGGGGGACTTAGCCTATATAAGTTAATAAGATGGCTACCATTTTCATGTATAAACAATATGAAGACATCATTGTTTATATATCGTCGACAAAACTAAAAGGAGACAAGGAAAAAAGTATTCAATGAAAAATGCTGCATTATTTTGTGCATATCTTGTTTTTTCTTGAAAACATAACTTATAGATAATTTGTTTCTTTAGTTACAGAACCAGCAGACTTTGTTTATAGTGGCTGTAGATCGCTGTTATTAAACATTTTGGTTACCGTTTACTGCCTTTGCACCTATTCTAACTGTAGAGGCCGGATGTTTTTTCTCATTCATTATCTAAAAACCCTATTCTAATTAAGACCGGCTGAAGCATCTCACAATGTAGAGGCTGGGATATTTCTATTCCAACATCTAAAAAGAATAAGCAGAGAATTACATATTTTTGAGGAAATCCTAGCACAAGTATGCTTCAATGAAAGGTGGTATTATTATCATAAAAATAGGCAGGAGGTAGAATTGTATTTTTTTAGATTGGACAACTGATGAGGCAATGACTCAAAGCGGAAGAGGTGGATCAAGTAGACAAGCAAGAGAAAACATCTGTAATAATCAAGTAAATTATGCTATTATTAGTACACAGAGCAGTATGAACAAAACCTGCTCTTGAGAGAAAATATGGAGGAAGCTCTCCAAGTGCAGTTCCAATGCCCCAAAGAACAGCTTCAAGACCAACTTCTTGCAGTATTTTGCTGAATGGAATTGTTTCATGATAAATTGGGGGTCCAAACTGCAGACAGTCTTTCTCCAACCAGGATGGGCTCCTTTTAAGAAGAATAGTGTCATAAGGAGCACTTTTTAAATCAACCCTACCACACTGAACCGCTTTGATGGTAAACAGCGCGACATGGGGACCTAAATACATTATGAAAGTGTGCAAACCAGAACCTGCAATATAATTACAGTGTAAGCAGAAACTCTTGTTATATTTAAGTCAACTAATTAAACTCCTAATGCACAATCTCAGCACATCTGAAACTATTTGTAATTACCTAATCCAATCGATGAAGCAACCCCTAGTATGATCCACCACAATCCAAACCTGACATACCAAATTAGCTCCTGTAGATGCTGCACCAATGACAACATACCATGTTTATCAAAGCTGCATAATGGACACGCAATGGGAGATAGTGGAAGCAAACTATTATTATGATGACCAAGCTATAGCAATGTAGATGAATTCTATCGAACATATGCAAGCGAATTTGCTAAATGGGAGAGAGTTTTAGGGCTACCCAAAATATAGCAGCCTAAAGAGTAAAGAGTAAAAAAAAAACAGACTGCAGTTTATCATCCACTTTCAGATATTCGTGCCAAACAGAATACAAAAAGGGCAAAGCTTTCTTGCAACATTAACTATCTAATATTTAGCATCTATGTCACTCAGACTGTTAATCCTGTGAAACACAGATTGTTTTGGTTAATTTAAAAGAAGATGATACCTTTTCATGCAGGCCATCAGTGAACAAGAGCAGAACCCAAGTAGCAGCAACCAAAGGCATTGCGATTTTTAGCCGAGATCCATTTTTCAGAACAGATGAACCCGTTCTTTCCAGACTCTGAGCAATGGCTAACACAAAGAATGCCAATGTCTTGAATGGTCGTGATGTAATTGTTAGCCTCTCCAGGTCCACACGATGCTTTTCCCGAAGCTCTGAAATATAAAGTGCACTGGTTAGTTAGAGCATGGTATAGTGCCATACAAACTCCAAATCATTAACCTTCTATGTATCTGTTTCACATGTAAATTTCAAATAGAGGGTGGAAACATCTTTTCCGTTTGTTATAATTTCCATGTCGTTGTTCATGACATTGAGGTTTTTTTCGGCTTTTCGACTTTTGTAATAATTGGCTGTGATACATCTGCGGATGTAGAGGCCGGATTGTATTATCCATTAGCCAAAAAAAAATGTAAATCGTTACGCAAGTTCTGCAACGCGTGGGGAAGAAGTCACAGCTACCTTCCATAACAACGAACAGCAAAAGGAAGCTTTGTGGCAGTGACATTTGTTTACATAGAAATCATGCCACAGAGGGGAAAAACAAATTAATCAAATTACCACTTCTAGATGTCAATATTTTGTCCTGTAAAAAATAAATCCGAAGAAAAAAATTCAAGTAAATAAAGATCATTCTCTCAGACGCCAACACCCAAAATACGGTCTAAAATAAAATCTAACTTGAAAACAGCGGAAAACCTCAGTTTTACCATTTTAACCTTCAAAAGGTATTCTTAAAGCATCCAATGCTTGAATAAAAAATAAATCACAGATTGAACGAAACGAACCGATACCAAACATACAATTTCGCTACTCAAAAGAACGGGTCTACTCTGCTTTGAATCACGGGTGGCCAAGAAAAAGAAATAAACCGAACAGAGAAAAGTCACTGTGTTGTTCCTAAAATAGAAGGCATCGCTAATCCGAATTTGTAGAGAAAAAAGCATGAAATATTCCAACTTCGTAGGAAAAACCTCAAAGACACGCATTCGCAGCTCGAGCAGCAACAACAACGATTTCCATAATTCCCTCCACACCACAGATGTCAAGGATGAAGAGCGCAAGATGATTTAAAACACAAGAACTAAACCAGACAGCGTATCTCCAAGAACAATGGGCGGACCAAACAGGTAGGCGAACAACACGACCCCTCCCCAGAGTCGATCGACTCGCTCACCTGACATGGCCTTGTCCTCGTCGGCGCCGACGGTAGGCCCCATGGCGCAGCTCCAGGTCCCTCCTCTCTGCGGCTCTGCCGCTGCCGGTAGATCTGAGCACTGGGCTGTGGTGCTTGAGCCAGGCGCCGGCGGCGCTATACGAAGCGAGAAAAAAGGCGCGAGCAAGCTTTGCTTCCCGCTTGGCGCCGAAAAGCCGGAAACGGCTGGGGAAGGAAGGAGCGTAGAGCAGCTGCACGAGGCCGGCGGGGCAGAGGAATCGTTGCTTCCACCTGAAAATATGAGCTTTTTCGCGAGCGCAAGGGGGGAAAAGGAGGGCCGCCAGGTGAGAACGGCTTCCCGTTTGTTATTACGTGCCGGGATTTCACGATTTTCCCCGTCGTCAGACGGAAACGGATACCTGCGTTTTCTTGAGGGGGACAAAGGTAACTGATGAGGAAAAAACTGACGTGGTTTCTTGAAGGCTAAAACTACTGGTAGAAATCCGATCTTCAATTCGGGGAGGAGTTTTATGAGTGATGCTCACCTTTTTTTCTTTTTAAAAGTGGAAATTAAAGTCCTATAGATAATGATTAGTATGTGCTAAATAGTTTACCTCTTTTAGATTAAAAAATGTGCAATTTAATAATCCCTTTAATAAAATAGCTATTTGTTAGTTAATTGGTAACTACCTAACTATATACTTGTACCAAATCAGATAATAGTAACTATTAACTAGTAGCATTTTTCATTAGTTGTGCATCCAAACATCCTCCTGCTAGTAGGTAACTAATAGTTAGCTAGCTAACATTAGATATGAGCTATTAGAAGTAAAAGTATTATAATACGCCTCCATCCCAGTTCTGGGATTTGTTAAGGTTCTTACAGTTCCTTCGCCTCCCAAAACACTCATACAAAAATGACCAAATTCTTTCTATTTAATCTAAGGGGGTTCACACTTATCTATCTCACATAGTTTTACGCAAAAAAAAAAATTGAATAAGATAAGTAGTCTTATGTTTATAGCCCACTTCTCCCCTCTCTCTCCTCCCATTTTTCTCTCCTCCACATCCATTTACCCTCCTGCTAGTAGTAACTAATAGTTAGCCTTCTATAATACTTGCTCTTAGTCATCTAACTATTAGCACATAATGAATCCGAATATGGCCTAAAGCTTTGTGCTTAAACTAAGTAAAGTGATTTAGCGTTGAGCCACGTCATCATTGCAGATGCTGACGACTGGACTAAATTCATGACAAATAGCTCGCGTATATTAACTCTTATAAAAATCACGTACATTCCAAGAATGTATCTCGATTAGTTTATGGGATCGTTAAAATCAGAGTGTTGGTCAAGTGTAAAAAGTTGGACCAAAAGTTGGATGGTTTGGAGGAGCTAGAGATTACAGACAACTAGCTTCCATCGTCTGGGACGGATAATTTTAGCTTCGAGATTCAGGTTAGATATACAATTTATATACTACAATATAATTATTATAATTAGTCTAAACTATATGCAAAATGATTGATCGAAATGCTCTAGACATATCTTTAACTTTATATTTAAGATTTTTTTAGAGCTACAAATGACTGTCTTTAGAATCCAGGCCACTAAAAAATGCATTTTCATCTGTGGTCAAATAAAACATCGTCATCCAATGTTCCAAACCAGGAGGAAGACAACACCAATTGCACCTGATCGATGATTGCCATACCCATGCCAGTCATAGATGACTGCCATACAGTCATTCTCCCTTGGCTTCTTGATATTTACGTCGTGGCATCAACGATGGCATCCTCTTCTGACGTTCCGAGATTCAATTTTTTTGATCGCTTGTTATTACTAAGATCACTTTCAACCTCGAGCCTCCTCTTCATTTGTTGAGGTCGACCTTAAACCTGCTACCTCGTCCTCACACTTTTGTTTTTTTCTTAACCATCGCAAACAAGGAACAACATGTCCATGACAGCACGTCCTATTTTTCATTGTTCACGTGGTATGCTAATCTTTCGATCGAAATCGAATCGTGACCACATTGCAATTTCGCCATCATTGATGCCCGTCGTTAGCCTCTCATGGAGAGGCAAGCAGCCACGACGGGGTCGTCGCCGGAGCTGATCCCCCTCCGGTTGCCGAAAGCAACGGCGGCGAGATTTCGTGCACGCGAGAAGTGACAGAAAACCGCGCTGAGAACCGACGTCGACGACGAGGACGCGAGCCGCGTGACGGATCCGCGGTCGCCACCTCTTCGCTCCTCGGGCGGAAAGGCATCGATCGATCCGTTTGTGTGGAAGGGAGGCTCGTGGAATCCGTGTCGCCGAAAGCGTGTCCGCATCATGCGCGTCAGCAGCAAGGAACCGTGTCGTCTGCTTGTGCAAGTCACCTTCTGGCGAAGGAAGCAGCGAAGGAAGCAGAGGAAACTGGATTTTCTGAGTTACCTGTGCTCTCTAATGTCGCTGTACATCCTGGTATATTCTGATTGTTCACAGCGATTGGCAGATGAAAATTCATTTTTTTTTTTGGGGTTGCTATATATATATGGAGTCGCCAGAGTGAGTATAGGGTCAATATTTTTCTCTCAACAGCTTCAGCCGGCTGCCGAACAGCCTAACATGAGCGTCGCACGTACAGAAATCAGACCATATACTGTTATCGGACTCGGAGCAAGCATTCTTGCCCAGCAGTCAGCGAATGAAAGCAGCTCTTTTCATATGTTGTCATAAGAATATACGTACCAGTAATTCCCAACAACAGAATTCAACTCGAGATGGATGTCCAAACTTTTCTTACCTAGAAGGCTAGAAGGTAGCACCTCGATCACACAGCAGTTTCTTATTCTGTTTGCTTCTTTATGGAAGTATAAGATCAGCTCCAGAAACAGAAGCAAAAAGAAAAATAACAGTGGGCACAGATCCGCTGGAATTAAAATATCCTTCCCTGAAAATTTTCCAGTTCCATGTAACCTCAAGCGTCCCATTTAACTTTTAAGAATGGTAGCTATATTTTGATGGACGCTATCTTTTGCATTTTTTGTCAAAGGGGTCATCTCCAATATAAAGATCTAAGAGAGACTGGCACAAGAGCTTGTTTTGAATGCTCCCCACTTCCTCGCCTTCAACTATACACATAAAGAAAAGAGTTCATTAATCATGAGCATTACAAAGCAATTTCCTCACCTTCAACTACACACATAAAAAAATGGGAGTGCTGGTGCAGGCATAGCATATGGCAGCCGTGACGGGGGCTGAGGCACAGATGCACAATGGTGAGGTGGGGCATCAGTGGCAGCAGGGGTTCTCAGTCGGGGGGGGGGTTCTCATTTGTGTGAGAGAGTGCAGAATGGAGGTGAAGCATTACAGTAGCTGATTCAACTGCTTCTGATTGGATTATGCAGTTCAAAATTTTGATGGTTTGAAACATAATATCAGTCGGATGTTTGCTATACATAACCCATCAAGCATTTAGAAAAAAATAAGGGCATCTCCTAAGGTTTGGAACAGGGGTAACTGGATAATAGGATAAGTAATTTATTTCCCTGCAGTCAGACTATCTGATTTAACATATGAGCAACTGTGTGAACAGATATAGTAATGTTGCCAGTTACTCAGATGTGGGACACATGCATACTAATTGCAACATGAATACATCTTTCAAGCTATTTAAATAATTCCTTCAACCCTTTCCACAAAATAAACCATCCACCTAAATACTGAAACCAACAAAAGAGAAATACAAGCAGAAAATGAAATGAACTTACTGTAAATTTTAAGCACATGGTTTGGTTCCCTCGAAAGCTCAATCACAGATCCCTTTGGTAATTTGTATTCATCCTTGAAAAGTGCAACAAAGCTGTGGAAGAACGAAGTATAAATTTGATGCACGTACTTATGAATTTCAATACATGATAATAGTACAAGTAATATAATAGCATCATTTCCCTAAAGAGCTCCTTAATTTCTCAGATAGTAACTCTCCATAATTTTGAATGGTTTAGTATTAACATCTAGCATCCTGGCATTCTAAGTTCTCACTTGCTTATAAGGTCCCAATGACAGAGGCTAAGGATAGATACCCACATTCTTGCAAGCATATCGATTAATTGTTAGTTCTAAATTATATTGTGAGAAACATGAAATGTCCATTTGCAATAGAAGAATCACAATTAGCCAACAAATACTCACTCTTGTTCCAAACATAAGTTGTTTAGGACATCGACGTAGCCTCCAATATGGCAGTAAGATTTGCAACTTATGTAAAGTCAAATTACATCACTTTCTATATACTGTGGGCTCAAGTTAAAGAGGTCTGACCCAAATAAAATCCTAAATGACCCACATTTGGAATTGGAGAAAGTAATTAACAAGCTTGCACAATGCACATGGCATATAAATATAAGGTTCATGTTTGTATTGGATGATGCGATAGAAAATTGGAGGAATGTTCGTACTCTACAAGATTTAGGGTGTGTTTGGTTGTTTGTGACTTTGAAAAAAGCATTTGTGGTTTGACTTTTCAAAAGCGACTTTTGTAAAAGTAGGCTGTGAGTGAGTCAAAAGCCCTTTGGTTCGATGGCTGTGGCTTTTAAAGAAAGCAACTATTAGCTTCCCTCACTTACAAGCAGACCCCGCCTGTCAGTCTTGCCACATCATCAGACCAGGGACCTATCTCCGATTACAGAAAATAAATAATCATGAAAAGGCCCTTCTTCTACATTGAGCAGCCATGGCTCCTGCTATTCGCGTGCACAGGTGGGAGCACTCAGCCAGGCCGGTGGCCGGTCAGGCGCTGCCGACGGCGGCGCGACGCGCCTGGACGCGCGGGCCCGCGGCAGAGGGCATCTGGACGCGGCGGAGGGTCCGTTCCGGCCTGGCACTTGCCGGAGACCGCGGGGACAGGGCCGGTGGCCGCCCTGCCGGAGCAGGTCTGGGGCGGTGGCGGAGCTCGGCACGGGAGGAGAGGGCTCCGCCGCCCACCCGCCCGCCGGAGCCAGGGGCAGAGCTCGCGACGTGTTGGAGCTCAGATCCGGCAGAGCTCGCGACGGGGAGGGCCGGGGGCAGAGCTCGCGACGGGGAGGGCCGGGGGCCGCGTCGGGGAGGGACGGGGAGGGGTGGAGGCGCCTCGTCGCGTCGTGCTGAATCCGTGGTCGCGTCGCGGAGCTGCCGGTGCCGGAGTAGAAGTAGAGGAGTACGGCCGCCGGAATAGCGCCGCCAGTGGTCGGGGAACGACGCTCGAACATGTTCGTCCGCGGCTAGAAAGATGTGATGCGATGGGAACGATGCGAATAGAAGGGGAGGAGGAAAATAACGATTCGTTACATAACGAGTGGCAGGTGGGTAATTCGAGCCAAAAGCACCTAAAAGCAGGGCCAACCGCTTTCAAATTTATCTTAGGGAAAAGGCTGCTTTTGGCAGCTTTTTTTGATGAAAGCTAACCCCTTTTCGGTTGGACTGTTGGCTTTGAGGCAAAAGCCATCCCCAACCAAACACACCCTTACTGTGCTCCACTCCAAACAACCCATTCAAGATTTGTGGAGATGGATATGATGCGAGTTCAGTTTTATCAATCAATTTGAAGCTGAATGCGTTATGTGTGGTCCGTTTCTTCAGTTAAGCCATAATGAAAAGTTGGAAATCGTGATGCTACATAATGTTATGGAAAGCAAGATTATCAAGTGTGTGGGTTAACGAAAGCATCGTGGTAAGCTTATCAAAACAGGTCTTAAAAGAAGTTTCAGCATTTGTCCCACAAAGCCATAACCAAAAGTGACCTGAAATACAATTACCTCTGAAGCAATTCTTTGGTGTCTTGTCCACCGAACTTCTGAAGCCTACTTCCCACACTCTTCTCAAATGCGCTGCGAACCGAGCGAATACTCAGCCTCCCATAAACAATCTGCAGCCTGACGGTCATCGGTATGTCACGCTCTAGCGTATCTTTGATCAGCTCAGCATTTTCCTTCAGTTCCGAGGCCGAGAACTTGCTGTACTTCTCCTTCAGCTGCTGCTTCAAATCGTTGCCATCCGCATACACGCCTACATAAAGCGACATTTCAAAATCTCCTCTTTATAGTGCTTTTTTTTCTGACGATGGAGAGATCCATCCAATATGTCGGTTTTAGCGGAAATGCGGAATACCGAATGCGTAGACGTCGATGGACTTGAGCCCGAGGACGCTGGTCTTCCGGAGGCCTACGCCGAGTAGGCGGCGACCAGCGGCGGCCTCGGTGGGGAATGTCGCGCCGGTCCGGGGTTCGACGGAGCCGGGGCCGCACCGTCGGCCAGGGAGAGGGAGGCCCAGAGAGGGGCAGGGTGCGGGACTGGCCGGCCTGCGGACTTGGCCGTGAGGGTCAAGCTGGCAGCTGCGGCCGCGGCCGCAGCGGCGACCGTGGCGGCGATGGCGACGCCGTTGGGGGCCTGGGTTGGCGGGAGACGGGGGTGGCAGCGGTGGAGAAGCGGAGGGAGACCATGGCCGCGGGCCGCCGCGACGAGAGGCGGAGATGAGGTGGTGAACTTGGAATGGTGAGGTGCGTCCGTGCCGGGGGCGGAGGACTCGATGTGTGGGAGAGCGGCGCGGGTGGCGCGCGGCGGCAGTGGCGAGGTGAGGGTGACCCCCATTCGTTTCTTTGTTACATTTTGTTAAGTTAGCAGCAACGTAGCAGGATTTTGCTAAGAACCAACCAAACTCATCCCCTACTTATTACCACAATAGGCATACAAGTATACAACCTTGAAATCCATGCGAAATGCACAATGATATTGTTCATCGTTTAGTTTACCTGCTAAGGCTTGCTCCAGGCCTCCAACTTCAGTCAGATGCAGCCTGTGCTTGCACAAAAGTGAACATCCTCAGCTGTCCTATTTTACAGGTGCTGTTAAATTTAATGAAAGTCATTATATAAAAAACATGAATTTCTCTGAAAAGTACCCCTATAGAATTATTATTTTTTTTTCTCTATCTTGCAGCCCTGCACTTATTTGGTTGGAACTAAGACCTATTTGTATGCTGCCTGAGCTTTGTAGCCAAGTAAAGATTTGACCCTCAGGTCACCAAAGCCCAACATCTGAGAATCCTTGTTTGAATCAGTCCTAAAAACAATTAGGCCCTAAGTGCAATACTTCGACATATTCTGGTCTAAGATCTCGAGATGATCAGTCCTTTTTGCAGTGATGATCAATGAAAGTACATCTCGAGAAAATTTCTTCTGATAATGGAAGATTTATTAATTCTAAGATCTCGAGATGATATAAAGACCTTGAAAATACACATATTTGAACATGACCCAGTGACATAAGGCAGGAGGGCCAAAGGAGCAACTAAAAGGAAGAATTTTGATTTGTCTGTTTTATTCACAATTATCTTTACAGGCAGCAGCTCCGTATCTAATCAGGGGCTAAACATGCTTGATAACTTTGATGGTATGACAACTGAAGTGCTTCCAATCATGTTTTTAACGTATTATGTATATATATATGCATCATATTTTCATGTCCACTCTGAATATCAATGAATTTCACGGCCCTTGGTCTCATAAGGAAAGAGGGTACATGCCAGTCCTGCAAGAATGAGCAATATGTCCATCAAAAAGCACTGCTTCTTTCTGGCGGTGGTTCTCTAGCAATGCAGTTATCATGACAGGAGCAACGATACTTCCAATTCGGGCAACGAAATACGAGAACCCAACTCCAGTGTTCCGGCAAGATGTAGGGTAGATCTGCACAAAAAAGTTAATAATAAATGGCATGAGTTTACCTATTGTTTTTTTTTTTTTTTTTTGATGAAACGTTTACCTATTGTATACTAGTTAGTTATATTTCCTATTTCGTGATACCCGCCTACAATAATAATGTTTCAAATCTGCCGATGCTCATCTAACACGATTTCTGTTAAAATCTGCTCCAATATTCATGTAGCATCTGTCGGGCACAAGAAAGATCACCACTGGCTTGACGAGGCATAATAAAATTGGTCCTTTTTGCAGTGATGATCAGATCATGTACTTTGGGGAATATACCAAATGGTAAGAAATACAAAAAAAAAAAAAAAAACTCCATCTGTTTTTAAATATGTGATGCTTAGAACAATATCAGCGTATCCAGTGATGTTTAGATCATGTCCTCAAAGTCACATGTTTAAAAACAGAGGCAGTAGAAATAATAATATGCAGCGTCTCCAGTGATGTTTGGCACTGACCTCAGTAGAAAAACATGAAGAACGGCAAAGGTCCCCATGACACAAGCCCGGGCGCAGAAGAGAAGGGTGATTGCTAAACCTTCTCCCAATTGTGTGGCAAGAGGTACAATAAAAGCGCAGCACAACAAATTCATGCCTCCCAATGTCATTCTCCGACCTATCCAGTCAATCAATAGAGCCACTGAAAGAAGACCAGGAATCTCTGCCATAAACAAAGCGTGGTTTTAGTTATTAGGGAGTACCTCAATGTTGTTGTAGAAAATAGACACAAGAACGTTGCATCAAAAAAAAAAAAAAAAAAAAAGGTACAAGAACAACAATTTACATACGTTGTAAAACCTTTTTTTTTCTTTGGAAGGTTGCAAAACAAAGGCTTTCTTAAGAATCAGAGACCTGCTAAGACCATTGGAAAACAGGAAACACATTCTCTAAAACAATGTTTAAAGTTACTAATAATCTACAATTTCTTTTGCTTTACCAGCTACTCGCTAAAACAACACAAGTTTCAGATTTTGTCAATAACCATGCTCCAAGAGCAGTGGATATGAATTCCCAATGAGAGGCAAGAACAGTAAGGGTCTACACATGTCTATTCCCCAGTAATCATCATTGATATTTATTTTAGAATAATATATATACTTGAGCATTTTCTAAGAAAATAATAGTAGTATATTATCGTGCAACACGCAAATTAGGAGTTTCGTCCAGGCTTTGTGAACCAGCAGCAACTGAAAATCCTCAGGAAGCATTCATCATGCATATATCAAATTTGTTCACAGCACAATATATTACCTGCGAAACTGGTCACCAACACATTTATGTAAACATCGGAATCCTTTTGTTGACTCCTACGACTGCTTAGGTCAGAGATCAGATATACTAGTCCATAATAGACAAGATGATTTGTAAACTGGACTAGCCAGAGGGAGAAGTGTTGATCTTATCAGGTCACCTGACCAAAGAGCTCGAAATACACTGAGGAGATTGGACTTGGAGCTTGTGTCCTCACCACTTATGAGACCATCTTCTGGCATAGGTAAAAAGCCTTGTAACAGAAGAATCATGGTTGTTGCCGATTCCTCTTGTTGGTTCAGAGGTTACAGTGCCAGGAGGCAGAGCCTTGTTATTCATTCTTGCTATTCTCTCCAAGACAACCATAGCTTCACTTATTTTACCTCTTGAGCAAAGGTATCTTGGTGATTCAGGTATTACATTAGAAAAGATAAGAAGGATGAAACATGGTGAGGAGGACAACGCAAGCAACCACCTCCATCCAAGTATTGGCATGATAGCCTGCATTCAGGATATATTCTGCACATGTGACATGTCATGATTGTTGAGGCACTGACTAGTAGAATCTGGCAGAACAAGAACCTGTTGCTCTGATAAAAACAGAATTAGGGAACGGTTCCCCTAATATTATTTACAGTTTAAATGTTCGATTTTCCAAAAATGAAGTTCATCTTTTAAAATTACTGCCTACTTCATATGCTGGAGCGAGTTGACACTGCTCGCCTTCAACTGTTTAGGTCAGTCCATGGACTGACCTAGTGATTCTTCACAGTTCAATTTTGAGTAAACTAATCCAAAACTTACAAAAAATTGAACTGTTATTCCTAATATATGTATATGCCTATTCATGTAATGTAACTGAGGCATTCTGCATATATTATACACTCCTGGTGTACGTCACATGGAAAAAAAATCAAAGTCTGACACATATGGATGAGAGGTTGAAATAAATAACAGAATAAACATGTCAGGCATATCTAGGTGCATATCAAAAGCTATTTACCTAGAAAAGCCAGAACGATTTACAATTTGGTATGGAGGGAGTAATAACTTAAGTTTAAGAGTGATAGAGGGAAAAAGTACCCAAGCAAGAAGAGCCTCCAACATTGTTCCAAGGGTCCAAAAACAAGTAAAAGCAGCTATCCAGGAACCTCTGTGTTCAGCCGGAACAAACTCCAGGAACCAAGTAGGAAGCACATGGTTGCCACCTAGGCCAAAGCCAACAACAAATCGCAAAACCAGTAAGGTTGCATAGTTTGGCGAGAAGGCGCAGAGGAAGCCAGGTATGCCACTGACAATTGCAGTGAACAAAAAACCAGACCTGCAAATGAAAAATACCGGGAAGACATGACAGCCTGGCATCATCATGTGAAAAAAAGGTCAAAATAAGGATGAAGAAGTAGTTATTACCAACTTCAAAATACCAAAAACATAAGAATGCTAGATTTTTGTAGACATTGTAGGAGGGGGGAGAATAGATTGATAGGATTGTTGCTTGTATTGCTGAGCCTCATGGGCGGATTATATAAAGTACTCCCTCCGTCCCAACAAACTTGATGTTCTAGGATTTCTCAAACAAATTAGTGGAGGCAAATGACTCTAGTACTCCTGTTCTGTTACTTGAGATTTCCTTAAAAGGAAGGATGCCACGGTGAATGTCCAGAACCATCATCCTTATCTACCATAATTGAAAACCGAAGATATCCTTGTATACTCTAACAGACATGTAACAAGTTCATTCTTTGTTCCAAGTTGCAACAACAACAGAGGGTCTAGACCAATATAAATAAATACTTGGCTATTTCTTCACAAGAAATCCAATATGTTCGATTTTACTGCGCCACTGAAGTGAATTCTTCAGAATTTTACTGTGCCATTGAAGTGGATTACATGCAAATCCTATGTATCCGTAACATTTGGTTACCTCTTTTTCCTTTTAATGAAAAACGAGTGAATGGTCTGATCTTGGAAAAAAAAAAAAAAAAACTGTGCCATACAAGTGAATTCTTTAGAATTGAGGTTCTGAACATACCGTCTACCGTATCTGTCTGAAGCGAGGCCGCCGACGCACGACCCGAGAAGCATCCCGGCATAGACAACGCTGGTGATGAGGCCCTCTGCCCCGCCGGAGATCCCCCACTCCTCCTTCACTGATTGCCCCACGAAAGACAGCAGCATGACCTCCATAGCCTCTGCAACAAAGCCGGTGCCCAGGAACCCGAGCAGGAGCACCTGAAACCGGCCGAAGCCGAGCCGCGACAGAGCCTCGTCCGTCGTGTACTCCTCGGTCCCACTCCAGTCTCTATCCATGCCGGCTTTTTCGCCGCCGGCGGTGAGGAGCCGCGCGAGAGTGTAGTGAGTAGCGACTAGTGACGACGAGCCGGCGCGCAGGTGACAGACAGGCCACCAAACCGAGAAGCTATCGGCGATAATGGCGATAATGCAGCCAACTGCCGTGTCCGTGCGTGTGCAGGCGATAATGCTTGCGATGACACGCGAGCTTTCTGCCAACTAGGGTATAAATTAATATCTGGTCTCTATCAGAATATCAGCAACTTTTTTTCAAGTTCTCTTGAAAGGAACTTGGTTATGATGTTGCCGGAAACTACTAACACTCCATCGTTATTTTGGGAAAGAAAAAAACGAAGCTTATCTGACCAAAATGGCAAAAACACATCGGTATAATAGTTCTGAACCGAGGCATCAGACTGTAACTTTAAACGTTTGATTTAGACAACTCTAGAAATTGATTTATTATAAATTAAAAATAGAGGAAGTACAAAAGTCCACACATTACTATACTTTGGTGAGCTTTTTGGATTGTGCCACTTAAAATTTCAAGGCTCCAAATAGTAAACCCAAGAAAAATAAATATTAGAAAAGGAGAAGCAGTCAAATAGGACTTCACTGCTACAACAATAAAGGTCTCCTATTTATAATTTTTGAGAAAGTATTAGGAAATGGCCAACAATCAAGGTCTTCTCTTTATAATTTCTCGAAAAGTCAACGCTCCCCCCATGTTGGGTGTGGCACGTAACTCCTATACTCTTCTACGTGGTATTGGAGCGAAGGAGGCGGGAGACCAATATATCATCCGAGGGCGACATGTGTGTAGAGGCGCCTGTGTCGAGGACCAAGGCTGGAACCTTGGAGTGACAGCTGGTTCAGGGCAGCAACAAGTCCTGATTCTAGGGACTAGCGCTTGGCTGAGGAGGAGGGGGCGCCGGCGGAGTACTGCGCTGCGGCGAAGGCAGGCTGCTCGGACACTTGCCGCTCCACCTCCGGTTTTTTTTTTTTTTTTTTTTTTTTTTTTTTGACAACACACCTCCGGCTTTTGTGGTGTCTTGGTCCTCCAAACGACAAACGACAATCTCCCGCTCTAGCACTGAGGGTTGAATACCAAGCAATTGCGCATGTCATTGCCGAGTGTTGTTGGTTGCAGCAACTTCTTGAGGAACTCCACATCTACTACGACAATGTTAGCGTCATCTACATGACTACTAATTCTTTCCACGACGTAGAAAGCATATAGAGATCGACATCCACTTCGTTCACAAAAAGGTGGCCTTCGAGCAGATTCACGTCCTCCACGTTCCTTCAACTCACCAATTCACAGATATCATGACCAAGGGTCTTCACGTGCTTCAGCTCACCAATTTCTGAGATATCATGACCAAGGGTCTTCCCGTGCGCTTGTTGTTCGATTTTCAATCCGCCTCTACGCCCTGCGGATCCTCCCCGCCGCTCGACTGTGGCGGATATTAGTAAAGGACCAACAACCAAGTAGGGCGTAGACTAAGACTAAGTAGGACCAGTAGTCAAGGTCTCCTCTTTGTAATTTCTAGGAAAGGACCAGCAGCCTAAGACTTGACTGCTAAAGCAATCAAAAGTCTCCTCTTTGTAATTTCTTCGAAGCCACTGTTGACTGTGGCTATATATCCCCCCCACACACACACACACACACACCACACACACGTTGGGTGTGGTGTGTGTGATTCCCTACTCTTGTACAACTACCAATTGATCCATGGAAAAGGGATTTGCAATTTCTATACAACAATCTTAAATTAGGCCACAAAAGGGCTCATGATAAACTGCAATGGTAGCTGTACTATTTGCAAGCATACATCCATATATGGAATTATGGAGTCCAAACTCTCACTGGATTTGGCATCCCTTGGTCTCTCTAGGGAAGAGAGCACATGTGACTCCAGCAAGGAAGAGCACCAGGTCAATCACCAACACAGCTTCTTTTTGACGGCAGTTCTCTAACAAGCCAACAATAACGAGAGGTGAAACTATGCTGCCAATCCGACCAAGGGAAGAAGTGATCCCAACACCGGTGTTCCGAGACGATGCAGGGTAGAGCTGCAGAGTAGTGATACAAAAAGGGATGAGAATTTGCTTGTTTCATTTCAAAATTGCAATGGCTATTCTATACAGCACAACACATGTATTTCGATGGCGTGAATTACTCATATCTTGTTTTGGTACTGAAATTTAAGGTGTAGTAGAAGCCCTGCAAGCTCTATTATGATGTGACACACATACACCCCAGTAATTTATAAGGTATACTTGCTCATATAACTAATTATTCGGTGTGACAAAATGTTGATTTTGTTCTCTGATAAATAGTCAGTCCTAAATTATGTAATATGCTCAACAGTATTTAGGATTTGACTATTTCCATGTAACTGCAGAGACGATGAGAGGCTGCCCAACTAGGCTGGAACCAAGGTGCTTCTAGGTTGTGTGAGTACCTTTCTAGATAGTTCAGTGATCCCTCTCTTAAGACCAAGTCAAGGGATGTCTTCTCCCCATGGTTGGATTTACTCAAGTAACAGCAGAAGTAAACAAGTAGTGGCATATTGCATAGACTTGGTACTGAGTACTGACCTCAGGTGTATAAACATATAGAACTGCAAAGCTGCCCATGATACAAGTCCGGGCGCAGAATAGAAGGGTAGTTACTAAGCCTTCCCCTAGTTGTACAGAAAGAGGTGCCAGGAAAGCACCGCACATCAAAAAGCATGCCTCCCATAGATCTTTTTTTCGACCAATCCTGTCGACTAGAAGAGCAGCCAAGAGCAGGCCTGGGAACTCTGACATCAAGTAAAACAAAGTTTTTTATGTTACAAAATCATAGAAATCTTGAACAAAATAAGATCATTAAATGAGACAACTATTTTACAAATTTACTTTGGAAATAATGGAATGAAAGCATACACTGCGAACAGAAAGGAAAAGCTCACCAATATGCATTATTGATCCATTAAGTTCTTATTTTATTTTATTACCAGATTATTGAATATCATGTTACAACACAGCAACACTAATATGTGAACCAATGATTTTACTAACTAAAAAAGCCTTGTGGGGGAAAGGCTGCCTCCACGGCATTGCACTTAAGAAGAAGCTTCTCACGCGCAGGCTGAGAAACACCACAAAGGCCAGCTGCCCTAGATGTGCTACTGAGTGCCCAGGACACATGTTTGCGGCCATGTGCATCTTTCTGAAAAGCGACTCAGGTGATTACACGCATGAGTGCATGAATCAAATCAAAGTGACAGAGGGTTGTCTTTTGCGCGCAAACCTGTTTAAATTCACTCTCGTGGAGAATTGAACCCAGGACCTGGGGTGCTACTTGAGTTCAGCTAACCAGTTAGATAGCAGGCTCATTCGACGTGATTGTACTAACCAGTTAGATACCAGTTAGATAGCAGAAGACAGAAATATTTGGGTTAACATTTTTTTTGCCTGCTACCATTCCTTTTCTATACCATAAAATCTCCGATGCCTTTTTTTTCTTTGACACAAACATGTCTGAAGAAGAAAAAAAAAAATCTAAAGTAACAAGCAAATATTTTCTTCAAAAGGAACATACATATAAGTACCTTCCTCTAGACTGGTAATCATGTACTACATTCAGGTGATGAGGTGAATCAAAAGAAGAAGAGTGAATGAAGTAAACATAAACAAATCTTAGAGCAATTATACCTGCCAAACTGGTCACCAGCACATCTCTATAAAGATTACCACTGTTTGGTTGCATCAAATGTGTTTTTACAGATTCACACGTCCTCCTACCATTGCTTAGTTCAGAAGTTAGCAATATTACCCCATAATAAGTAAAATATGCTGCAAGATAGATGAACCACAGAAGAAAGGTTGATCTTATCAGATCATATGTCCAAAGTGCCTGAAATGCAACAATGCCACTGGACTTGGAACTTGTGTCCTCTTCAATGCCAGCATTATCTTCTGCAATTAAAAGTGCTGTCTCAGAAGTCCCAAGATTGTTGTCAACATGCTTTTCTGGTCTGTAAATTAGTACGCCAGGAGGGAGAGTCCCTTTGTTCATCCTTGCTATTCTTTTCAAGATGACTGTAGCATCCATAGTTCTACCTCTCGAGCAAAGATACCTTGGTGATTCAGGTGTTAGAGGGAAGAAAATGAGAAGGCCAAAGCATGGTGCTGAGGACAATGCAAGCAACCACCTCCATCCAAGTACTGGCATGACAGCCTGCATTAAGAATATACGATACCAAGGTAAATATTTAAGTTCACTACTGTAAATCTTGCAAGCACATGAGCAATATTCAATCTTTGATGTATCTTTTCTAAGGACGTGCACCTAAGACAATTAACATGCACTTCCCAAAAAATAAGATAATTAACATGCAGTTGACGAAACGAAAAATACCCACGCAAGAAGAGCCTCCAATATTGTTCCCACAGTCCAACAAACATGGAAAACAACCATCCATGTACCTCTTTTGGCAGCAGGGACAAACTCTATGAACCAAGTAGATAGCACATGGGCAGCACCCAATCCCAGGTCAACAACAAAGCGAAGGGTGAGTAAGGAGGCGTAGTTGGGCGAGAAGGCACTCAGCAGACCAAATATGGCAGTGACCACTGCAGTGAAAAGGAAACCAGTCCTGGAAATAGCACGCATCAAATTATAAGATGTAGGATCGTCCTTGGATAAAACAAATAACAAATAAGGTACATTATTTCAAGTAGCTAGCTTGAATTCAGCCAAAATGTCATGTTTATTTCTGTGATAATTTTCCTATCACAGGAACAGTTCTGCACAAAATGTATCGAATAGTTCCAAAGTACTACTGTACTTATTAGGAGGGTTCAGTCAAAAGGGTTATTAAATGGTTCCAAAGTCCAAATTACTCATCGGGAAGGAACGATTAAAAGGATTTTTTTTACTGGATCACCAAAAGAAGGATTCAAACTAGTGTCTGAAATG
This sequence comes from Hyparrhenia diplandra, assembly GCA_015847255.1. Classification (NCBI taxonomy): domain Eukaryota; kingdom Viridiplantae; phylum Streptophyta; class Magnoliopsida; order Poales; family Poaceae; genus Hyparrhenia; species Hyparrhenia diplandra. The sequence continues at coordinate 110,673 of JADLZK010007698.1, forward strand.
AATTGGTATAATTTCAACAGCAACGGAAAAATGGAAAATCATGCCTGCACCAAATTTCTTAAATCGCTCAAAAGGAATTGTGTTGGAACGCGGAATAGGAAACTACACACAAGGAAAGGAGGAAAGAGTAATCCTGCAGACTGAGACGCCTGGGAAACAATGCCATGTTCAGATTTTTTTGTGCTACCTCCTGCCGTATCTGTCGGCGATGAGGCCTCCGGCGATGGACCCGATGAGCATCCCGGCGAAGACGGCGCTGCTGATGAGGCCCCCCTCCGCTCCTGATATCCCCCAATCCGCCTCCACGGCCGGCCCCACGAAGGAGAGCAGCAGCATGATCTCGAACGCCTCCGCGACCCAGCCCAGGCCGGGTAAGCTAGCACGAGGGTCTGGAACCGGCCGAAGCCGACGAGCGAGAGCGCATCGTCCGTTGTGTAGTGCATTGACGCCTCGCCTTCGGCGGCCATGGGTGGAGACAGATGCCGTGAACGCTGGCGGGGCGGACGGCGAGGCGCCGGGCGCACAAAAGAGTGGCGTCGGGGACGAACAAGAACGAAAGGGAGGCTGTTGACTCTGCAGATCCGGGTTCATGACTTCTTGCGTGGACTAGCAATAATCCTTCCGTTTGGTTCCGTGTCATTTTCTCTCCTCACTCGTCTTATTTTTTTTTTTATAAATATTATTTATCTTATTATGATTTATTTTGTTATTCGAGATACCTTAATAATTATTTATTTAATTTATTATTTGTAGATTTTTTAATAGAATGAATGGTCAAATTCGATTGGTAAAAGTAAAAAACGACACTCCGGAGAGACGAACGGAGCAGGTAGTTTTTTTTCGGTTTGGAGCGGGGTGAGTTTTTCGGTTTTTGCCCGGTTTCCTCATCATTGGCGAAATTTGGTTCTCAGAAAACAGAAAGCCACATGTTTTTTCTCTTGTACTTGCATAATCATCAGTGACTTAATACTCCAAATTGGGTAATTCCTCCTCATGAACTGATTCCATTCATTGGATTAACACAAATACTTTTCTCTTCACCGTAGCCATGGTATCTTGTTTGTCAAGCTATTGTTTTTCCCTTCACCTTTGTCTAGTCCCTCGAAGACATTTCATTGTTTTTTTACACGATCCACCCGTGTTTCATTAAGAGGAAGAGAACTAAATATAAGGACCAGACCTTGATGGCTAAGAAGACATAAGGCTGGCCAAGCTTTAGAGCCCTAGCTACTTCGATCACTAATTTAACGATTACATCGCCAAAACCAATTGGCAACCTAGAAAACTGCACACTTAGGCGCCGTCGGCAGCTCCAAGCCCGTAGCTTCTTTCAGCGGAGAAGGAACACTTGCATCGCCTTCCTAGCGCCGTCTGCCAATGGCCCCGTGTGAAGGTTGTGTAGAGTTCGTCGAATGAGGCCTCATCAGGGCGCTCAATTTCGACATGAACACCAGAGTTATTCATCAACACTCCTCGCCTGAGCCTCAGGCCTTGCCTCCATGTGTGCTCTTCGCCGCCAACTGCGCACTGCGTTTGCAAATGGACATGTCCTCCTCAGCAGTGGCATCGACATGATCGATGGCTGAGGTCGTCATTAGTCGGCATCCTCCACGGACGCGTCCTCCTCAGCGGTGGCGTGGACATGATCGGTGGCTCAATTGGCTTCTTGAACGGGGCCACAAAGTAGTCAATGAACATGTCCGACACTTCGGCCGCGGTATCCACCTGCGACGACCCAGGCTCGAAAAAGAATACCACCGATCCCCTGGTCGCCATCCACCGTCATGGATAAACCGGCTTCTTGAGCGTCATTTCATTGCTTAAACCTTCACATGGACATCCTCAAGTCAAGCTTATGCTGTACTAGCAATAAGAATTCATTTGAAATCCAGGGAAGGAATCTAATTGGCCACCATTTTCTTACAGTTTCGTGCCAACGGGTACGCTTTCAGAAAAAAAATCTTACAGTTTATGATGTGACTTTGCCTTGTGGAACTAGCTAGATCTGGTTGAATAGAGAAGATATTTAAGGCCGAGCAGGATAGCAGAGCATGCCGTCTAATATTGAATAAATGGTCGTGTATTAATTTGGGAGGCTGCCCACTACTACTCAAAGTGAGGAGTATCCACATATATGGGCTTATCATTAACACCTAGAGTTCAAATTGGTAGACTATGGTGGAATTATAGTTGAAAGAGACCACAGGAGAAACTGTCTAATCTTTTAGGTTTTTAGGAGCACTCTATTGTTTCAGGGATTATCTTTTCTTAATGGACATTGCTTCAGAGTTCACACTTGCTATCTATATTGATTTTGGTCGCCTGAAGAAATTGAAACTCTCACACTTCCAATGAGCTATCTAGTATACCAAAGCTAGATAGCTCCAAACTTGTAGTATTTGTTTTACAGCTCAGAATGCTCATTGGGCTTTGTTCAACCTGCACGCCTCAGCTCATACATATTTGTGGCCTGGAATTTGCTTTGTAGGGTGCAATATGACTTATTGCGGTGCATTTTTTTAGAAAGGCGCATGTCCAAACGGGAAGTATGTGAAGTACTTTTAAATTTCTGACAAATTTATTTAAACACAAATTCTGACAAAAGCTCCTCACCTGCCACCTGGGTTCACAAAAACTTGTCATCTTCCTTTCCTTAATTGTACACTAGACTAGCAAGAGGCACTTGGCTAGCCACAAAAGTTTCTTAGTCTTGGAGTTTACTGTGTTTTCCTTGATCAAATAAAGCAAGTTAATTTTGCTCGATAGAACTACAGAGATATTGTACAGTATAGGATGACATCGTTGTCACTGGCAAATGGTCCTAAGCCAAGCACAGTCCTTAGTCCTAAGCCCCACATGTCATCTTCACGAGTATTACATCCCTAACAATCTGTTTATGAGCAAAATCTTCTAGTGCGATCCTCAGAGGCTCCGACCACATGGCCTACCGTACCACCACACCAGCTTGGCATGCTCTGTAGTATTGTCCATGGCTCGGCCTCTATATAAGGCTCACATCGGGTACTCATTCCATCACCACGAGCTAACGCACACACATTGTCAGCCGGGTCCCACCGGCAGATAACCAAGACAAGCCCACTGAAGACCAAGCCAGGCCGGCCCGTCAGCTGAAGCCCAATGCCAGGGTTGTTGGTCCAGACTGGAGGAAGTAGTAGGAGTATAAGTACCAGAGAGGAAGAGGAGAGAGACATCGATCAGGAACTATTCCCCAATTCATATTGCTGCTGTAATAGATTCATAGCTACAATTCCAGTATTTAGAACCTAATTCCTATGTATCCCGCATTTTATCGTTACAATTACTAGTTCCTGGTCACAATTGGTATCAGATTAGCCAAATCCAAAGTTCCTCACCTTAATTGAGTGCGGAACCCAACCAAATCCACCACAACCATTTCACCGGTTCGCCGCCGCCCTAGGAGCCATGGATCCCAATTTCCAGCTGCTCCTCGGCGAGATCCGGGCGGCGAAGAAACGACCTCAACCGTCGTTTCGACGGCCACAACGATGAGTGGACAAGGCGCTTCAACGAGCTTGGCGAAGCCAGGCGGCGCGCCGCCCGCCGTCGACGCCCGCTTCGACTTCGCTCGAGTCTACCTACTCCACCATCGTCTCCGAGCGTTACCACGCAGCGTCGCGTCCACGGAGAGCATCGCACCAGCGAGAGATCGCCCGAGCAAAAACGGCCGTGTCGCCGGCTCGAGGACGCCACCACCTGGGCACTTGGCGGCGGCGTTCGAGCAAGTCGTGGAGTCCACGCGCACGGAGGTGGGCGGTGTCTCGGCTCCAACTGCGCGCTCGGGGCCATCCGCCGCCGTTCCACCACGTTGGCGCGTCATCCTCCTCGGCGGCGCCCCCCGCCCCGGTCGGCTCGGCGTCCAATTCGCCCGATGGGCGCGGCTCTGCGCATCACCACCGGGATGTTGGAGTGCAGGTCCGCGGCTGGGCCAATATCCCGGTCGCAGTGCGGCTCCTGATCCCTTCGCATCCGTTTCATTTCCACGGCCACCACCACAGATCCCACCACCGATTCGCCCCAACTTGCCACCACCTCTAACCATACCACCTCGCCCAACGTTCCAACACACACCACAGCCGTCCCCAAACCACTACCACTACCAGCAAATCCCACCTAACCAACCCAATTTTCACACCTACAATCCACCAGCCCGCCTACCTAAGCTTCCATTCAACAAGTTCAATGGTGAGAACCCGCGCTTATGGCGCTCAAGCTGTGAGAAGTACTTCACTATGAACCATATTGATCCAGCAATGTGGGTGAGCGTTGCTTCCATGTATGTTGAGGGAGCAGCAGCTTGTTGGTATGAATCCATCGACAACACACCAGCTAGTGCCTCTTGGGCCGCATTCTGTCAGTCCCTACACACTCGCTTTGATAGGGACCAGCACGAATCCCTCATCCGCCAACTGTTCCAAATCAAGCAAACCTCTACTGTCCAAGAGTATGTCGACAGATTCACCAAATTGCTCGATCAGCTTAAAGCCTACAATGCCTCTACTGACCCACTCTTCTACACCCAACGCTTCATTGATGGACTACGTCCTGAATTGCGTGCTATCATTCTCGTTACCAAACCACAAAGCTTGGATGCTGCTATCTCTATGGCTTTGGTACAGGAAGAGGTGGCCGCCGTCCCTGTTGCTCGTCTTTGCACCACGCCTGGATTGGCCGTCATCGTCCAAATGCATTTGGGAAGCGGCGCGGCGGTTGCCGCGCCGCCCGACCACGCCAAGACGAGGCGGCCGTCGATCTGTCATCTCTTCGACTGGCTCAGGCCAAGCTTACTGCCGTCAAAGCATATCGCCGCGCCATGGGCCTATGTTATACCTGTGGCGAGAAGTGGACGAAGGAACACAAGTGTAATCCTACAGTGCAGCTCCATGTGGTGCAGGAACTGTGGAGTGTGCTACATGAGGATGATGCTACTTCTGAAGAGCCACCTTCTACAACCACACCGGAGGATGAGGCTCAAGCATTCCTGGCTATTTCACTAAGTGCAGTGTCTGGTATGAATACTCCTCGCACTGTACGGTTCATTGGTCATATTCTGGGAGTTCAGCTGTCTATGTTATTGGATTCGGGTAGTTCTACATCCTTCATCAGTGAGACAGTAGCAGTTCAGTTTCCTGACTTGCCCAGAAGAGAATCTGCTTGTCCTGTTCGTATTGCTGGTGGTAGTTTTCTGAACAGTTCAATCACCTTGCTGAATGTTCCTTGGTCTATTGGTAGTGCTACCTTTCACTCTGATTTCAGAGTACTTCCATTGACTGCTTATGATATCATTATTGGTATGGATTGGTTAGAGCAGTTCAGCCCTATGCAAGCTGATTGGCATTCCAAGCGTTTTGTTATTCCTCATGAAGGTTGTGCAGTGGTGTTACAAGGTGTCTTTGGATACTATGCGTCGATTGTTGTTTTCTGATTTGTGCCATACAACCTGATAAACCTGAACCGATACCTGTTGTCGTGCCCCAGCGTATTCAGTCAGTTCTAGATGAGTTTACTGATCTGTTCCAGCCTCCAACTGAACTTCCACCCTCTCGGCCTTGCAATCATGCGATTCCCCTGCAACCCGAGGCTCAACCATTCTTCATCAGGCCATACCGCTATCCACCAGCTCTTAAGGACGAAATTGAGAGGCAGGTGACGGACATGCTGCAGCAAGGTCTTATTCAGCCCAGTCATAGCTCTTTTTCCTCACCAGTCCTGCTTGTTAAGAAGAAAGATGGAACCTACCGTTTCTGTGTTGATTTTCGCAAGCTCAATTCTATCACTGTCAAGTCCAAATATCCTGTGCCTGTTATGGATCAGCTATTGGATGAGCTGAATGGAGCGAGTTGGTTTTCAAAACTCGATCTCCGCGCTGGATTTCATCAGATCCTGATTAAAGATGGGGATGAACATAAAACGGCATTCCAGACTCACACCGGCCACTATGAGTTTCGTGCAATGGCATTCGGGCTGGCGCATTCGGGCACATTTCTCGGGGGCGCCATGGCGTACATTGGCGCCAGGGCTGCGCAAATTTGTCATCGTCTTCTTCGACGACATCCTGATATATAGCCGTACTTTGGCTGAACATGTTCACCACCTCAACCAAGTGCTATTGTGGTTACGCCAAGACTGCTGGAAACTCAAGTTGTCTAAGTGCGTGTTCGCTCAGCAGTCCGTGGCCTATTTGGGACATGTGATAAGTGCACAGGGTGTGTCTACAGACCCCGCTAAGATCCAGTCCATCTTAGACTGGCCAGCTCCTAAGTCTGTGCGTGCTCTGCGTGGATTTCTTGGATTAGCAGGGTACTATCGTAAATTTGTGAAGAATTTTGGAGTTCTTGCGCAGCCACTCACTGAGCTTCTCAAGAAGGACGTGCCGTTTCTCTGGACTACTACTCAGCAGGCAGCTTTCGCCGCTTTGCAGCAAGCTTTGAGCACAGCACCAGTTTTGTCTCTGCCGGATTTCTCCCAACCGTTTCATATTGATACCGATGCCAGTGGAGTGGGTATTGGTGCAGTACTTCACCAAAATGGGCACCCTATTGCCTTCATCAGTAAGTCCCTCTGCCCACGCAACCGCGGTCTCTCAGCTTACGAGAAAGAATACCTTGCTATTCTGTTGGCAGTCCAGCATTGGCATCACTATTTGGTCCAGGCAGAGTTCTACATCCATACTGACCATCAGAGTTTGGTCCACCTCAACGAACAACGGCTCAATACTGTGTGGCAGCAGAAAGTGTTCACAAAGTTGCTAGGTCTGAACTATCGCATTGTCTACAAGAAGGGCGCCGACAATATCGCGGGCGATGCCCCTCTCGCGCGAGGATGTGGAGGATTCTTGTTTAGCTATTTCTTCTCCAATACCTCAGTGGCTCCTGGAGGTTGTGCAAGCATATCAAGATTGTCCAAAGGCAAAAGATATTTTAGCTCAGCTTGCTATTAATCCTGACGCCGTGCCTCATTTTACCACCGCTCAATGGTGTGCTGCGGTACAAGGATCGAATTTGGCTAGGCCACAGTGAGACTTTGCAACAAAAGGTGTTGGTAGCACTGCATGCCAGCCCGCTGGGTGGTCATTCAGGGGTGCCCGTGACGTATCAGAAACTTCGCCAACTTTTCTTTCGGCCGGGAATGTATAACTCTACCAAAGAGTTCGTCCGTTGTTGTGATGTTTGCCCGAAGCTAAACGACAGATTTTGCATATCAGTGTCTGTTACAACCCCTGCCTATCCCAACAGCAACCTGGGAAGTTATCAGTATGGATTTCGTCGAGGGTCTACCCGTATCTGGTTCAGCCAACGCATTGCTTGTGGTTGTCGATAAGCTGTCTAAGTATGCTCACTTTTTGCCTGTCAGACATCCTTTCACAGCTGCTACCATAGCACAGCTATTCATGGATCAGATATACCGTCTGCATGGTATGCCCAAAGTAATCATCTCTGATCGCGATCGCATTTTCACAAGCTCCTTTTGGAAGGCCTTCTTCTCTACTGCTGAGACATCACTGTTCATGGGCACACGGCATACCACCCTGAGGCCGATGGTCGGACGACAGCGTGTCGGTGCCTAGAGACATATTTGCTTATTTTGCCGCTAACTCTGCCCCGACTAAGTGGGTCAAGTGGATCACCAGTGAGTATTGGTACAACACTTCACCCCACTCTTCATTGGGTCGTTCCCCGTTCGAAGTATTGTATGGCTGTCTTCCCCGACACTTGGGCATCTCTCCACCTGCTGTAACACCAGTGACTGATCTGAATACATGGCTGGATGATCGGGCATTGATGTTGGATATGATCAAGCAACACTTGGGCGAGCTCAGCCAGCGGATGAAACGTCGGTGACAAGCATCGTTCGAGAGGGAGTTTCAAGTCGGTGACATGGTGTTCTTGAAATTACAACCATACATCCGATCTTCCTTGGCTCGCCGTGCTAACCCGGCTTCGCCTTCCGTTTCTTTGGTCCCTTCAAAGTGCTTGCTCGCGTCGGGCGCTGTTGCATATCGGTTGGACCTGCCATCTTCATCGGCGATCCACCCGGTCTTCCACGTTTCACAACTCAAGGCTTCGCATGGTAATACTCGGTGGCGCTACACTTCCTGATGATCTTATTCAGCTTCAGGTTCCTCACGAAGATGCGGACTCGTTGGACTACGGACTCGCCACCAATTGAGGAGGTGCTGGTCCAGTGGTCCCGGATGGCGCCATCATTGGCCTTTTTGGGAAGGCCGCGAACACCTCCAGCAGCGCTTTCCAAAAGCACCGGCCTGGGGGCATGCCGGCTGCAAAGGAGGAGGAATTGTCAGCCGGGTCCCACCGGCAGATAACCAAGACAAGCCCACCGAAGACCAAGCCGGGCCGGCCCGTCACCTGAAGCCCAATGCCGGGGTTGTTGGTCCGGACTGGAGGAAGTAGTAGGAGTATAAGTACCAGAGAGGAAGAGGAGAGAGACATCGATCAGGAACTATTCCCCAATTCATATTGCTGCTGTAATAGATTCATAGCTACAATTCCAGTATTTAGAACCTAATTCCTATGTATCCCGCATTTTATCGTTACAATTACTAGTTCCTGGTCACACACATCCATCAGCAATGGCGACCACCATACCCAGGCTCTTACACCACCTAGCACTCTTATTCCTCGTTGTCCAGTTCGCCGACGCAGGTTCTCACCCCAAAGACTATGAACCACGCGGCGTTGAAGCCTCAGTCATCGAGCACCACCTACATTGTCCATGCCAACGACCTCGCCAAGCCTCCTCACTTCGGCTCCCTGAAGGAGTGGTACCATTCCATGGTGACCACGCACGCTACCTCCACTCAGGCGGCGAGCTCCAGCGGCATCCTGTACACCTACGACACCGTCATGCACGGCTTCTCGGTCCAGCTCACTGGCGACGAGGCCCGGCTCATGTCCAGCGCGCCAGGCGTCATCGGCGTGTACGAGGACAGGGTGCTGTACCCTCAGACCACGAGGTCGCCGGGGTTCATGGGCCTCCAACCCGGCAACGGAGCTTGGAAGCAGACCGACTTCGGTGACGGCGTCATCATCGGCATCATCGACACTGGCATATGGCCCGAGAGCGCGAGCTTCCACGACAGCGGGCTCGGCCCCGTCCGGTCGAGCTGGAAGGGCAAGTGCGTCGACGCCCACGACTTCAACGCTAGCTTGTGCAACAACAAGCTAGTGGGCGCCAAGGCATTCAACTCTTCCGCGAACGCCATGGCCGGGAGCGCGATCAGCACGTACATGGCCTCGACTGTACCGTCCCCAAGGGACAAGATCTCACACGGCACGCACGTGGCCTCGACGGCCGCCGGCTCTGAGGTCCAGAACGCCAGCCTCTACACGTTCTCCCAAGGCACTGCGTGGGGAATGGCACCCAGGGCGAGGATCGCCATGTACAAGGCATGCGACGTCGATGGCCTATATAGGAGTGCGGACATCATAGCGGCGGTGGACGCTGCGGTGAAGGACGGCGTTGACATCATTTCCATGTCTCTCGGAAGCCTTCATACCAGACCCTTCGACGACGACGAGATCGCAATCTCCACGTTTGGTGCGGAGCGCAAAGGCGTCTTCGTCGTCCTCGCCGGTGGCAATTTAGGCCCGCGAGCTTCTACGGTGACCAACTCGGCGCCGTGGATGACCACCGTAGGTGCCTCCACCGTGGACCGGCTGTTCCCGGCGCACCTCACGCTCGGGAACGGGGTCCTGCTCCCTGGGCAGTCTCTTTATACCATGCACGCCAAGGGCACGCCAATGATCCAGTTAGTGTCCAAGGACGGCCTCAAAGATTGGACGCCCGACACGGTGATGGGAAAAATTATCGTGTGCATGAACAATGAAAGTGAAGGGCTTGGCATCTTGTTGCAGAAGGCTGGTGCAGCAGGGATAGTTGGTGTGGATCCCGGCGAGTGGTCTCGAGATGCTTCCATGCCCCATTCCTTCACCCTTCCGGGTCTCACGCTGAGCTACACCGCTGACGAGAAGCTCAGGGCGTACATGGCCTCGGTGCCCTATCCGGTGGCGTCCTTCAGCTTCACCTGTGAGACGGTCATCGGCCACGAGAACCGGGCGCCGGTGGTGGCGGGGTTCTCATCGCGGGGCCCCAACCCTGTCGTCCCCGAGCTCCTCAAGCCCGACGTCATCGCGCCTGGAGTGAACATTCTTGCGGCCTGGCCGGGCGACGCACCTGTAGCGTATGGAAATTCCGACGACGGCAGGAGAACCGACTACAACATCTTGTCCGGGACGTCCATGGCGTGCCCACACGTCGCCGGCATCGCGGCGCTGATCAAGAAGAAGCACCCAAGTTGGACGCCGGCCATGGTACGGTCGGCGCTGATGACGACCGCCGGGACGGTCGACAACAGAGGCGGAGACATCCTCGACAACGGGGTCACCGTGGGTCGCACCGACAACGTCAGGGTCGCGACGCCGCTGGTGGCCGGGGCCGGGCACGTCCAGCCGAACCTCGCGCTGGACCCGGGCCTCGTTTACGACGCCGGCGCGCGCGACTACGTCGATTTCCTCTGCGCTCTGAACTACACCGCGGAACAGATGCGGCGGTTCGTTCCGGACTTCGTCAATTGCACGGGAACGCTCGCCGGCGGTCCTGCCGGCCTCAACTACCCGTCGTTCGTCGTGGCCTTCCACAACAGCACCAGCGTCCGTACACTGACGCGGAGGGTGACCAAAGTGTCTGAGGAGGCGGAGACGTACAATGTCACTGTTGTGGCGCCGGAGCACGTGAAGGTGGCCGTCACACCGACCACCTTGGAGTTCAAGGAGCACATGGAGATGAAGAGCTACTCGGTGGAGTTCAGGAGTGAAGCCGGAGGGAACCGGGAGGCAGGGGAGTGGGACTTCGGGCAGATCAGCTGGGCAAACGAGAAGCATAAAGTCAGGAGCCCGGTGGCGTTCCAGTGGAAGAACTGACAACTTCTAGAGTTCAGTAGGAGTATTGGAGTTTTTTTTTTTCGAATACGCAAAATGTTTGCGCATCTTTTATATTAAGCAGAGAGATAACAAAGTTTACAACGACGCGCCACAAATGACGCACTAGGGAGGAAAAGACTTATACAATTATTTCAGCCCACCCTAGCGGAAGGATATGAAGACGCTACTACTCGCTAATCGAACAACGTAGAAGCTTCGGACGATCAGGCGCGTCGGCTAGCGCGTCGCGTCGATCGCCTCGGCGTCCCACCAGCGAGGATCCGCCGCAGCGCCTCCTTATGAGAGGGGTTGGGATCCGCTAGGCAGTTGTCGTACGCCTCATTCTCAGCAGCTGTGGGCTCCCGGTAACGGTCGATGTATCCCAACCGCTGCATCGCCAATATCTCGCCCCGTTTCGCAACTCGGAGACACGAGAGCGGCTGAGCGGCGATCCTCTTGCTGCGGTGTGGCAACGGTGGTGACGACGACTTCTGCACGCGAAGAGGCAACAACGGCAACGACACCTTGCGCATCACCTTCCCTGCGAACCGCCTCATCCTCGCGGTAAGGGAGCCGGCTGATGAGGCGACCGCATCCACGCCAGCAGGGGTCGACACGGTATCCACGACGCCGTGCTGACCTTCCGGGGGTAACGGCGCACTTGGTTCCGCCTGCATCAGTCCGAAGCCGGGTGGCCACTCCAAATCGTCCACCATGAGTAGGAGTATTGGAGTAGAAGCTTATATAAGCCTTATATACAAGAATAAGCTAAACACGTTGTGCTTTCAGTGTCATGCTTAAATAAACGACATTCTCTTTTTGACCAAAAAAAAAAATTTCTACGGCCTTTTATTTTTGGGAAGTTACTAAATCATATACATAGTTTGTATGCATAACTTATTATTACGATAACTTATATTCACAACCCTGACAATATAACATTTTGCAAAGCAGAACTTGTTAACACAAGTTTTTATCATAATTTTTATACAGTTTTTAAGTAATTTCAAAGACAACTTAGCATGAAAACTTTTCTATATTGCTTTATGATCACAATCTTTCAACATAAATTTTCTGTCACAATTTTTCAAAATAATTTTACGAATAGAAGTTGTCATGTTAAGTTGTCTATAAAATTACATAGCACTATATCGAAAAATTTATAGCAAGAAGTTATGATAATAAATTTACACAGCAAAATGTTATACATAATTTTTTTTTGTAAAATTTTATAGCCTCTTATAAGAAATTAGTTTAATAAGTTAATATTATACATAAAAGTATAACTTCGTTACATAGTAGTAAGTTACGTGCACTATAAGTTATGTGCGTAAATTTATCACACTAGCTTCGTATAACTTTGTAACCGTCGAAAAGAAAGTTGTGGAAATATATTTTTCTTCAAGAACATTGCAGGGTTGTTTGGTCAGTCGCCCGATTTAAATCGGGTGCGTTCGCCCATTAAGTGGAGCCACTTTTCATTGCATCTTCTCCTCGAACACTGTCGTACCTTCTCGTCCAATATCTTGTATCTCTTGGCCTACGCCCACTACGATTCGGCCACCCCTTCCTATTCCTCTACTATGTACTCCGTTATTCTCAAAGGCCATCGTCGAATGCCTCCATTCTAATCATTTTCTTTTTTTTTTAGAGTTTGAGGGCGACCGCCCCGGCCTTTAGATTGAACTGAAGACATAAACATTCAGGTTACAGCATTTGGGTGGGATACACCCTCCACTCTCAGCACCTTACTTCTCCTATTCAGCAAGCTACTTCTATCTTAACCGATGGACAGGGTTCAGCATATCACAGTTCAAACAAAGCGAAAAAAACTTATTACAAATCCAGACAGACATGCAGCCATGATTAAACTAGAGCAGCGTTCTCCAACTTTATCCAGGATCTTCCATTCTTCAAAGCTTCTGGATCACCAGAGTTAGAAAGCTTTGCCTCCACTTCCATTGGCAGATTGTTGGCCTCCACAAAAGCATTCTGGAACATATACATGTCCCACTTATCCTTGATCTGCATCAGCATGTTAACCTCTCTGGCCTTGAGGCGATTTCTTTCAACTTCTTCACTTTGACAGCAAACTCCTCCTTTCTGTCCAGAGGACAGAGTAACTCCCAGGCCTGAATCATTATAGCTATTCCCATCAACCCAGGCCTGAATCATTATAGCTATTCCCATCAACAGGTTTTTGACACTTGACCAAGGTATGCCCTGCATACATATAGAACATCTAAGTTTCCATAACCCCCACAGGGTAGCAGCACATATACAGTTATCAACTAAAAACTTCTTGTTGCTCAACCACATTTGGCCAATTGAAATAAAATCACAGCCTACATTACGACCACAGACTTCAGGAACACATGCCCACAACTGTTTTGCAACAACACAGTCAAAGAATAGATGATTTACAGATTCTTTTTCAGAGCAGAAAATGCATGACAAATCATCAAGCTTGACTCTAATACTCAAATTATCTTTGGTGAGCACTTTATTTTTCAGAAGTAACCATAAGAAAAAATGGACTCTTGGAGGTACTTTAACCTGCCACATCGTAGAAACGTGGGTAGGAATAATACCTCTAAAATTAACTATCCTGTACAGTGACTGGGATGTGTAAGTCCCATTAGATGTGAATTGCCAAATTAAGCTGTCATCATCATCTGAAAACTCTATGGTTGAAGCTAACTGGATTATCTCATACCACATATCCATTAACCTCTGGTCAACACATCTTCTGAATGTACATTTTAGATGTGTACCATCCCAAAGATCAGCTATGAATACACATTCTAATCATTTTCCTCCATGGGTTATTGTCCTCACCATTATAGCTTGTTGCTTGCTGGTCGCGACATCCTCAGTGTTGTTGCCACAGGAATGGAGAACAGATATTTTGGCAACCATCCGACACTCCTACTCTTGCTAGGCGATGACATTCCTGATCCGGCCACCCCTTGCTATTCCTCTGCTATGTGCTCCTTCGCCTCCTCTAACACCCCTCTCCCTCCTAGCACCACTTTTCTCTTGGCACTACTCTGCTTCCACAAGTTGTCAGACAAGCATCCATTGGATCTAATGATATTTACTATACAATAATTATTAGTATATTTTTATATATTTTGTCAAACTTCATAGAGTTTAACCTTTCGAGAAACAAGATGATGTGAATTTATTTTAGGACAGAAGGAGTAATTTGAAAGAGAATATTGTAGTACCTAAATTATCCCTAAGAGCACGTGGAAAAAAAAACTGTATACATGATAGACCGTGCAGCCACGTATACATGTGGTTTTCCCTTTTCAGTAGACGTGTTGTAAACGGCATGTAGCTAGCTGGCGAACACTGCAACTGCTCACTAGTCCGTCTGTCCGAGTGTCCTACTGTATACCAACTTGTAAACGTGTTGCAGTCCTCATCAGATTACGGAAACGCTGTTCTTATCGTAACAGGGCAAACAGCGCAAGCCGGCCGGAGTCGAACTCCTTGCCGCAGGTCCGTTGTATAAATTGCGACGCAGGTCGTCGTCTGAAACCCACGCAGCGCTCTCTGTTCGTCCGCAACTCGCCCCTGAAATCGATCGAAGACATCAGCCGAACCCATGAAGCTTCTTTTCGCCGTCGTCTGTACCCTCCTCATCCTGCTTATCGGTGCGTATATGTCGATCGATCAACTTAGGTTGCATTGTTGTCGACGATTTCTCAAACTACTTGTTTGTTCTGCCCGTCTTGCATTGTATATTATTGATCTGTTTTCCTAGTTTTCAATGATAACACAGATCTGCTGCCTGTTGTTGTTTGTTAGCAGCTGGTAATGCAGAGGGCCGGCGCCATGGAGACAGCGACTCTGACCAGCAGTATAAGCTGTTCGTGTTCGGCGACGACTACGCCGACACCGGAAACTACCCGCTCTCAGACTTGTCCAAGACGACGCGTGCCTGGTATTACCCGTACGGCAGCAATGACAAGGACCACAGCCTGAGTCCAAGCGGCCGCTTCTCCAACGGCTTGGTCCTACCTGATTTCATTGGTACGTTTGCTGGATATGTAGCCAATAAGTAGGGATCGTACGTTGTGGATCTCATGCATGTTTTTTCTTGCATTGGTCTTTGCTTGCAGCGAGGATTCTGGGGCAGGACGAGTCGCCTCCAGCCGAAAGGAATCGGGAACAGGACGGGGTCGACCCGTCCGGCATGAACTTTCGCCGTCGGCGGCGCCGGCGTCGTGGAAGGGACACACGAGGCGCCCAAGCTCGGCACTCAGGTGGACAAGTTCAGGAGACTAGTCAAGCACGGCATCATCGGCAAGGACCTCACGGATTCCGTGGCGCTCATCGCCTTCTCCGGCAAGCGCGACTACGCGCGCGTCAACGACATGACCAGCTCCGAGATCAACGCCATGGCCCAGGACGTCACCGACAAGATCGCCGACGCCGTGGAGCAGCTGATGGGCCTGGGAGTGGAGAAGGTGCTGGTGAGCACGCTGCCCCCGATCGGCTGCACGCCGTGGCTGTCGAGGTCCAGCGACTACAGCAGCTCCTGCGACAGCCAGAAGGTGGCCAGCGTCCACAACGGGTACCTCGAGGAGAAGGTGTTTACAAACGCAGCCGTCTTCAACCTGGACCTGAAAACGATGTTCAAGCGCCTCACCTCCGGTTCCGGTTCCCTGTCGAAGAAGTTCAAGCACAAGCTGGAGCCATGTTGTGAGATCTTCGACAAGAGTGACTACTGCGGCCAGATGGTGCACGGCGACGCGGCGTACAACTTGTGCTCCACACCGGACAAGTACTTCTACTGGGACGAAATCAACCCGACGCATGCCGGCTGGAAGGCAGTCGTGAAAGAGCTTGAGGAGTCCATCAAGAACTTCCTATGAATACCTTAGTCGTTAATATATGGATGCTTGTTAGCAGTGTGACTATGTTAATCGTTATAGTTTCTTAATTAATTAATTCCAGTCGAGACGTCAGTTCTATATCTTGCTGATGTTGACCAGAATCTTGCTGTCTTCACTGGTGTTAATATATGGATGCTCCACGACTCTCAGTGGTGACCCACGGAGTGATGTTGACCAGAATCTTGCTGTCTTCACTGGTGTGGAGCTGTCATCTAGTGTCCAAGATGTCAACGGTGGCAGTGGTGGTCTACAAATGATATCTCACAAACCATCATGTTACATATCTAATGACACTACCATCGATTCTGTGTTTTGAATGGTTCTAAGAACTCCTCTGTTTTCCTCCTATTCTGAATATTTTTGGGAGGGTATATTTTGTACTTCCTTCCATGCAAACTTATTTGGTGTTATAGATAAAATCAGATGCAACTTCTCTCTTTGTTTGAATTTTTTCTGGTAGTGCCAGGCTATGTAGAGATTAATGTCTGGATCATGCCCCCCTCCCCTTTACTGCTGTGATTTTTCTAGCGTACAACTCATTTTTTTTGTTTAGAAAACCCTAACACAAGCAATTCTATCTCTTTTTATTGGGAAATCACAAGCAACTCTATGTATCTAAGGCTGACATCTTCTTAACCATCACCGTGACATCAATGCAAGTCCATGACTCTGTCCCTTTGTCCTGCCGTTCCTGTACTTCGTGTATATATGTCGCGGCCAGCGAGTGGCCATCTGCGTGGGTCCTACCTGATTTCATCGGTATGTTTGCTGGATAGATGTAGCCTGTATGTATATATGTAGTTAGCCATCGTACGTACGTTGCGGATCTCATGATTTTTCTTGCATTGGTCTTTGCTTGCAGCGAGGATTCTGGGGCAGGACGAATCCCCTCCGGCGGAAAGGAATCGAGAGCGGGACGGGGTCGACCCGTCCGGCATGAACTTCGCCGTCGGCGGCGCCGGCATCGTGGAGGGGACACACGAGGCGCCCAAGCTCAGCACTCAGGTGGACAAGTTCAGGAGACTAGTCAAGCACGGCATCATCGACAAGGACCTCACGGATTCCGTGGCGCTCATCGCCTTCTCCGGCAACACACACCGTGAGTATCAGGTTCAAAATTTGAACCTGATACGTCCGTGAGTCTACGCTAGAGGTGGACAAGTATCAGGTTCAAAATTTGAAGCCCATCGCCTGCACGTCCGTGAGTCTCGGCCGCAACAGATCGATAGGCAGCGCCTCTCGGGAGCAAGGCCAATTCAAAATTTGAACGCCATCGCCAGGACAGGACGTCCGTGAGTCTCTCGGCTCCTCCGCAACGATCGATGGCAGCGCATCCACCTCAACCCTGCGCTGCCCTAGCTTCTCCTTATAAAAGGAGGCCAACTCTCCCTTCTCAAGGGGGCATTCCATCTCCATCACGCCGCCGCCAGACTGCACACGCAAGCACCAGCACGCACACGCCCTTCCTTCGCCATGGCTATGCCAGCTTCCTCTAGCAGCTCCATAGTCGTGCACCACGGCGAGGCAGCCGACCTCGACGACATAGTCGTGGACCTCGGGGAGGCAGCCGACCTCGACGACGCCACCTCCAAGCTCTTCTTCAGCGACACCAGCGCCGCCGGCACCGACGTGTCTTGGCCTGCGGTGTCGCAGATCGAGTCCACGCTGAGAAGCCCCCAAGACCTCGTCGCTCTGTGCAGCAAGCACGGGGTGCCCAGCGAGCTCGCTCCTGTCTGCGCCGAGCACTTGGGGTGGAGAGCCTGCACGCCGCCGCCGGTGGGCTCCAACAGGATGTGCGTCTACGCTGACGCGCTCCACGCCGGCCTCCGCTTCCCACTCCATGGGTTCTACGTCAGGGTCCTCCGGCACTACCGCCTGGCACCGTCCCAGCTCACTCCCAACTCGTGGACCTATCTGGCCGCCTTCGTGCTGCGGTGTCAGGACGCCGACGTGGAGCCGCTGGTGTCCGTGTTCCGGCATTTCTTCACCATATCCGCACAGACGCACAAGGGCAAGCCAACGGGGTGCCACCATTTCATGCAGAGCAGCGTCAGGCGCCGCCTCTTTACGGCCGGCACTCTGTCCAGCTGGACCGGGTGGAAGTCAAGGTTCTTCTTCCTTGACTGCCCATCGGGGTGGAAGTGCCCGGTGAGGTGGGGCAAGCCGAAGAGGAAGGACGCCCGCCGAGTGCAGCTCACCAGCACGGCGATAGACAAGTTGAAGGCCAAGGGGTGCATCGATATCAAGCACTTCTTGGCCGACCGCGAGATGCCCGTCGGCGACCCAGCTGCTCTTGCCCCGCAGCAGTCGGCGCTGAAAATGGAAGCCGGAGCCGCCGGACCCGGTGCCGCCGCCGCTGGTGCTGCTGCAGAGAACGCATCCACGAGTAAGCGCAGCAGGCTGTCGCCGGCGGCGGTCTTGTCCCAACCACAACCCCTACCGACGTTAGCGCCGCCGGGCTTGGCTCCTATCTGAGCTTCTAGCACCGGAGGCCACAGCGGGCACATTCCGCCGCCGCAGCAACAGAGCTTGGGTGAGTTGCCAGGAATGAGACCTCAAGCTCAAGCTGTTAGTATCGAAGTCACCTCGCCGGCGCCGCACACAATGTTCCAGAGCGATGCGTGGTTGCAGTTATTGCAGGCCAAAGTCGAAATTAGTCAGCAGGCGGCCATGATCGCGAAGCTAAATCAGGAGCTGCATGTGGTGAAAAACTGGAACACTCAATGGCAGAAGGAGGTGACGGCTGCCAGTACACTTGCCAGGGACAAGCACGCCGCCGAGATCGCAGAGATCATCACCCACAATAACCATTTGAATGGGGAGATCGTCCGGCTCGACAAGGAGCGCAACCAGCTCATCGATCACCTACGCATGGCCCACGCTGAAGTCGCGCAGCTCAAGACAGAGCATGCCGCCGAGAGAGCCCAGCTGAAGGAGGAGCTTGCGGCCGAGGCAAACCATATGAAGGAGCAACACGCGTACGACCTAGAACAGCTCAAGCACGAGCGCTACATCATGGGCGCGAGTGATATAAGGGACCTCGCCCTGTCAATCCTGAAGAGATGAAGGTCGAGCTGCTACTGCATCAGGGAGCCTCTCCAATGGCATAGTGAGGCTCTTTCTCTGGATGTATTGCTGTAAGCTAGCCCTCTCAGCCTAAAAAGTTCTATCTTGTTGCATATTGTTAATCCGTGCATGCTTTTGTTATTCATGCATCCATTTGTTTAATTTGAACACTACAGGATTCTGCTGATTTCCCGTGGATAAAACATTTCCCGTCAGCAGCTCACGGGAAAGGAGTCTCTTTCCCGTGAGCAGCCAAAAACATCACGGGAAAGAGCTTGAGGAGTCCATCAAGAACTTCCTATGAATATCTAGCTACCTTAGTCGTTAACATACGGATGCTTGTTAGCAGTGTGACGTTGTTAATCATTATAGTTTCTTATAATTAATTAATTCCAGTCGAGTCGTCTGCTCTATATATAGGTTTAGGTTTAGGTTTAGGTCATGGGATATTGTTAAGGGTTTCAACATGCTAGCGTTCTCTATACTATATATGCATCTTTTTACATTTAAACTGGTTGCTATTGAAGTTTGTGGATGCCTTTGGTGCAACATTTATTCCTTCAAGCGTGGTATACTATTTTTTTCTAATTATATTGGCCATAAATTTGTGCTTGGTTACTGGCCATGACTTTTGACATGCGAGATATGCCGACATGGCAAGACAAGTCTTTTCTCTAGTATATATAGTGGCGTAGGGTGGGTTAATTAAAATCAAGGGGGACAATTCAGTGTTATACTAGCACAAGTGTAAAGAGCTTGATACAGAGTGTCTATTAATACAATCAACTAAAGGTAACAGAGAGTAAGAATAGAACCGAAGATTAATTTGAAGAGGCATAAGATAGTGTGTTGCTTGGTTAAAAGAAATATTTTTTTATGGTAGATGTTCTTGCAAGGTATGCAAACATAGACCGGAAAGTGGAACTTCATGGAGAAGTTTGGCCTCCATGAGGCTCGGCCCCTGGTATAATAGTAGTCATATAGATTACCCATAATATGGGCAAAGATCAATGCTAAAAAGATGATAGAGAAGATTGGAGCATCGATTTGCACACTGCAGGCAGCGATACCTGAAGAAAATGTGTTGGCCTCGATGTACATGAGAGAGGACAAGCTACACAGGAGAGAGGAAAGTTGTCAACATATGTTGCATTTGACTGTTTTGTGGGTTCTACACGATGCTTGCCCAGCTTGTCTCCACTGATGATGCTTTTTTTTTAGATAAAGGAAACAACATCCGGCCTCCACTAATGATGCTGAGTTTCTGCTTTTGGTTTTGGCATCGATGCACACATTGTGGCAAGTCTTATTCAGCTAGTCATCAATTTGCAGTTTTTATTGGATCGAGGTTAGATCAAGGACTTCATGTCTATTCAAAAGAATGTTGTAGACAAGAGTAGTAGTTTACAAGGGTTAATCCTTTTTTTTTTTGCGATAAGAAAAAATTCCATTGATACTAAAGCAAGTTACATCCTCTCATTACAGAAGTAAACCAAACTACTCCACCTCCATTGATGGGAGACAAGAAACTGGTTAATCCTTTTAGCTAACATTAGCTAACAAAATAGAGAGTTTTTATCACGCTTGGGATTAATATGAACCCTCTATTTGGTCTGATCTAATGGTTAAAAAGCTAAAGGAACCAGATACGAGGAACCAAGTGGCAGGTAGGAACCATCTAATTGTGTAGCACCGAACTGAATTATAAGTAATATTGAAGGGTATAATGGTCTTTTTTAATTTGATGAGGAGCAACTTCTCCTTGCAAACAAAAACTTCTTGTGAATTGAAGATGTTTGTGATGAAGATGCTTCTAAATCAGAAGCTCAGAAGTTGTCAAGTAAAAAAATACTTCATTCATCGCCCTCGTTCATCCGGTTCCCGGTCTGGCGCTCCACCTTCTACGCCAACGAGTACGCGCTGCAGCGCCTGGTCGCGGACCTCGCCGACAAGAGCGTCCAGGACCTCATCCTCTTCAACCGCCCGTGGCCGATCAACATGCCGCTCCCTGAGGACATCCTCCGCTGCGCCTCCCTCGATCACCTCTACCTCGGCGTGTGGCACTTCAGTGCAGCTCGCCTGCCCGTGTTTCACAAGCTCCGCGAGCTCGGCCTCTTCCACTGCGTTGTCAACGACAAAGATTTTGACGCCCTGCCCGCGCACTACCCGAAGCTCGAGATCTTCTCCATCGTCATGTCCTATGGCTCACCGTCACGCTTCCGCATCGTATAAACCCCAGCCTCCGTGTTGCGGTGGATGGGAAATCCACGCTCCACGAGGTGTCTGTTGAAGACGCTCCCCGCCTCAAACGGTTGATCCTCCAAATCAATGAAACGAGGAGATCCATCAAGATTGTTAGCGCTCCTAGGCTGCAAGTGCTTGGGGGGAGAAGGGTGAGGGTGGGAGGACGCGATGGATGAACCGATGTACGTGATGAAGGGGGAGCATGGCGAAGTTAGATTAGATTTTGTAATTGAGAAGTTGTGATTAGGAAAAGTACTAAACTACCCTTAATGACGAGATTTAGATGGAGGAACGGCAAAAAGCAAATCAGCGGGAGGAACCATCGGTTCCTCCAAGCACCATAAAAAATCTCACCAAATTAATAGTTGCACATTCCACGCATAATAAATGGCATTCCGTGTTTCATAAACAGTGGTTGTTATGCTAAACCATATAAAATGTACTCCCATCCGTTTCAAATCATAGGTCGTTTAACTTTTTTGACCTCAAGTTTGACCACCCGTCTTATTTTAAAAAATTATGCAAACATAATCAAATTTAAGTTATTGTTAAAAATCTATTATTAATAAGCATACAACAACAAAAGAAGTGATATTTTGCATCAATATTTAAATAAGACGAAAGTCAAATGAACTATAGTTTGAGAAGGAGTTTTTTTTTTTAAAAGAGTTCGGGAAGGAGTTAGTAATAGATTAGCCACTTTTTTTATAGGAAAAATAGATGCGCCACTTTCGGCTAAGTGCAGCTAACATGTAGATGATGCTATGGAAATATGGAATACATCGTGCTAATTCTTGACACGCCACGGCCTTTGTGCCGAAAACTTATCGTGCCATGCCACGCTTTCCATGCCAAAGTATGAGCTCTACTAGTTAGAGCCAACTGGAGAGTGCTATCGCCAAGACTCCAACTCGGCAACTCCTAGTACGTTTAGAGCGAGTGCAGCAGCAATACTATACATAGAGAGGGATTATATATATAGAAACGGGTCGTTTTGTCGTGGAATCTCGAATTCAATAGTCTTGCCCGGATCGGACGAATCTTGAGAGTGGCAAGGCGCTGAAACCACGTAGCCGAGGAGCCTCTGCAAGGTAGCCGAGGAGTACTTGAAGTCTGCAGGAGCACCCTACTGTTTTTACCAAACCTGCAACATGAAGCAGACCGTGTCGTTTTCGATTGCGACTGCGATAAGGCACTGATTTTCACATGCCTAGCTTCTGGCTCGCCAGATAAAGTTTTCCCTGAAAGGCTGAGACCCTCTTGTGGCCTCTAGAAACAGGTGGCCGTGTACCAAGATACGCAGAGATGGGCTCGATCTTCTTGCATGAGAACTGACGACAACCAGTTTCGATCACTTCATTCATTACTGCCACTCCACTCACATGCATATGCTGCAAGCACATGTCCACGTACTAACTTGCCCGATTTTGCAAACATAATGCTGAATTACATTACACATTACAGGCTGAGTTTATCGTCGTTGGCGCCTACAAATTGAGACCCCCATCGCATGGTAACACAGGAGGACAGACAATCCCACACTGCCACTCCCCCCACCCACTGTCGCTAGCTGCTGCTTCACGCTGTGCCCTGTGAAGCTCGATCACCGGCGGCCATGTCGTCGTCGCCACGCCATCCTTGCTTCGGCGCCCCCCCGGAGCGCCTCGGCTACGTGCAGTGCAGATTCTGCGCCACCATCTTGCTGGTAACAACAACTAACGACCTGTGCTGTCCGTCCCCTCAACCTGCTGCATGCTTGCTTGCTCTGGAAACTACCAATGACACTGCCAACCTACACATGCAGGTCGGCGTGCCGTGCGGCGGCGCACTGCAGCTGCTCAAGACGGTGGCCGTGCAGTGCGGCAACTGCTGCGGCATCCTCTCCGTCGCGCTGCCGCCCCCGGCGCCGGCGTCCATCGAGCTGCCCCTGCAGCAGGTTTCCCTTCCCACCGTGTGTCTTCTTTTCCTTTGAATTAACGTACGCGCGCATTGGCCAAACGACGTACGTGCCCGTCCGATGGAACAGGAGGCCGGCGTTGATCCGCCGCCCAGGGACTCCGACGAGAGCAGCGGAGAGGACAGGGAGACGGAGGCTGCCGTTGCTGACAACTATGCCTTCCTGCGGTTAACAAACGTAGGTGATCGATCATGCGCAGATTTAACAGTGGCTTCATTTATACGGTGCTCCTTCTCATCATTCGTGCTAAGTATAGCATGCTTTACAAACATTTTTGCAGCTCCCGTTAGGAAGCATCGGACGCCATCGGCCTACAATTGCTTCATCAAGTAAGTCACTCGTGAAGTCGTGATGTTACTCCACACTGATATGGCGATTACAGCATTTGCCACCAATTGCAAAGTAGCAGGAGCAATCAATCTACTGTATATTGTGTAAATAGTTTACGAGACATACAGATCGTGTACACATGCATATGCTTCCGGTAACTCTCATACAGGTCAAATGCATAAGAAATGACTTTTAATTCACTGGACTTATCAGCGTTGTTCGCTATAAACCAACAACTGGTTATATTGTGATTGAAATTTCAGCATGTTTTCAACAGCTACTCTGGTTGAGGCGATGAGATCTTTAAAATGCGCTCAATCTGTTTCACAGGGAGGAGATACAGAGGATTAAGGCGAGACATCCCAGGATCACCCACAAGGAGGCCTTCAGCGCTGCTTCTAAAAATGTAAGCATTCTTCAGCGAACTAGCTCCGAACTGTTCCGATCTGCCTCAACTAGTTTCTGGATTATTTGTTAATCATCAAGCCATTGTCCATCAAAACTTATTGATACTGTGTTAGCAATCTGTTATAACTTTTGCTTCAATGCAGTGGGCACACTTACCTAGGATCCAGAAGAAGGGAGAGTGATGGATCTGCTGTTGCACGCAATTTCCAGATTTGCAAGCTGCAAAGAGAGGGAAACAGATTAATTGCGACCTGAATAGGGCAGTGGTGTAGGCAGGTTCGGGTAAGGCAAAGATGATCCACGTTGTAGGTTCAGATAAGTTAAACCCATGGATTTCAATGTTGTACATAAACCATAGGCACGTGGTGCCTGAACTTAGCATGGTCTGCATATCTTATCAGTTGCAGTACTGACCCAAACCTCATTAATACAGTAAACATTACTGCTACTTTGATAATAAATAGTCAAAAATGGTTCTCTGGAATTGGCTGATATATTAATAAAACTTTGCCCAACCAGATCTGGCGGTAAAGCGATTTGATTAGGATACACAATTCTGTTGCTTTTCTCTTCAGCACAAACAGAGAGAAAAATAGGCAGGACTTTTTGTTGATATTACACAAACATTTCAAGCTCTATTTGTAATCCAATCTAGTCTATGAAGGCGTCACTCTTTCGATGCTGGCATCAACCGGCGCCTTTCCTCGGAAGCTTTACCCGAACCATTCTCTTCTGATAAAAGCGCCTGCAGATCACTCCCATTTGCCAGGCTGTTGAACTCCACTGATTTTGATGGCAGTGCAGGGTAACGCCGCTGGCAAAGTGTCATAAGCCTCTTGATTGATTGAAGGTACTTGCGAGTGGTTTCATCATTCATGATGTGGGCAACACTGTTTGTGTAGATCTTTTCTCGGGCAGAACGCTCATGGATACCAACCATAGTGACTCCAATGGGCCATGGTGCATTCCCAATTGCCAGCTTGATGTATTGGTCCATTGCTGCTAAATAATCACGCTTCATGCAACAGTTAACAATAACAAGCAATGCTTGACGGATGTCATCAGGAAGAACCTATATGGATCCAACAATAAATGGCATCAGGATCAGTTAAGCACAAGAAACTTGATGAAAGACGGTAATGCCATTAGTAGTAAATGGTATAAACATAATCAATACTCAGATGGGCATCAGTATTTCACTCAAGCGGAGTGGGATGACATACCCAAGAAGCTCAAACTATGACCCATGCCCATCATGAGGCAATACTAGTTATATCAAATCTGAATCTCAGCCAAGAACCAGAATTTAGTTGATTGTTCAACTAAATTGCAATCCTACACACTAGGTAATTCCATTTAAAAACAAATTTGGGGCCACAGTATGCCAGAATTGACCTTCACTAGTAGAGAACAAATGCAAAACAACAAACACCAGAATGCTCAAGAAAATGTTGTTTGCGTGAAGGTATGACAGGAAATTCGCAGTCGCACAATACAATCAATTCCCCTGCATCCCAAAGTATTCAAAGAATATCTTTTCATAAAGTATATTTGACAACCAGAAATATGGTAACCCAAATATTTGGGGCTCATTAATTGTCTGTCTCTAGGTACTCCTTGCATGCATGGGAGGCATACAGAACATGAATATAATAACACATGCAGCAAAATGAACTGAAAGTAGACACAGTAGTGTTTATTTTAATTGCTCAATGTGCAATGGGTAGCAGACAACTTAACATCAAATGTAAAATGAATGTTTTCAACAACAATGATATTCAGTATAAAACTACGCACACAAGTGAGGGAATGGCCAAACAGAAACTGCTAAAATGGATTGAAACATGTTACAAGTCTATCATAAATGTTTTCCCTGGTGCAGATAATCCATTACTGATTAGTTCATGCAAAATAGTTAGATTGTTCGATGCCACACTGCTAGCCTAAGAATTACAGAAACATGGTGTTTTAGTCTATACAACCTATCAGAGATTCAGAATATACCATAACTAGTTCCATGGATGACTTTAAATACTGACGAAATACTAGTGCAATAGACTGAATTTGAATGGTTGTCCCGAAATCATGCAAATACAAACAGGTCCAACGTGAATTGCAGTTACAAAACATGAATTGCATGTTACTGCAGAAATACAAGTTGTAAATTTATTTCTCTGTCACAAAGAAGTAATCATTACATACATTCAACAAGTGACAACAGGTAACTTGGCTCAACAAAATCATGGCAATGTTTCAGGGTCATCAACTTAATTCTCTTCAACATCTCGAAGCTACTTTGCTATTCAAATCTACCAAAACAAGCATGACATTTTGGTTTGTGAAAAGCACAACACACAAAACAATTTAAGCAACAGTTTTCAAACCAACTGAAAAGTATGCCAACGGTTAAGCTTTATCGTGCATTCTTTGCAATCCACCTACTAGCCCTAAAATTGCATAACTTAGTCATCACATCAGCTAGTTATTCATAAACCTGAATTTTCCAGGTACACCATACACATTACTGCAGCTAACTAAATTTGCTACCTACTCAGTTTGCCAATTAGAGTTTTGCACATTTGTGTCAATTTGAAGTGTGATCAAATTAACAGCACAATTTAAACAACCAACAGACGGAAATGACATAAGAACCCATACCTTCTTCCTGCAGAACTCAAACAGGGGGCTGAGATACCGTGCACACTGCTTGAATGTTGCAACCATGGATTTCCCCTTTGCTGTCCGCTTCTCCAGCTCAGTCATCTCATCCAGCTCCTGGTTCCACTCATTAAGCAGCTTCTTAAAGAAGACCAAAATCTTGTCTTCATTGCAAAGCTCCTCAAACTTGGTCCTCATCCTCTTGGAGTCCTTGTCTGCGTCAGCATCATCGCCGCCCCTTGGCATCCCCATCGTCGGCACTGTCTCCAGCAGCACCCCCGTCGGCGCCATCACCCCCCACCAACGCGCTTGCCCTTGCCCTTGGCGTAGGTGTCCCTCCCAGACTTCTGCCGCTTGCGCATCTCGATCATGTCGCGGAGGAAGTCGTTGGTCTGCCCCTCGGTCATGTCGATGTCGTCAATGTCGTCGAAGACGCCGGACTTGAGCACGAGCTTGAATCGCGCGAGGCGGGCGTCGTCGTCCTCCCCCGAACAGCGTGACGGGTTCGCGCAGCACGCGGAGGCGCCGCACCACCTCGTGCCGCGGGAGGTCGAGCTCGTCGATGCGACGCTCCTCGGAGAGCAGCGCCTCCTCCTGCGTAGTCTTCTTCGGCGCGAGGGCGGGCGGGACGGAGGGCGCCGACGAGGCGGAGGAGGACGAGCTAGGGTTAGGGTTCGCCGCCCCCGCCGCCGCCTGAGCTGCGGCGTCGGGGTTGCTGGGGTCGGAACCGGTGCCGGCTGCGGCGGAATCCGCGGAGGGCGCCGACGCGCTGGCCTTGGGGCGGTGCTCGTCGCGGCGCTTCTGGAGCTGCTTCTGCTCCAGCTCCGACCGCCGTACGAAGCTCTTGCCCCCGAAGTCGGCCGTCGCCGCCTTCCGCTTCTTCTCCAGTTCCCGCTTCAGCAGATCCATTACCCTCTCCGCCCGGCCCGGCCCAGCTCGGCTTCGATTCTCCGAGAGGAGAGGCGGTGCGCCGGGCCGGTGCTGCGGCGGATACCTGCCGTCTCCGTGTGTGTGCTATTTGACCGTTCCGTCCCCAAACAGAAGAGGACTCGGACCGACTTGGCTTCTGTTGTGTGCTACTACTAGGGCGCCGCAGAGAATCCGGCCCGGTTCAGTTTCCCATCGCGTGAAGAGAGAGGGGGCGTTGCCGTTATCGACCATGTCGCAGCAGGCGGCGCCGCCGCCACCGCCGCCGTATCGGCCGTATAGGCAGGTGCGGGAGGCGACGCCCCACAGCCGAGCGGTCTCCTGCGTGCGGTTCTCCCCCTGCGGGCGCCTCCTCGCGACAGCGTCCCTCGACGGCACGGTCGCGCTGCTCTCCCCGTCCTCGCTCGCCGTAATCGCCGTACTGCGCGGCCACTCGGACGGCGTCTCCGACCTGTCCTGGTCCACGGAGTCGTACTACCTCTGCTCCGCCTCCGACGACCGCACAATCCGCATCTGGGACATCCGGCCCGTCCTCGCCGGCGGCGCCCAGGCCGCCACCGCCGACCCCGGCGTCGACCGCTGCATCCGCGTGCTCAAAGGGCACACCAACTACGTCTTCAGCGCCAACTTCAACCCGCAGACAAGCTCGCAGATCGCCTCCGGGGATTTGACTGTACCGTGCGCATTTGGGACGTCAAGAACGGCCGATGCACCCAAGCCATCGAGGCGCACTCCGATCCCGTCACATCCGTGCATTTCATTAGGGACGGATCCATCGTTGTATCCGGAAGCCATGACGGGAGCTGCAAGATTTGGGACGCCAAGACCGGGGCTTGCCTCAAGACGGTCATCGATGAGAAGAAGCCCGCGGTGTCCTTCTCCATGTTCTCGCCCAATGGCAAGTTTATCCTCGTCGCCATGCTCGATAACTCACTGGTATGGCTAACTAGCTCGTTGTTGCTTCATAAGCATACTCATCATTTATGATCAATTTCTCTTAGTACAGTATAAAGTCTTTGTGATGACAATGACTAGGTTTTGCCATAATCATAGTTCACAAGAAGCTCATAGATATGTCTTTTCTCACGCGCTATCAACTGCAGATTACTCATAATAATCATTTATGATGGGAAGCTCCTCATATTTTTCTTGTCGTATGCAAGCCAGAACCCCTGGTGTCTAGCTCTAGCATAGTCTTTTTCAGGTACTTCTGGGTATTTAGGTAGCATTAGTGCATTTTGAATAGGTATAACTGCAGACTCTAGATGTTTTCTCCTGACTTTCAGTTTCAAATGAACATCTCTTGACTATGAATTAGAAATTGAAAGCCCGTCTCAACTATGCTGTCTGAAGCTACAGTATTGATCGTTGCAAACAGATTGCAATCTGCTCTGCTTCAAGCAACAACGATGCTATTTTATTCTATATTACAGGTTATCTTAGTGTGTCCTTTCTCTTGCATAGATGCACAATTTTTTTAAAAAAAAAACAGGTATGGCATAACTAAAATTCAAATCTTTAGGTTCATGACAAATTAGTTTGTTTATAGTTTCTTTCCAGTTTCCTGCCATCTTTCTATCTTGATAATGTTTGCATGCATTGAGCCCTTTGACTTGTAAGGAATAACCACACCAGTTTGAACCGTTTGTTCTCCTGGTTGTGAAGGAATTGTTCAGATGGGCAATATTTATAGCAGTGTTCGTCTTAAATTTCCTTGTACAACTATTATGACTGCAATTGTCATAGATTAAGTCTTATTGGCATGGAAGGTTCATGTGTCACCAGCCCACCAACAGGGATGGGAAATTTAGATGTTATAAACTGCCATGGTCTGAATCATTGTAGTGGGAAAAAATCATTCTACGGTCATTGGGTTTTAAGATACTTTGTATGGTCGTTATTTTTCTTCCCTAAAAAAAAAAAAAAAAAAAAAAAAAAGGCCGCTGTAACATATGTTCACATTTAACACACTGCCATGCAATATGTCAAGTGCACCTGTCCTTGGTATTAGTTTGATCCACGGCAACCACAGGACATTAATAATATGCCCTCTGAGCTTCATGTAGGCTGGATAGTGGCAATTTTGTTTCATACTTCCATGTCATGTAGCTGAGTTGCTAGCACAGTTTTATTCATAATTGTAGTTGTGCTTTCTCTTTTATTTTATATTAATTGTAACTGTGTTTTCTTTCTTTCTTTCTTTACAGTAAATTGTATTGTGCTTTCTATTGCACACGAGATATTTTATTTGTTCAAGAAATTGTGGTTTTGCTAAAATGCGCCTCCTAACTTGCTATTGCAACTTGCAGAAGCTATGCAATTTTGCTACCGGCAAGTTCTTGAAGGTATACAATGGACATGTGAACAGACAATACTGCATCCAGTCTGCGTTTTCTGTTACGAACGGGAAATATATTGTCAGTGGATCAGAAGACAACTGCGTGTATATATGGGACCTCCAAGGGAGAAATATTCTTCAGAAGCTAGAAGGCCATACAGACACTGTCATCTCGGTGTCCTGCCATCCAACAGAGAACAAGATTGTTTCTGGTGGCCTTGATAATGATAGGACTGTAAGATTATGGGTTCAAGATAGTTGATCAATATGCAGATGTGAGGTTCGCTCAGAGCAGACCTAAATAGCCCTTGGCTATGAGAAATATGTCTGCTTCCCATGGATCGCTCTTCCAGATATGTTTACATCCTTACACTTATCGCAAAAAAAAGACATTAACCATGAAAGCTTTGTTTTAATCTAATGTGTTATCCTGAGTTGTGAACATCGACAAATCAGCATTGGTCCTAATGTTGTGATATGTTACGCCCAAGGTTGCATTCTAATCAATATTAGTGCTTCTAGTTTGCAAATTTCGTGCCTGTAAGATGCAAGATACTTAGCTGTTAGCTGTCTAGAAGGCACGTCGCTTAGGTTACTTGTTTGCTGATGTCAATAGATTGGCATTTCTTCCAAAGCTTTAGAAACTATAAGGGTAGTTTTGGCAGCTATTTGTATCTTTGTAAATGGTTCTTATCTGTAATCATATATTTACCACCGGAGAGGCAGAGACATGATAGAAAAT
Organism: Hyparrhenia diplandra; assembly: GCA_015847255.1. Classification (NCBI taxonomy): domain Eukaryota; kingdom Viridiplantae; phylum Streptophyta; class Magnoliopsida; order Poales; family Poaceae; genus Hyparrhenia; species Hyparrhenia diplandra. The sequence continues at coordinate 141,229 of JADLZK010007698.1, forward strand.
GCAGACCAGTTACTATTGTATTTAAAACTCTTGCAATGGAACAAACGAGACAACGTTTGAACTAGAACTATCTTGAACTTGTCATGAGAAAAATTTTGTACTAAAGTATACTATATTATATGTTCACTTGTAGTTCTACTCACGTGAAAAAAAAAAAAGAATTAGATTTTTTATTTTATGATTTTTCTATAATTTACTATGATTTTTGAAAGATTCAATCTAAATTGAAAAAAAAAAAAAAGAAAAAGACAAAAACCACTTACTGTAGCAAAATCGTCTACCAAACCCGGTTTTGGACCTGGATGAGACCTCGTGACAAGTTCAGGGACTTGTTTACCTAGTTTCCTAAGTACATGAACCTAGATGAGACCTCATGACAAGTTTAAGGACCTACAGTGAATTTTACTCTATAAAAAAGAGAACGTTGCATTTGTAATCATGGGCTCATCTAGGTAGATAGTTTACAATGTGTTGTTTTTGCCTAGATTTATGCACATGCGTGACTGTACAAACAGTGAACAATATCCTTCTTTCCAAAAAAACCTAGTTTTGAAGCATCTACCCAAGAGATCAATGGCAACAACAGAGGGGTGCCAACTTAAGGACTTGAACCCGAGTAATGTAGACCTTGAACACAAGCGTACATGTGATGTTCGCATAGTATGTGATGTTCTATGTTATATTTTGTAATGTTCACATAATATACATGTGATGTGTTATGATATATTTTGTGATGTTCACTTAGTATACATATAATGTTTTAGGATGTATGTATATATATATAATGTTCTATGTGATGCATTTTAGGATGTTATAGTTGTATAAATGGGATTTCCCATTATTATCAGTGGTATATTTTAGTATAGAATATTTATTATTGTGATTATTGGATGTTTTTTTATTGGGTGGTATATTATAAAACCAAGACTACTTCACAATTATCACAAAAATGTATAATAAGCTGCAATGGTAGATGGTGGAATCTGTGAACAAGCAGGTCTTGTGTTCCGATCTAGCTATTGGGTAGATTTTGCTTTTTTTTTCTCTCTCTCTCTTTTTTTTTCTTGAGAATACATCTTTTATTTATTATTTGTATATACAGTATGTCGCTAACTCGCTGGAAGGTAAGCTCGGCCCAATTAAGAAGAAGCTTGTAATTTCGATAGTGGGCTGGTCACCATAATTAAAATGGGCCTTATCGTAGACCTAGGCAATCAAACACAAGACCGCATTTTCGAAAAGAAGAAACACTTCTGACCCGATGAAATTCAGTGTTGAGTGTTGACATGCATCTCAGTTCTCAGTACAGTGAAGAGCTTCTAAATTCAATTTAGCAAACCCAACCCCATGACCATTTTGGAAGCAAACTTTGTATTTGCACACAAAATGTTTAGCATGGAAGCAACGGAAGATGCATTCGAACTGACGACAAAGCCAAGCCAAGCCAAGCGCACAGACACACACATCAGCTACTTCACTTGAGCACGGCGAACCCGCCCAATCCGGCGACGACGACAAGGGGAACAACGGAGAGCCAGATGACCCGCCTGCCCCCCAGCCGCGTCGGCGGTCCGGGTCCCCGGCGACCCAGAACCCAACGCCGACCTCGACGCCTCCGAAGAGCGCGACGGCTGCGAGCACCACGTAGTAGGCGCCGAGCGACGCGCTGCCGCCGCGGAGGAACACCCCGCCGGGGGACCTCCTGGAGAGCGTAAGGAGGAGCGCGGCCACGGCCTTGGCGGCGCCGCCCCACCAGGGCCCGCTGGAGCTTCGCGTCGTCGTGCCCGGCCGCCGCCATCTGCGCCGCTACCTCCGCCGGCGCCATGGCGGGCATGTGGACGCAGAATGAGTCCATGGGTCGTCGGTTGAGTACCCCTGTGCCGGGAAGCTGAACTTCGGGGTGTCTCTTGAGTCTTATCGCTCACTGGCACGTACGTACGGCTCGTGCAGCTCTCGGGCTGCTGCTGATTGCTAGGTGGTGTGGCGGTGTGTGGAAGACGACGTGCTGGAGTGGTTCCATAGTTGCAGTTATATATAGGAAACGCCGCCCGCCCGAGGCCCGAGCCGACGGGCATCGATGATCGAAGGCGTAGCCGGACGGGACCGCGCGCGCCCGACGGCCCGAGGCCCGAGCGTGTTGCAGTGCCAAGGACTTTCTGCTTCGCGGGTCACGGCGTCATGTGACGGTGACAGCGAGGGGCCCGAATAAACAAAGCGGGCGAGCCCGAGCCCGCTCTGGTAGTAACAAAGGCGGCCGCGCGGGGGTATTTGTGATATATTTCAACGTTTAACGACGGGAGGGAGTGAAATATTTGAGCGGAAAGCGACGGCCCGGGCGCTCGGCATACTAGATTACCCTGCTTTTTCGCGTGGGTTAGTTCATCGGGCTCAAGCTTAACCTTTTCTTTTGCTACGGTTTAGGACAATTTCTCCAAGTACATACTCATATGTTTTGAGGGGGAAAAAGAGAACCACTACTTACAGAGCCACAGGGAAAATTCATAGTCTAGCTGTAGTGGCATTTTTCTTTTCACAAAAATTATCGTCACCGCAGTTTACGATAAATTTTACACTTCCGTATTTATTTGTTCCAAGTGGTGTTTTGATTCAAAATAGGTTACCCAGCTTTAATAAAAAGATATAACAAAATTCCATAGAAAAGCTGGGATACCGATCTACGAACAGAGCAACGTGACAGAATAGCCGCCGTCTTGAAAAATATTTATGTCTAGTGGGGAATCTTATGCAAGCAAACGTGATTAATAAAAAGATATAACAACATATTGCTACAGTACTTACTATGGAGGTCTTTTGCTGTTCATGTAAGAAAACAATTATGCGATCTGTCCAGATCAATCTAGCTTAAGTTTGACTAAATTTATAGTAAATATTATTAATATTTATGTCTCCAAACAAATTAATTATAAAAATATTTTATAACTATAATCTAATGGTACTATTAATACTTTTAAATATTGGTACGCTTGTCGGAATCAGTTCATGACTGGTAGTCTGGTACGCTATTGGTAGATCTAGAAGAGGCAGGTCTAACGCCTCGTGCAAAGCAAACGTGCCAGAATAGCCGCCGTCATGTAGGGGCGATCATTCGATCAATGCGTGACAAAAGCACGGGGTAAAAAGGCTGCCGGGTTAATACGGACCTAAAATGTTCCCCAACTTCTACGACTACACAACTGACCCCCTGTTAATTACCATACCAGGTCCGTTCTGTTTATTACTTATACGGTAGAATAACTAGTAAGAAAGAAAGAGATTATCTAGCGCGTGAATGCATTTGGATTACGCTGTGCCGACATGGTGCCGAGGTCCGGATGCCGGCTTTTAAATATAAATTAGTTAAGTTTAAACAAAAAATGAACTTATCAAAAAAACGAGAATTGCATTGTTGTGTGCACGGATGGAGGGAGTATGCATTACAGGTAGCGAGTAAAATCAAAAGCTCTGGCTCTGTGCCGCTGATAGTAGTCTAGTGGTGAATCTTATGCCGGTCGCTCTGTCTGCACGATTGCACCCCTGGAGTGCTGCTATCTCGTTGGTCAGCCGGCCCGATCCCCACCAAAGCCCGTTCGTTCCCATCCCTCTCGAATTTCAGAATTCATACGAAGATCACTAAACAAACGCATGCAAGTAGGAGACCAAATTTATTTGAAATTGCCAACATGTTTGTACGCTCGTATACATAAAAACACAGCATTTTATAAATAAAACACATTTCTCGTAGTCACGATGCGGCAAATACATGGTACTCCGTACTTAGTATTCACTGACATAACTATGTCATTCAAACGAACCCAAGTGGCCAAGACATTCTATTGGAAACTTGTCACTTCAAGACCGCGAAGCGAACCCTCCGACTGCGGCCAGCAGGAGCAGCGGCAGGAGCGACGCCCAGAGCACGGCGACGCCCACCTTGCGCCGGCGGGGCAGAGGAGCAGCAGGGTCGTCGTCGTCGTCGTGGTGGGAGAGCCAGAGCCCCGTCCACGCCTCGGCCATCCCGGCTAGGACAATGGCTGACAAGACGCAGTAGTAGGCGCGGAACAACGGCTCGGACAGGAGGAACAGCCCCGCCGGCGCCCTGAAGACCATCATGTACAGAGCCGCCGCGGCCATGCCGACGCCGCTGCCCACCAGGACCCGCCGCAGCTTCGCCACGTCGTGGGCTGCCTCGGCCATGTCGCCCGCGACAGAGACCGTGTCGGCGCTGAAGGTGATGGTGTTGCCGCCGGCCTCGACGTCGAGGGGACCCATCTTTCAGGCGATCTTGGCTTCTGAAGTGAACTGCGGGAGCTGGATGCGAGCGGGTGCTAGCTGAGTAGCTGCGGAAGTGGAGGACGATGGTGGTGGTCTGTGGGATTTATAAACTGGCCTTCAGCCCGAAAACATTCGCCGACGTGGACGGAGACATGGCCACGCAGGCCTGTAGCTAGCCCGAACTCAGAAGCAAAGCCCGATTGGAAACAGAGCAGGCAGAAGGGCAGCCATTTTTTTATGGCTTTTTATTGAAGGAAACGATGCCAGTGAGTCGGTGACAAACTAACAATGTCGAAAGTATAGATGTCCAACGGGCCGGCCGGTGCCGCCCGCGGGCCCGCCGAGCTGGATCGGGCCGCCCGCTGCGCGGGCTGCACCGGGCCACGGGCCGCCGGGCCGTGCCTACCGCAGGCCGGGCCGCCCTCGCCCATGGCCCGTCGTGGGCCATTTTACCGGCCCCGCGGGCGTGTCGGGCCACGGCGTCGGGCCGCCACGGCCGATGGTGCGCCGCGATGGCGCCCGCCGGCTGCGCGTTAAGGGCGCCCGCCGCGTGGGTGATGGCGAGGGCGGCGGGACTCGCCTTCTTGTGGGGGCGCGGCCGCGGCTGCGTCGGCGCCGCCAGCGCCGCCGGCCGCCTCGTCGTGGGGGGCGAGGGCGCGCCGCCGCCGCGCGCGGCCGCCGGTGTCAGCGCCGAGCGGAGGTGGCGGGCTGAGGTCGATGGGCGGTGGAGCTCGCGTGGGGGGGCGGGAAGTAGGGTTGGGACTCCCATCGCGGCCGATGGCCGGTGGTCGGTGCCCATCTCGACCTAATCTGAGCATTGGGCGGTGGCGCTGACATCTCGTTGGGTCGCTTAAAATTGATTTCATCACTAGGCCAACCGCCACCGCCCGACCGCCACCGTGCACGGGCGAGGGGGCGGCCCATGGCCCGTCCAGGCCGCCGTGCGGGCCCGCCATAACGGACCGTCATTGGGCGTACCGGCCATTTTGCCGAGCCTCGGACCGGGCGCGTGCGTCGCGGGCCAAATGGCCATCTTTAGTCGAAAGAGCTTAATCTTTGCGCTTTGGGGTAATGACGCAGCTTATGGTCATACCGAGGCGAGTCAATTGCTGGTTGAAAACTATTTCCAAACTGAATTTCTCGGGCCAATTTCAATTCGGTTCTTGGCCTTCCGCACGAGACTAATTAAGCTCTTTCGACATTTTTTTATTTTTTAAGCGTAGGGTTTTCCCTCCTTCGAAAAAGCGCGCCCGAAAGGGCCGGTTTGTTTTTAAAAAAAAAAAAAAAAAAAACTTTCAGTGTCAAATATCTTACTACAACGCGTCGATTTGTGAATCTTTGCAACATCAAAAAGAAAAAAAATAGTGCAACAATAAAGAACATGCACCGCAACAACACGAATAAAGCTGGCTGCAACAACGTGGTACAGGCTAATGCAACATTAGCTTGCGCGAGAACCGAAACAACATCTCAAAAACAATATTGAAACAAATGATGAAAACTGGCCGCAACATCTACAAAGAACCATTGCAACAACGAGAGGGATCTGAACCCTGAGATCTCGCCCCTACTGCAACATCACTTGAAACTTCTTTGCAACAACCGAGAGAACACCACTGAAACACCTAGGATTAGATCCGTAACCTAGAGGAGTAGAGCGGGAGGGGGGAAGAAGCAGAGCTCATAGATCTTGTTGTGGACGAAGAGGAGCAGGGCCTGCTTGATCGCGTCCATCCTTTTACCCGTGGCCCGGCAAGACGCCGCCGGGGGCACCTCCGCCCCCCGCAGGCTGCGACGACACGGTGGAGGTGGAGCCGCCCGATATTGAGCAAGCATTGAAACACGTGGGATTAAGCCGGGACCGCCAATGGATTCACAAGCAAGGTGGAGGAGAACACCACCACGGGAAGCGAGCCGCCGCCACGGGGGTAGGAGTCCCGCCACTCGCCACTAGCGCGCCGCGATCGAGGCCGAGGGCGAGGGGAAGGGTGGAACCCCGCCCAAGACCGGCACCGGGCGCTGCGTGGCCCCGGCGGAGGCCGAGGAGGGGAAGGCGAAGTAGTGCTCGAGGAAGTCGTCCTCGGAGCCCCCGGGCGGGACGAGGCGTTGACGGGCCCCCGATGCGGGGGGACGGCGCCGCCCGGGTGTACGGACGGAGCCGCCTGGTCGGGAAGCCATGGGGGCTGGGGTGGAGGCACAGCGACGGTGTGGGTGAGTGTGTCCGGAGGGGAGGAGTGTGGAATGGATAAGGATGGGGAAGAGGAAATGAAGAGGTGATATTTTCTAATAAAAAAATATGTGTGCATGGTTAAATGTCGTCCGATGGCGTCGTGGGCTCGGGGCCCAAAAACGGAGTGTCCGAGAGCGATCGGATGCCCGGTACGGAGCATTACCGAAAATAGTCCTCTGGTCGGTGGATGACTGCACGCCACCGGGCCAATGGCTAGCACAACCCCCAAATAAGGCCAGTCTCAATAGGGGTTTCATGAGTGTTTTATGCACATTAAATACAGTGCCACATCAGCAAAACATCACTTTTTGCATGAAACTCTTAAGAGAGAGAAGGAAAAAGTTTCACCATGATGAAACCTTTGGGCATTGTTTCACATGCGTTGGAAACGGGGTGAAACCCCCATTAAGACAGAAATAACGTTTCAACATGAACCATGCAATTAAACCATGCAATGAGAGAGAGGTTATGGACCCTTGAGCCTATGAAATTGTGTATTGAGGGTGATGCCTATTTCATACCAAAGTTTCACATCTTGGAAATCGGGGGGTGAAACTCTCCATTAAGACTGCCCTAAGGCCTCTTTGGAGCGCAAAATTTCATAGGATTTCTATGATTTTCATAGCAATCGGTTCATTTTCACAGGAAACGTAAAATTTTCTTTATTCTAAATGTGTAGAGAAGAGTGTGGAATTCTAACATTTGTGTATATTTATGAGCATACATATCTCGATAAATAACCACAAATGTCGCCCCTCGAAAACTTAGGTTCGGAACATCCACTGGGTTCAATGGCCACAACTTTTGATCGGTTTGTCCTCCTGTCATACTTATAGCACACATATAAGGTGTTGGCCATGATGGACGGAGAAACCCTCTCGCTCATCATCATGAGTGAACGATCCATGCCCATGAACAAGGTGTGCCTGCCTAACTGAGTCATGGGTACCATGTTTCTTTTGCTCAAGTTCACTCGGTACGCCGTGTACTTTCCACCGAAATAATCTCCTGTAGGATAGGCGACACAGTGAACAAGGATGAGCTCTCCCTCCTTGTCAACTAGTTGTACCTCGTCTGACCAAAGAAACCGACGGCGGTGCGGTTCGAAATCGAAAGCCACTACCAGCTGCGGCGGTCGGTTCGCCATGGCCGTTTCCAACACCAAGACCTTGTCCAAGGTGACGCAGTAGAAGCGGCCTGCGAAGGACATGGCAGACTTGAGGTTTACAATGGGTCCCAGCTGTGTCCAGCACTCGTCGCCGGGCTTGGCGACGGCTATGGCAGCCTTGCCGTAGTGAAGCGCGACCGTCGAGTTGCCGGCGATGCCAGCGCTCCGCACTCGGAAACCGTCGTCTATTTTGTACTCCATGGGTATAGAGCTCGGGACGAGCAGCATGGTCGCGCGCGGGAGGTCGGCGTGCTGCCCCGTCAGCGGGTTGACGAGCTGCACGACGAGGGGGCCTTGCGGCACAGGACGACGAGGCCCTCGGTGGTGACTCCGAAGAGGTAGTGGCTGTGGCGAAGGCCGTGGATCCGCACATGGATCCACTCGCCGGTGGAGAGGTTCAGGAAGGACCGCCGGTTTCCGACGCCGCGGCCGGTGGCCCTCGGTATCATGATCCACCGCCGGGGGTGGAACCGGCAGTCGAAGACGTCGTGCTCGCGGGGCCCCGGGGAGGACGCGCGCCACGCTCTGCACACCGCGCGGAAGCGGACGTAGTCGGCGACGTCGTTGGAGAGGACGCGTTCCGCGATCAGCCCCGCCGGCCCCGCGCTCAGATCGTTCGCCCAGTCCCTATACCAGTCAGGGGCTGCGTGCGCGCGCGTTTCGCTCGCCGGCGTGCATCCCTCGAGGCCATGTTCTGTGAACCTTGCGTGCGCCGCAGGCTTCACGAGTCGTTTGGTGATGGTATTGGTGACCGTAGCAATGGCGACTTCAACTTTACTGTCCGGGACTTTGTCCAGCTGCAATGGATCCGGATCCAGTAACAATTCTGTAAAACAATGACGAAAAAGAGACGGACGCGGTTACAAGAAACAAGGAAGAAACGCTAGTGCTAGTAGATTGCAATTGTAATTCTGATTCTCTGAACTGAAACAGAGTTGCTACTGTCTGAGTTCTCCTGGATTCACAACCAACAACTGTCGTCGTTTCCAAATCTTCACGACTTCATCTGATTTATTACACCTACACAGGAGCACATCATCCTGGCATCACAATTCACAAGAACAGTTCACGGAGTGGGCGTGCCTTCTCGGTGGTCTACTTCTGAGCAGCGGGTTCCTCTCGAAGAAGTTGGAAGGCCGGAGCTCGAATCCGCCGCTGAGTGTGGGCATCACCGGGAAATCCTCCTGGTAGGGTATATGGTGCAGTCCCAGCGTGTACCACAGCACGATGTCCTCATCTCTAATCCTTCTGTTCCTCCTGCTCCACGCTGCCAGGCTGTCGTCACCATTGCTCTGGTCGGCGTACAGCCCGGACACCCACTTCTCAGACTTGTTGTACGGCGTCACCCACACCTGCTTCTTGGTGTAGCTCGCCCGCCGCTGCAGGTAGTCGTCGTCGGCCAGCACGGACTTCGCCGTCGCGCCGGCCGGGACGACACGGTACCCGACCTCGTTGCCCATCCGGGTCTTCTTGCCCGGGTTCACGAACAGCAGGTCGGCGGGCACGGCGTCGACGTCCACTTGCCCGTCGGCCTCGGTCTCCGCCACCTCGCGCCGCACCGTCCAGTAGCTCCGCTGCGGCGTGTCGGCGCCGCCCGTGGCCGGGTTCCCCGTGTTGCGCTTGGTGGTGATGATGTTCTTGACGAAGGAGTTGTTGGTCCCGTCGATGTCCAGGTCCAGATGGTACGTGATGAAGTGGTCGTGGTAGATGCCGAGCGTGTTCGCCGCGAGCAGCGTGCCGTGCGCGTCCTCCCTGATCTCGTCGGCGTGCGTGTATGAAGTCGCCTTCATCTCTAGGATTCCGGTGAGAGACACCTGCATGCGGGCGGCGCATCAACCAGTCATTTTTATTGCAAGAAAAAGAATTGATCGATGCAGCAGATTGCAAGAGACGAGCTCGGTTGTTTGGTTTCGCTCAGCGCGGGAGCGGCAAGATATGAATATGATACCACAAACTTGATGGAGCCGCTGGTCTTGAACTCCCAGTCCAAGATGTAGTCATAGTTTCCAGTCGACACTACCATTCTCACCACTAAGCTCACATCAGGCCGGACCTCCGTGACCTGCATCAGAAGACCATGTCAGAGTGTCGATCAGTTACTCTTCTGTGTCGCAGCAGAGTTTGAGGGTGTTTTTTCACCAGTTGTGGGCCGGGCAACCCGGACTCAGTGTGACGCCACGCGACGTCGCCGGCGTACCGCTCGAACACGCACATCATGTTCCGGCCCTTGACGGGATTCCCGTCCTGGTCGGCGTAGTAGCCGTCCAAGAACGCCGCGTTGTCCGGACAGTCGGCGCCGGGCTGGAGCGGGTAGGCCCAGGGCCCCAGGTCGTACTCGCCGGCGTCCAGGTAATTGTGGTCGTACCAATCCTCCGTTGGGTCCATGTACGGCACGAAGATCTCCGACACGAAGCCGCGGTACAGCACCCGCCGCCGCGTGCCGGCGTCGGCGTCGTGGACCGAGGCCAGCGAGATGACCGTGCCGGCGCGCGCGTCGAAGCCGACGTGGAACTCCCAGTTGGCCCACCTGCAGTAGCACATGCCACGTTTCAATGTTCACTGTAGTAGCTTTTGACTGTCATGACTCATGAGTCGTCGCTAGCTGTTCTTGTATGTAATTTTTTTTCCGGATCAATTGGACAAGTTCGTGTCACTTTCACCAACGAAACAAAGTCATCGAGGTGTAATCATCCTTGATCAGATGCATTGAAAAAGTGAGTATTCTTTCTTTTCTATGCGCAGACGATCATCATAAGAACAAAAGCCAGTTCACAACGGCCGGCCGGCTTACCTGATGACATGGCCGTCTATGTGGAAGCCGCTGCCATGCGGCTGCACCACGACGGCGGGCGCCGGCGCCGGCCCAGGGAGCGGCGGGCCAGCCTTACCCGCCCGGTAGTCTGTGCCCTCGGCCTTGGGCACCGGGTACGTCACCCTATCCGTGAACGCAACGATGGCCACGCTTTCGAGGTCGGCCACCATGGTGACGCCCTCGATCGGGCGCGCGTAGTAATTGGCCGTCTCGCCGGCCACGAAGCACTGTATCTTGGCCAGCCTCCTCGCCGAGCCGCCCGTCGGGGCGCCGAACCAGCCGACGGGGAAAATCGAGCAGACGACGTCGTCCATGCGCAGCCCGCGGCGGCGCACGGACTCGGCGAACGGCGGGTACGACGGCGCTAGGCCCAGCACCGCGAGCTCCTCCTCGGCCGTTTGCGTCGGGAACCCGCGCCGCGGTGCACGGCGTGGGAGAGCACGGTCGGGGATGAGGCGTCGGTGACGTCCACCCGGAGCTCGTGGGACTGGCCACCCGCGCGGGCGATCACGAGCGCGCGCCGCGGGAGGTGGGGACGACGGGACCGGGACGACGACGAGCCGGCTGTGCCGCCGTAGGCGTAGGCCAGGACGTCGGGCTTGTCGGGCTCGTCGAGGCCGACGTAGTGGAAGTGTAGCGGCCTGACGGGGACGAGCGGGGACGCGAGCACCGCAGTGCGCACGGCCGTGATCTCCGCTGCTGAGAGAGGGTCGAGCGGGTGGTGAGGATGGGAGGAAGCCGCCGTTGCTGGCACTGAGAACACGCCGAGGATGACAACTGGAAGCAGAAGCATAGCGGGGACGCCGGGGAGTGCCATCGGGACCGGGAGATCATCAGGTGGCAGCCGTCGTGAACGGCGGGATGACAAATATATAGCTGTGTTGAGTCGCCAGGCATTGTCTACTCTTTGTTGATCACTTTTGTCAATGGACAGGGCCGTCTCAGAAAATTGGAGACCCTGTACGAAACAAAAAATGAGGCCCACTAGCCTAGGAAAATAATACTAAATGTACAATATAAGTAGTATGAATTATATTGCAAGAAGATATATCTTTACTTGAATAGCATAATTTTTTAGTGTTTTTTAAAATAAAGTCTTCAATGATATGCTCATAATCAATCGTCTCCAACATTTATTAAGCCTTTCTCGTATCATTGTAGAACACAAATAAGTCTTCAATAACTTCAATTTAGAAAAGCTTCGCTCTGGCTGATGCAACCGTGATGTAAATAGTCAATAAAACTCTATATGCAATAGTTGCGTTAGGAAAACAACCATGATCCTTTAAAAACCTCAGAATTTCAATAGGCCTCATTCTTTCTTCTGGAATGAATTCTCGTAGAAACTTCAACCCATATATAGTTCTTTAGCATCAATATCAGATTTTCCACCTTTTTAAGGACAGCCTCAAGATTATCACAAGAAGACACTTCAAGCTCTAGTCATCCAACGTCTTCAATGTTTCTGAAGTAAATAAGAAACCAATTTCTTTTTGTTCTAGCTGCAGGCGTCGGGCGATGGCCGATGGCGGCGGTACGAGAACTCGACCTAACTGTTGCCCCGACGCCCACTGCTTTGCTGGCTGCTGCTTCTTGCATCACTGCTGGCCGGTCCAATTAACTTAAGCAAGCTGCGCTGCGTTGCTTGCTTTGCTTGGCCCATCAAACGAGAGGTGCCAGCTGCCGGCAACAAAACATTTTGTATTCAGCTGTGTACGAGAGGTGCTAATGTATGTATGCATGTATGTATTATGTATATTTTTAGAGGCCCACACATTTTAGAGGCCCTGCGCGGGTGCTCTTGTGGCACATGGCCAGCGACGGCCCTGCAATGGACCAGGTCTCCGGCCAGGATATGATGCCAGACTCGTGAACAAAGGCCATATCCATTTGGCGGAGTGTCCGTTGCAACGCAGAAACAGCACCCTGAACAATGGGGCGGCAACAAGTCAACAAGTGAGAAACTGAGGGTGAAAGAAGAACATTTTCGGAGAGAGAGAGAGAGAGAAGACGAACACAGATAGCATGACACCAAATTGGAGAGCGTTCATATGCCGAGCTGCTATAACACAGAAAGAATTACTCCCTCTGTTCCATTTTGTGCAGCTAAGAAATAATGAAAACAAGAACACCATTTGAGTCAATCCTCTATTTCATCAAATAGAAGCATGACACTAAACTTACTCAGCCCAAGAAGACACATGGAAAACAACCACATTAGCACGCCCTTTGTTTTTGTTGGGGCTAAAAAGTAGGTGTTGGACCTAAAAAATCTTTGGCGGAGAGCAGCTCCAACAAAGGCCCAATAGCACTTCCCAATCGGTTTGTTTTTGAAAAGGAAGAAAAATCATCTCTAACAGTTCCCTAAAACTGTTTCCAATCTTTTGGAACGTAAATTGTCGGGCGTTTTGTGCAAAGCGCAAGCGATCCCACGCGCTCCTATCGATCCCACGCGGTTCCACATTCCCGCTGCCAAGTCCTTGGCGACGACAGTTGTTGGCCAGGGATCCACCTCCCTTGGCCGCCAAGCAAGGGCCCAAGATGGACACGCCACCACCTTCTCCCGGTCAGCGCGACCTCACCCGACCAGCTGATCTCGACGCCGAAGTTCGTTCTCTCTCTTTTCCCATGAAGAAGAAAAAGAGAAGGAGCAAGATGCGATTTTGTTTCTCTTGGAGAGTTCCCGATGCTTAAGTGAGAGAGAGAGAGTGTGTGTTTCTTATCATTGCCCCCATGTCTAGTACGGAAGGGAAATTCGTAAAATACCCGACAGATTTGGTATTTGGGAATGGAAATAAAGTAAACTATTGAAGATGGAGTATTTTTTTTCATTTCTAACACTAAAATGCTAGTTGCCAAAATTCATGTTTTAGAAATAAGTTTTCGGAAACAGTTGGAGTACTAGTTGGAGGATGGAGAGGTCAAGTTACAAAATGACTTTGCTCTATGAAGTCACTGATCTAGCTCCCTAGTGGTCCCAAGAAGTATCTCATTGTGCAAACCGCAAAATGTGTCATATCGAATATGTCGGGCCTTGCATGGAACACTAAATCTAGATGAAAAGAACTAATTAAAGAGGTAGCTTGTAAACCACGAGACAAATCTAATGAGCTTAATTAGGGTATGATTAGACACTAAACCGCTAAAAAAAATTCTTCTCGCACTAATTCTATAATTTATTTTGTAATTAGACCTCGTTTAGTAACTCAAATGTGTACCAGAATGTATGATGTGATACTTTATAGCATCAACCATGTGGATATTTGGGATCTACAACAAAATTTGACTGTTCGGATCATGCTCGGCCAGGCAATGCTCTTAGATGACACTTAAGATTTATCTCTAGCCATACAACTGTCTTTTTAAGATAGAAAAGAGTTTATGTATAAAAAAGAGACTGAAGGCTCTAGGCATCCATGGCGCACGAAATTGAGCACACACTCGATTAAGGCAAATTGTTAAACACCCATGGCAGCTCTGATATGTGCCAAGAACATAAATTGAATGGTTCACTCTTCATTCCAAATTATACAACGTTTGAGTTTTTGTTACACCAAGTTTGATCACTCAACTTAATTAAAAAATATAAAAACATTGTTAAATTAAACTCATTCTTCAAAAAAAATTTATCAATAAAGCAAGCCATCATAAAAGATGTGACATAAAAAAAAAAAAGAATAAAACAAATGGTCAAACTTTGGGTGAAAAATCAAACTTCTCATCATTTAAAATGGAGTTAGTACATTGCACTTCTGAAATCAAATAAATAATTGAAGAACTTTTTCGAGAATCATATTTCTTAGCGCACGAAAAAATTCTTGCTCACAAAGTGAATTATACTAACAGCAATGTGGGGTGACTCGATTAACACGTGGTGGTACAGCATTGGGAACAATCGGACTGTCAGCACGATTAGGCCCATCATCAGTCATCACTTGGCGTCGCCATTCAACGGATGGCCCAAATGTCACACGGGGCAGCTATGCTTCCTCTCCTCCTCGCCGCCGTGCTGTCCGTCACCGCCGCGGCATCGGCGGCCTCTTCCCGTTCCAACCCCCACCCGCTGGACCCCCTCACCCCCGAGGAGATTACGGCGGTCCGCGCTGCGGTGCTTGCATCCCCGCTCGTCCCCGCCCGCCAGCTCACCTTCCACTACGTCGGCCTCGACGAGCCCGACAAGCCCGACGTCCTCTCCTACGCCTATGGCGGCGGCGGCTCGTCCTCCCCCGCCCGCTTCTGCCGCGTCGCGCGCTCGTGATCGCCCGCGCGGGCGGGCAGTCCCACGAGCTCCGGGTCAGCATCGTCGCCAGCAGCAACGGCACCTCCTCCGGCACCGTCCTCTCCCACGCCGTCCACCGCGGCGCGGGCTTCCCGACCCTCACGCTCGAGGAGCAGTTCGCGGCGGTGGCGCTGCCGCCCGCGTACCCGCCGTTCGTCGACTCCGTGCGGCGCCGCGGGGTGGACATGGACGACGTGCTCTGCGCGGTGTTCCCCGTCGGCTGGTTCGGCGCCGGGACGGCGAACCGGGTGGCGAAGATGCTGTGCTTCGTGGCCGGCCCCACGGCTAACTTCTACGCACGGCCGATCGAGGGCGTCACCATGGTCGTGGACCTCGACGCCATGGCCATCGTCGGGTACAGAGACCGGGTGACGTACCCCGTGCCCAAGGCCGAGGGCACGGACTACCGGGCGGGCAAGACCGGACCGCCGCTCCCCGGGATGCAGCCGACGCCGGGCGTCGCCGTGCAGCCGGAGGGCAGGGGCTTCCACATTGACGGCCATGTCGTCAGGTAATTCAAAGCGAACAAAAAAAAAATTGGTCACTACCAACGTTGCTCATTATTTCTATTTTCTTGTCATCGATCACTGATAAATCATTTAATCTCCATTATACGTATGTCTGGCTCACTTTCATCACCCCACGATCGCGATTTGCTTAGATGCTTATTCATTTTGGCTTCGTCGTTTCTGAAGAATTTGGCACTTGATTGACAGACTTAACTAAAACATCACAGGCCTCAAGCTCTGCACTCTGCTGATAGTGTAGCAAAGCTGTTGTTAGCTCTGTTTATTTGCAGTGTGAAAATGCCCTGCTTTGCTTTGTGCATTTGAAGCTGCAAGCAGATTGAGGGCTGCACGTGCAGTTGCAATTGCATCATGTAATTGGTCCAACTTTGCAACTTGCTTATATACTTTGAAATTTTCACAGAATCCACTTCACACCACGTGGGCTGGTCTCATATCTTTTGCAATTGAAAATTTGGCGGTGCATTTCAAACTTCGAACGCTGCCTGACCATAGGCAGATTTGCCAAATATAAATAGCAGGCTTCATTTGGATAGAAATTGTCCAAATAAGGGTCTGCTTCCGATCTCTGAAATGTCCAAATGAAATTGTCCAAATACCATAGGCAGATTTGCCAAATATAATGTAGTAGGTGTTTGGTAGTGGTGTTTGGATTGCATGACGTCCACGTTCATGATGACTAGGACCACTACATTATACCGTACGCTCGAATGCGACAGAGAAAAACCCGGCGATATTAATTTTGGCGGGCTTGAGAGTACCAGTCTCCATCAGTGTCCTTGTCTTATTCCAACTACTATTCTTATATAGATAATTAAATAAATCATTATCCAGATCATTGCGACGTAATTGACTGTGTTTAAAAAGTCGTGGTACGTTGGACTGTTGGAGTGCTACTCTGTCCTGAGAACCAGAAATCGTGTAAGATATTTTTTACAAATTAGATTCATTACAAAATATTTTTTTTAATAAATCAAATTAAACGTCTTAATTATAAATAGTATTCACTAGAAATTTATATAAACTACTTTTGTTGGCACGTAACATGTAGTTGCATGTTTTCTTGGACAGAGGTAAAGAATCGTGTAAGGTATTATTTATTATGTTTGCTTTTGTTTGAAAAAGGTGAAAAAAAAAAAGATTGTGGTAATCTTTCGCAGGAGTTTCAAAAGATTTTAAAATCAATAGCCATGAAAATTGGCGTTGGGCCAATTCTTCCGCCACTGCAGGTGGGCCAACTGGGAGTTCCACGTGGGCTTCGACATGCGCGCGGGCACGGTCATCTCGCTGGCCTCGGTCCACGACGCCGACGCCGGCACGCGGCGGCGGGTGCTGTACCGCGGCTTCGTCTCCGAGGTCTTCGTGCCGTACATGGACCCGGTCGAGGAGTGGTACTACCGCACGTTCCTGGACGCCGGCGAGTACGGCCTGGGCCTCTGGGCGTTCCCGCCCAGCCGGGCGCCGACTGCCCTGCCAACGCCGCCTACTTCGACGGCTCCTACGCCGGGCAGGATGGCAAGCCCGTCGCCGGCGAGAACAGGATCTGCGTGTTCGAGCGGTACGCCGGCGACGTCGCGTGGCGCCACACCGAGGCCGGGTTCCCGGACCGATTGGTGAGCGAGCTCAGCAGGCAGCAGCCATCGACTCTGCATCGCGAAATGTCACGTTGTTTTGAACGGCGAGATTGTTCTCGGTGAATGCAGATCACGGAGGTCCGGCCTGACGTGACCTTGGTGGTGAGGATGGTGGTGTCGCCAGGGAACTACGACTACATTCTGGACTGGGAGTTCAAGACCAGCGGCTCCATCAAATTCGTGGTAACGTATCTGAATTCTGAAGTAAATGTAACGTTCCTGATGAATGAGATGAAAGTTGTACGATGCGTCCTTGGCGCAGGTATCTCTCACCGGACTCCTGGAGGTGAAAGGGACGTCGTACACGCACGCCGACGAGATCACGGCGGACCCGCACGGCACGCTGGTCTCCGAGAACACGCTGGCCATCTACCACGACCACTACGTGACGTACCACCTGGACCTCGACATCGACGGCACCAACAACTCGTTCGTCAAGAACGTCATCACCGCCAGGCGCAACACGGGAGACCCGGCCACGGGCGGCGCCGACACGCCGCGGCGAAGCTACTGGACGGTGCGGCGCGAGGTGGCGGAGACGGAGTCCGACGGGCAGGCGGACGTGAACGCCGGGCCGGCCGACCTGCTGTTCGTGAACCCGGGCAAGAAGACCCGGATGGGGCACGAGGTCGGGTACCGCCTCATCCCGTCGGGGGCGACGGCGGCGTCCGTGCTGGCCGACGACGACTACCCGCAGCGGCGGGCGAGCTACACCAAGAAGCAGGTGTGGGTGACGCCGTACAGCAAGGCCGCCGAGAAGTGGGCGTCCGGGCTGTACGCCGACCAGAGCACCGGGGCCGACAGCCTGACGGCGTGGAGCAGGAGGAACAGAGGGATCAGGGACGAGGACATCGTGCTGTGGTACACGCTGGGCCTGCACCACATACCTTACCAGGAGGACTTCCCGGTGATGCCCACGCTCAGCGGCGGCTTCGAGCTCCGGCCATCCAATTTCTTCGAGAGGAACCCGATTCTCAGGGTCAGACCTCCCAGCCCGCACGGCGCCTCCGCCAACTGCTCGTGCGATGCCAGCTGGTGACGTGTGCCCGTGCAATGTGACTCTGTATCAGGAAATTGATGAATTGGTTCAGAACTTGATTTTTTTAGAACAAGGAGAGAGCTCTATAATTCTTGATATAATAATTCTTGATATAATAATCAGATATTAGAATTAATCCAATATAATCAAAATAAATATACCTCCAAAATGTATAGAAATATCAATACAATTCTCGATGAGGGTTACCATGTGAAAAACCGAGAGAAATCTCTGTCATAATCATCAACAATAGACCAATCCTTGACACGACGAGGACGACTAACTACTTGCCAATATTTAGTAGGTATTATAATTAATCTTTTTAAAATATCATTCAATCAGCCGAAATCAAGAACAGCCTCATTTATTTATTCATACAATCCTCGACGAGAGCTGCCACGTGAAAGTCAATCAGAGTCTCTCTAACAAGCATCAACAAACAGACCAATTCTCAACAACTGCAACTATGTACTGGCCGATTTTGATCAGTAGGATTACTTATTTTTACAGGTCACTAAAAGAAGTCACAATTCGATACCTAACCGTATCCACACATGAATAATATGAAAATAAAGTTACAAACAAATTTGCTAGTAATAATAAAGAAGTTTCTCCTCGTTGCTTAATTTAATCTCGTCGAAGATGCTGATGGTGGTGGTTCCTACAGCATTTGCTATTGACCCGTCGGTAGGGCATGGTTTTGGGTGTCGAAGGACGACGATGATGCCATGGAGATGAAGGTGGTGATGCTGGGGATGCCTAGGGGGCAGGTGAAGCTTTCAGCGTACCAGAACGCTCTGCTGGTTAAGTGGAAGGACGTCAAGGGATCGGATGGCGACGACGACGAGGACTCGTTGAAGTATAGCTGCCGCATTCAAACTGGAGCAGACCAAGGCAGAGTTGAAGGATGGGCTCCTCACGGTCACTGTGCCCAAGATAAAGGGCAATGTCCTTGGGGAGTGCACTGATATTAAGATCGACTAGGGAAAGGTCAGTGAGATGTGCGCTGAGGTCGCAGTTCAGTATCACTGATTTTAGGTTAACAAGGCCAGCATAGCAGCAAAATCATGATATATATATGTTTTAGTAATCTCCTTGATTTAGAAGTCCTTGCACTGGTAATTTCAGCTTTTTTATGCACTTGACATGCTAGGCCTTGGCCCCTCATCTGTAGAGACCACAACACCATCTCCTGGCCCCTCATCTGTGGAGACCACAACACCATCTCCTGGCCCCTCATCTCTAGACACCGCAACACCAGCTGCTGGTTCATCATATGTAGAGACCACAACACTAGCTCCTTGTCCCACATCTGTGGAGACCGTTCCCGGTCCAGCACAAGAAACACATATACAAAATATGAGAAATTGATGCTAGCAGTTTACATTGGGCCTACACAAATCCCTGAAGGGCCATGAAGTTTCCTTTTGTGGCTAACAAAACAGAGACGATTTACTATCTAGTTGATGGTCACAGATGCCACAACATCATTAAGATGAACTCAAACTAGTCCAGATCTAGGAAAGTATCCAATTTGTATTTTCTACAATGTTATTACATCGTGACATTAGCATACATGAGATGATTGAGGAACATATATCATTAAAGATTGGCATGAGGCTAATATATGGAAAGTGCTGAATTGCTTATCTTGGCAACTCCTAGCCTGCCATCCTCTGTAGCAATTAGCACAGCGTCCAAGACTTGTTGGACTCCACATTGTCGGTTAATCATACACATTTGATGTGTCAGCAAGTCGTACTTGATGATTATTTCTCCTAATAAATCGCTGCCTCCTATCATGAAGTAGAAGGAAGGTATTCCCAATGAGCACCCTCCCGATCTTAATATACACGCAATCCACAGAAACAAAGATGCGATCACTCCAGCTACCAGCCTCGGATGAGTAGAAACAGGAGAATGTCCGCACTCCAGATTTGCCCACGACGACAACCTTGAAGTGGCAGTCGAGATGGCTGCAGCCGTCGCCCACAGCGCAGACCACGGCCGCGTCAAAGTGAGATATGGGCGACCCTGGGCCTGGAGTCGACAGCAGCACGGGCAGTTCCCACTCCTTGTTCGTGATGGGATGCCACACGAAGAGGTAGAGATCGGGCAACTCCCCTGTCCCGTCGGGTGGAACAGAGTAGGACGCGGCCATGGCTTGAGTGGATGGCTTCCACATCGCGGCGGTGAGCTTGGCGCGGGCGAAATGACGACGACATAGAGACGAAGCGGGTGGAATCGGCGGGGCTGAGCATGTAGCCCAGCAATGGTGGCGAGCGGTGGAACTCACGGTACCTACGGCGGAAGATGGCGCCGGTGACGACGCGGTGCCATTGCTTGCTGACGAGGGCGGCGCGGGCGAGGTCCGCGGGGTCCTCCGGTGGGAGTCGGAGGAGGAATTGTTCGATGAGCTCGTCAATCAGAACCGACGGATCCAGAGGCGGCGGCGGCTATGGTTTGGCGGCCTTGGCTGGTGTTGGGCAATGGGGAATGGATGAGGTGGGCTGAAACTCAAATGCCGCAAAATGAGACAGCCAGGCCATGCTTTTGTGCATCTGCCAAGTGGGGCCAGTCATGCCGTATTTAGTCAGCTATTGCTGAACCCAGATTTTTATTTACTTCCCTATAATCGTCTGCTTGGAAATTCAGATTTTGGATAAATTTGGAGACTGTTGAATCACCCGGGTGGTGGAGAAGCAATTCATTCAAACTGACGATTTTGTGCGTTTGTCAAAAGCATTATGATGACACAACGAATGTTTTATTTCCCTTGAAACTTTCAGAGCTGACATCTGAAAACCCAAGAGTATGCACATGTTCCAACTCTCTCCGAAAACCTCTCAATCCTCCATCCTTGTTCGGTCAGGTATTGTTCCATCAAAGAATTTTCAAATAATACTCTAGGAGTCATCTTTTCAGGTCAGCTTTCCAATGAACTAGATATTAATTAACCAATAAGAATTAAGAGATGGTTTTGCTTTACAAGAATATATAAGATTTCACCTAATAACAAACAAAACGGAAGAGCCAGAGAAGCAAACATGCATACGCGTGGTATGCAGGATCATCATGAGTAATTATCAGAGGGGAAGATGTTACATGGCCTAGAGTAGGAATGCCCGGGATGGTATCATGGGCCTACATGGGCCGGGCTCCCGAACCCTAACAACTTCCCCGTTATTACTGTACGAATCATGAAGCACTAGAAGAAATCGCGGCGTTGCCGCTTATGGCCAGTGGATGTGGCCGTTGTATTATTGAAGTTGATGATTAGTTCACCTAAAGATAAATTTTGCATACTCCAAATCGTTGTTTGAGCTATTGCTTTGTGTATCATAAAAGTGTTTCTTTTTTTGTTCCCCTTTGTAATTAGTTATATGAACAGGTCTAATATTATCTGAATTATTGTTGATGTAGCATATTAGTGATATTTTTTTTTTGTGTGTTAATTAGAATTATCTTTTACCGGTGATTCTATATGGCAACCGTTTTTTTTTTTTTGTTGTTTATATATTTTGAGGGATAACCTTTTTTTTTTTTTTTTTAGCATTGAGATATATTATGTTTGTTGGTTATGCTTGTTGTGGTTGTAGAATGATGGTAACTATGTGTTTAAGGTGGGAAAGAGGAGTTAGTTTTAAGATTTCATATTTGCCCATTAAAAACATAGTCAAAAGTGTATAGTTTAAAAATTATAGTAAAACATACTCTCTTATGGACCCAACGCAAAGACCTATTCATGAGGATTCCGAAAGAATTTGATTTTCTATTTTATGATTTTTCAGTGATTTGCTACGCAATTTCAAAGTTTGAGAAAATTTATTCGTAATTGGAAAAGAATAATAGATAAGGCAAACCAGCATCGGGCCGAATTTGGTCCAGCTGAGGCCCACGGAGCGAGTGGCAAACCAGCCCAAGAAGGCCTGACCGCTGGGTTGTATTCCTGAAAAGTTCGGGGTCTTTTTGCAAAAAAGAACTGAGAGAGGAGGCCGGACCGCGGGTCGTATTTCGCTAGAGTTCGAGGACTTTTTTGCAAAATGACCGAGACTGGCCAGATCTGGGCCGTCCGTCCGGCCGATCGGACGGCCGGGAATTGCCAGCGACGTGGCACGCTGTATGGCCAGCTTTTGTTGCTGGATTCGTATGGTAAGAGATTTCCGTATAACACGGGGTGCAGAGGGCACACGGGGGCGTCACCATCTCCTCCGGGAGAAGCGGATCTTGCGTCGCTCCCCGTGTCATGTCCGCCGGTAGGGAGACCTGTCACAGTGCACCTGCACCTCGTCCCGGCAGCATGCTGCCTGCGTCCGCGTCTTTTCTGCTGCCCACATTCCCCAACGCCACCCGCGGCCCGTACCGCGCGTACCGGTGCTGGTCGTCGCCCTCCCTCCCCTCCTCGTCCTCGTCCTCCCAGCTTGTCCTCTTCTTTCCACCACCTTGCTTTTGATCCCTCCAACGCCGCTGCTACGTGACTGCTAAACCATTGTTTACTGCTGCTGAGGGAAGGGTAGGGAGCACGCTGTTGTGGAGAAGGTGTAAAACGCAAGCGAAACGGCCGCGCGCCCATTGGATTGGCCTCTGTCCGCCTCTTCATCCCCTTCCGTTGTGCTTATTCCCTGGCGTGTGCACTATCATCCTTCTCCGTTGGGCTTGTGCTGCTGCCTGCTACCAGCTCTCGATTTCACCTGGAAAAGGTTTGCTTCCCTTTATCTTACGTTGGTTGGGGTTGGGATTGGGAATCACAGGATGCGCCTTTCTGGTCCGTGTTCTTGATTTGTTGCAATCTCGGTTTTCAGGTCGAACAAACTCGCGTGCATTCGGCGGGGGTTATCTTGGGATACGTCTGCAAAGATGACGGATCCGTTCCAAGACTGCTTCCGTCCTTGGAGGAATCATTAGGCGTCCTGGAATCCAAATGCAGAAGCCAATCTCTTTTTCAAAAAAAAGGGCAGTTGCGCTCGTGGTGTTCGTCGAAAAGCCACAACCGCACTGAGGGAAACCGTCACAGTCGTCAGAATGAGAGATTTTGCATCTTGCCTAAGCCAGAGCGCTGTCCAGGTTGCGCGTTCCTCTTCCTCAAGTGGGCAGAACTTGGTGCAGTGTGCATACCTGGCGCGCCTGCGCGGCAAGCCTTGCGTGGTCACCGTCACCTGGAGCAAGGTGGCCTCAGGGCAGGCTTTCGCCATTGCCATCCATGACTACTCCAACTGTTGCCTCTGCAAGACGGAGGTGAAGCCCTGGCTGTTCTCCAAGAGGAAGGGTTCCAAGGTCATGGAATTGGATAGTGGCAGTGTGGAGATCATCTGGGACCTGTCGGCCGCAAAGTTCGCGGCTGGGCCAGAGCCACTCGAAAGCTTCAGTATTGCTCTGCTCTATGATCTCGAAGTTGTCCTTGTTTTAGGCGACCTGAGCAAAGGAGGAGGATCGTCGGGTTTTGTCGGATGCTTTGTGTTCTGATGCAGTCATGATAGCTAGGAAGGAGCACATTTATGCGAAGAAGGTGTATTCTGCTTAAAGCTCGATTTTTGGACATTGGTCAGATTCATCACATCTCCATAGAGTGCGACACGGCAGGGGGTGAGGGATCCCTGCCTAGAGATTAGGATTGACAAGAAGAAAGTGTTGCAGGTGAAGAGGCTGGCATGGAAATTCAGAGGCAACCAGACTATCTATGTCGATGGACTTCCAGTGGAGGTGCTCTGGGATGTGCATGACTGGCTATTTGGTTCCTCTAATGGATGTGCTGTGTTTTTGTTTCAGTCAGGCCAATCCATGGAAAAATTCTTGTTCAGAACATGCTCACAGAATGAAAAGGAGGCTCAAGCACATCGCGTTTTGGTTTCACATTGATATTAAAAGCATGGAAGATTGAGTAATCACTAGGCAGAAACATGATGGCAGGTTTCTTCAACTACTCTGCTCTGAATGTTGAATGGTAACAGTAGGAATCTAGGATCTAGCAAGTCTAACAAGACCCTTTGCAAGAATTCCATGCTTGTTACATATGTTGTCCTAGCAGTAGTTGACATATCATTAAAGGTATTTAGATAAGATGTGGGACTCTGGTGCTCAGGTCATTTAACATCATGTCTAACTATTTACACCTTTTGATGAGAAGTTCATGATAGAATATTAAAAATGATGTCTACACTTCTGCTGTCTCTGCAATTTTCATGCCACGTGTTTAAATATGGCATCAAATTGAGCAAATCTACCACCATTTAGCAAATATGTCCTTTCCTATCAATTCCATTGTTTTATTTTTACCGAAGCATAATGGAGGTAATCAGTTCATTGCATAACTTTGCAACTCTGAACATGCTGCACTTTCCCTCCCAATATATTGCACATTAATGGATAAGTATCTAACTGAGCTTTACTAACTAGATCATTGAGTGCTGTTGAGAAATGAAAGCTAGATGTACAAACCCAACATATACTAGTAATAGGAATAGAATAACAATGCTAGAAATGCAGCTTTTCAACATGTCTAACAATGTTCTGTAAAAGGATTTAATGTTCCTAACTTATATTGTGGTAGTGCTTGTTTATATGTTGAGATTTTAATATCAATATAATTTTGATATAGCAGGAAAGTATTTAGACAAGATGTGGTACTCAAATGCTCATATTTTTTATTTTCATGATATCAGCTTTAAACCTTTTGACCAAATATCCAAGAGTACCAGAAATGATACCTGCACTTCTGCGAGCCTTGCATAATTGCTCCTTGCATGTTTAAAATGAGGGTAAGTAGGGATAGCATTTAGTTGGGAAAATCTTCAGAGATTTGTACCAAGCCTGCATGGTTATATAAAAGAAACGACAATTTTCTTTCGTTTCTGTTCTATGAGATTTTCCTTTTCTTTTTCCCAAAGTGTATTGGTAGTAATCAGTTATGCCATTTCTTATACTAGCACGGGAGGCACGCTTTGCCACTTGTGCACCTGCTCTAAGCACTCATGGTAATCATGTAGACCACCAATTTGAGCGTTCATGGCCATGCGCTGCAGAGTACTTGTTGGGATCGACATACCTCAGAGTGAAGAGAAACAAATTCTAAGAGGGAAATTTTGATTTTTGAATATTCAT
Source organism: Hyparrhenia diplandra (assembly GCA_015847255.1). Taxonomy (NCBI): domain Eukaryota; kingdom Viridiplantae; phylum Streptophyta; class Magnoliopsida; order Poales; family Poaceae; genus Hyparrhenia; species Hyparrhenia diplandra. The sequence continues at coordinate 166,288 of JADLZK010007698.1, forward strand.
ATGAAAAGGTATTTAGATAGGATGTGGGATTCGAAAGTGCTCAAATTTTCTGTTATCTTGTCGCCTCACCTTTTACACCTTCTGATGGAAAGTCCATGATAGAATACTAAAACTGTTGTCCACACTTCTAAATCTTTACAATTGCTATGCCTTTGGGTATTTAAAGTGAGGCTCAGGAGAAACAGCATAGAGTTGAGCAGATCTTCCATCATATGGCCACCATCATTTTTTTTTTTTTTTTTCTTAATGTATTCCATCATTTGGTTCTTTGCCAAAACAATGGTGGCAATCAGTTATTTCATTTCACAAGTAGTGTGCAGCTCTGGACGTGATTCATTTCCCCCTCCATATGTGTTCCACATTGATGGATAGATATCTTACTGAACCCCTTTTTTTTTAGAAGTCTACGGAGGGGGATCTTACTGAACCTTGAGGAAGTTGAAGCTTAGATGTCCAAAACCACCAAATCGCAGTGGTAGAATAGTAGTAACTAGAAATGCATGGGGTCTGGCAAGTCTTAACAATACCCAGTATAAGGATTCCATATTCCTCAATTTGGTCTCTTTTTTCTTTGCAAAAAATGGTCATTTTTTGGGGTAAAAAAAGACCGTTCCTCGGCTAGCTACACTGTGGATAAATTGTTGAATGTTGACTTGTGTACATCTTCATATCTGTGTTTTCTATATCAGAAGAGGTGTTTAGATAAGATGAAGAAGTTAAGTGCTCAGATTTCGTGTTCCCATTCCTTTTTTTCACCTTTACACGCCTTTTGATGAAAGGTGCTGGATAGAATACCAGAAATGGTGCCTGCACTTGAGCAGTCCTTGCAATTTTCATGCCTCGCATGTTTAAAACGAGGGTAGGTACAGATAGCATTTGGTTAGGAAAAATCTTCCGCACCATATTTTGTTCAGTTATTATTAGCAATACTACCATTGAGTGCAATGGTGGCTACCTTCTTTCCTTTTCTATTCCAATCATTTCCTTTTTGCCAAAGCATTATGGTGGTGGTCAGTTGTTTGTTTCCTTCCCTGACTGTGCAGCTCCAAACTTTCCTGTGCATAATCAGATATAAATAAACTTCTGGAGCTTCAGCAGCAATATTGCATAAATACGCAGATATGCAGCAAATGCAGTGGCCAAATTTCAATGGTCCATGGGTTAGTTCATCTGCACATAGTTTAATGGGAATTTGGCGATTCTACCCCTTCTTTTATAGCCTAAAGGCGTTTTTTACCCTCCCCTGTTTTTCCAACTTGGCATTTTACCCTCCGTTTTTTTACTACGAAAGGTCCGTCTAACCTTGGTTTTGACGACGTCCGCGCGGGAGCAAATAAAACACGAAAAAAAAATAGAAAAGAAAAAAGTAACAGCCCAATATACCAAATTGCCCTTTCTATACATAGAACACCGGGACCGCTCCCATCCTCCCGTTGCTTTGCTCGGCCGCATCCGTCCCAGCGTGCGACACGAGATCCCGGCCGCCCGCGAGTTTCCAAACGCCGGCGACGCAGCTCGTCCCTCCCCACCCAGCGTCGGGCCTCCCGGCCGCTCTCCCCACCCGCCGCTTCCTCCTCCCCGCCATCCCAGCCGCCCTCCTTCTCCCATCCCGGCCGCCCCCTCCTACACCATGGGGCGGCGGCTGGGGTTTCGAGGGGGGGTGGGTGGAAGCCATGTGCCGCCCACCGCCAAACACCCGGCCCAATAAGGATGTGGCCCAAGGGGCCTATGAGTCTTCTTGACACATGTTTAGTACCACCTTGCTAGTTGAGCAAGGGTGGAGTATAAACCTTGCCATCCGGCCATATCACCTTCGGGTTAACCTTTTACACGAAACGAGGACGAAGGTGTAGCAGGGGTGCTATGTGCAGCGTGCGCGCCTCGGAAGGGCGTGCGGTGCGTCTTTGGAGGGCGGGGTGTTACAAGTGGTATGCCGACCTTCGCGACCATGGGCGTGCGGGCGAGGCGCGGAATTATGGAGGTTCATTGCGTGTGTAGAACCTGCAGAGTCTACGGCATGGCACATGTCAATCCCTAGCGCACGGTCGCGTGCCAAGCGAAGGAGGTCCTGGTTGTTGGCCATTTCGACGAGGACGTCGAGTCGCTTGAGGGGGGTGTATGTAACACCCGCCTAATAAGGATGTGGCCCAAGAGGGGCCTAAGTGAGTGCCGCAAGACATGTTTAGTACCACTTCTTTAGTTGAGCAAGGGTGGAGCCAACTTATAAGCATTTGCCATCCAGTCATATCACCTTCGGGTTAACCCTTTACACTAAGGAGGACTAAGGTGTAAGCAAGGTGCTATGTGTACGCGCGCGCGCGCCCGAAGGGTTGTGCGGTGCGTCTTTGGAGGGCGGGGTGTTACAAGTATGTAACACCCGGCCCAATAAGGATGTGGCCCAAGAGGGGGCCTATGAGTGCCGCGCGCACAATTTGATCCCGGACGTTTATCGCTACGGGTAAGCTAGTTTCGACGAGGACGCCGAGTCCAAAGGGGTGGATGTGAGGCCCCAGCCCCAATAGGCCAAGATGGGCCGGGCCAAATTCCGGTTACTGTAGCTCGGCTACTGTAGCATCGCGGATGTGCTTTCGCTTTAGTACCATATCGTGAGTTGAGAATGGGTTGAACTAGCTTAAAAACCCAGGCCAAGGACACGTAAGAACCAGCCGGTTAACCGCTTTGAGCGAAGCCGGAGGACGAAAGCTCAAACAAGGTTGCTACGCAGGTGGGGTCCGCTCCTCGATAGAGTGGGTTCGGCCGTGTCCGGGTCGGCGCGCGTCTTGCGCGAAAGCAGTATCTCGGTCGCGGCCTCGGCGGCAAGGCGAGCTCTGGCTCCTCCGTGGCCTCCAGCGACGCGGGGCGCTGCGGCAAGAGCTCGCTCCGTCAAGGCTGCCAGCGTGAGCTGCAACACCGCCACAACCGCCGCCGGCGAGCGTGATAGAGCCGAAGCCGTGATGCGGGCGCGTCAGCCGGAGCTGAGCCGTGATACGTCCGCCGCTTGTCGGACCGGAGGCCACGGGCGGAGCTGTTGCTCACCGGCGGCGCGAAGGCCCCCTTCGAGTTTTCTCAGCGCCGCAGCCTTCTTCAGCTTAGCGACTTGAGGTGGAAGAAGAATATGACTTGTTGGGCCCACTTGTCATTGAGGACAGGAGAAAGAGAGAGAGAAGCCGGGGGCACGGATGGTAAAGAGTTATACAAAACAGGGGTAAAAACACACATCTAAGAAAAAAAAAATAAGGGTAAAAACGGATGGGCAAAAAGTTGTCTCTTTTAACACCGTTAACCTGACATACGTAGTAAGGGTAAACACTCCCTTCCTTTGAAAAAGTGAGGGTAAAAATGCCAAGTTCAAAAAAACGAGGGTAAAATCACCTTTGGGTTCGAAATCGAGGGTAAAAACGCCGTTGCCCCTAGTTTAATTTGCATCCTAATCGCAGACTAAACCACATCAGAACATTCTACAGAGTGCAAAACCTAATGCTATACGTTAATTCGATCGCAAGAATGGCATGCTCTACATCATTCTTTCACAAAGACAAAGACAGTTCTCTAGAACTAGAAGCACTGATGCAATGCAATTGGTTGTTAGCAAGTTGAGTAGTAGCTGTGGCACGGAGGAGATCATCTGGCGAAGCAAAGAATATCCCATGCAGGCAGGCGAGGCGATCAGGGTCAGGGGTAGGCCCGGCCGGAGATTGACTTGGCATTCCACTGATCCCTCTCATGGGCTCCAGCAACAGCATCCATGATGAGAGATCTGCAGGCCGTCGGCTGCTGGTCCCTGAATAAGCGAGCGTCCCTGCGTCAGCGTCTCCCTCCTCCTCGGGAAGGAAAGCGAGGAGGCAACCGCCGCGAACACAGGGTCCCGCCCCGCCCCGGCCGGTTAGCTTCGCTCTCGCCATCGCTCCATCGCCTCAGATACTGAAACCATCGCGGTCGTCGCGGCAGTGCCTACCACGCACGCACCATTTCGTACGCCTCCTCCTCCTCTCTTTTTTCTTCGTCTTTTTTCCTTGTGGTGTGCTTGGTCGTTGTCGAAAGCTCTCCCCTGTTTGCGTTGCGTTTGTCTCGTGCCGGAATGGGGATGTTCCAACTGACGACGCCGAGCCGAGCCCCCTAGCTATTTGTTTGCTCGTGTTTCGCGTTTGATGGACGTGTGGTGCGCGGCGGACGGACCCGTTGGCACCGCCTGTTCACGGCTGATGACCGGCGGTGCCACACGCCGCGCTGTTAATTACGTTCACCGACGGTGATTTGGTTGTGAGTTTTTTTTTTTCTTTGTCGATACTTGTGTACGAGGGAGTTGGAGTAGTTTGGTTTATTTTTGTAATGAGAGGGTTTAATTTGTTTTTGTATCAATGAAGTTTTCTTCGGTACCAAAAAAAAAAAAAAAAAAAAACGTGTGCTCTGTGACAAAGAATGAGAAATCTCGTCTGACGGGTGAAATAAAATTATTAGCTGAATACTTAAGCAGTTGTTGGCATAGGAACTAGAGGAAACGTTGACCATCTGTCCACCTGAATGCGGACGGATCAGAAGCCCATAAGCTGATTGCTGAACAACACAGCGTGCCGACAGAAACGGCTGTTACTGAATTCGACCACGTAGCTCAATATATAGCTTTTACGATACTCATGATCATTTGATCAGGGGTGGGAGTGGTGTAAATGTTGGTTACCTAATGCTAATAACTTTTATGCAACTGGTATAGGTGCCATTTGTTGGTCAATATGGACAATGAGAAATAGAATTATCTTTGACAGAAAAGTTATGAAGAATCCAATTGCAATTTTCTGTCAAGCTCATTCCTTTATGATCTATTGGGCAGGACTGTTCGCCAATGAAGACAAAAATGTTTGGGTGACAAATGCTAATACCATGCTCAGGATTGCTAAAGGAGTGCTGAACCAGCAAACACAAGCACAAATTGATCTTATGCTTCTGCAAGGTGATGAAGACGACGACATGGAAGAAGAAGAGTAGAAGGCGAAGTGAACATCAAACACTGTTGAAGGAGGGTGACGCTATCAGGGATACAAGCCAGTTTGTAAAAGTGCCACATTTTTTTTTTTTTTTTTTTTTTTTTCGAAACCGGGCACTCTAGCCCGTTCTATAAAAGTGCCCGTTTGTAAAAGTGCCACATGAAGAAGCGTAACAGTGAGGAGTACTTTTGTTCAGCAAGCTGAGAACTGTTGGCCCCAAACAAACTCACTTTATTTCTTATTGATAGATCACAAGTAGTTTCACACTACAAATTTACACACCTTGCTTGATCTTCACAACCAAGCACTACTTTCATACATACACATATGCACTCACACTACTAACTTAGTTTTCACAACCAAGCGCTTACTTGATCTTCACAATCAAGCCCTACATATTCTACATCACCTCTCATCTCTACATTTTGGCAAACTAGCTTAACGTTACAAAGGAGGTATGCAAGTCCTTATATAGACTTTGCAAACCGTCATAAGAGTACACAACTCATCTCTAGCTAATCACTAGCTAGCAACAACTCATTGACACTACATAGCCAAATCCAACTTTACTACCTAATGCTAGCTAAGCATTAGCACAAAGAACAAGTCAATTTCATTTTGACTTGAACAACTCATGCCATAGATGCATGTAGTTGCATCTACACATTTCTTATGACAAGATTATTTCCAACAATCACCCCCCTAATCTTGTCATGTTGACTCTCTGATGTAGATCGCCTACACCTCATCCTCGTCACACACACAACTTCTTTGTGCTACATCTAGCACATAGTAGTCTCACACTACTATAGCTCCAACATAGCAGCAGCTTCACGCCACTCACATATCAAAGCTTCATGGTTGTCAGCTTCACACCGACTCTCATGGCTTAGTGGCCTCACACCACCATATCCTCAAACACGGCTTGCACAATGGCGGCAAGAGCCATTTGGTCCATCTTCTCATCAATCGGACCTTCGCTCTCCACGGCCGACCACACACCTTGTGCACGCATGAAGATCTTCATCTTCACTGCCCACACGCCGTAGTTGTTCTCCGATAGCATGGGGTAACGTAATGTCACCCCCGCCTCCTTCACTTGCTGCACCACCAGCTTGTTGTCGTCGTCACCATGAGCAACAACCTTCAGCGCTCCACCGCTCTGGGTACCCGGTGGAGTTTCTCCCATCGCCGGCGGTGGAGCCTAGCGACGATGAACCTGGCTCTGATACCAATTGTTGGCCCCAAACAAACTCACTTTATTTCTTATTGATAGATCACAAGTAGTTTCACACTACAAATTTACACAACTTGCTTGATCTTCACAACCACGCACTACTTTCATACATACACATATGCACTCACACTACTAACTTAGTTTTCACAACCAAGCGCTTACTTGATCTTCACAATCAAGCCCTACATATTCTACATCACCTCTCATCTCTACATTTTGGCAAACTAGCTTAACCTTACAAAGGAGGTATGCAAGTCCTTATATAGACTTTGCAAAACCGTCATAAGAGTACACAACTCATCTTTAGCTAATCACTAGCTAGCAACAACTCATTGACACTACATAGCCAAATCCAACTTTACTACCTAATGCTAGCTAAGCATTAGCACAAAGAACAAGTCAATTTCCTTTTGACTTGAACAACTCATGCCATAGATGCATGTAGTTGCATCTACACATTTCTTATGACAAGATTATTTCCAACAAGAACTGTAATAAGTCGTGACTTTTTTCTGGGAGTTTATCCTATCTTCTGGTGATCGGTGATAGGTTGGTTTAGAGCTTTAGTTAATCGGTGATCAGGTAGTCGTAGTCGTTTGCTCTTGGCTTTCCATGCCTGCTCTGTTGCTTCTCCTGAATTCTCTAAACTGCTGTGTATTTCCGTTTCATATAATGAAAATGAGTTATCTCGGTTGGAAAAAAACAATACTCATGATCATGACTTATGTCTGCTCGACAAAGAAAATGTTTATGACTAGTGCATGCGGCAGTGCTCCAACCTCCGATCCCTCGTGCCGAAATAAACTAAAGAAGAAAGGCGGACGGCCATATCGATCGGCCGGCGGATGAACAACGTGGCTTTTTATTTGTTGCTGGTGATGATGACGCGCTACGGTACACCAGGGGCACCATAAAGATTTAACTATGGCCTAACCTACCCAACGCGCGCGCGCGGAGATGAGATTTCCCTCCCCCTTGAGGTTGCGTTGCGTGGCCTTTAGTTTTCCAGACGACGTAAGGCTCCCGGCCGCGGCCGCGAGCCGGCTTGTTTATTCGTGGGGAAGATATGGACGGACAGCGACGCGGCACCGGGAGTTTTAAAGCCTTCCTCCTCCACTCCCAAGCTCCCGTCCGTCCCGGTGATTATTAAGAGCGGAGAGGTGCGGTCGGCGGTAGGAAGGAAGGAGCACAGTGCAAGTAAAGCGGAGGGAGGACTTCAGAGAGTGACTTCACCCGGCGTTCCCGGCGTCCAAGCAACCATAGCAACCAGGGCGATCGCGCGCGGCGTTGCTCCGTCCTCGCCTATTCCAGCTGCTGGCCGGGCTGATCGGCGCTCGACGACTTGGGTTCGGATCGGAGTGTCTGGGACAGAGACCGGCCGGCGGCCATGGCCATGGCGTGGATGCGGTCGCTCTTGTCGCCGCTCAAGAAGCTCTGATCCGCATGCATTCCGCGCAGAACAAGAGTACGTGCTACCACTCGTCCGTCTCTGTCGTTCCTGTTCTAGCTCGTGCTTTGATCGATCGCCGATTGCGCATGCAATCCAACCATGTTCTGAATTCTGATGGTTATCTGTGTACGTTGTGATGAACTGATGATGAGCAGAGAGGGGCATCTACATCCTGTACGAGGACGTCAAGTCGTGCCCCTGCGAGGACGTGCAGATCCTCTGGTCCATCCTCGTCGAGTCGTCCCACCCACCACCGCCGCCGCTGCGCCTCAAGCACTGACTCCCTCCGACGACCACCGGCCGCGCGCGGCGCGTCCACCCCGTCGATCGAGCACGGCGCAGTAACGTACCGATCGACGGCGGCTGCGTGCATGCGCGCGGCGCGCGGCCAGAGCATCATCAGCACAGCAGGCGAGTGATGATTGGTCCGATCGACCGACACAACGGAACTGTCGGTGTATTATGTGTACATAAAGATGACCAGTGGTGGTAGTTCACCTTCTTCAGCCGTGTTACGATACGGTCGCTTCCAAGAATGGAGATGGTGTGTGCGTAGGAGATAGATGGAGATCCATCATTCCTGCCCCGTCCGTCGTCCTCCTCAAGAGCAAGATGCAGAGCAGAGCAGGCGTCCTCACCGACACCGCGAAGCCGGCCATTTTTTTTTTTTCTTTTCCTTTCTCCTTTGCTTTTGTTTTTGGAAAAGGAACGGCACGGTTGGTGATCAGGGTCAATGGGCCGCGTGTGCCTCTGTCTATAGCTTGTAAATACAAAAGGCAAATAGTAGAAGAAAAAAAGATTTGTATATACGGGTGGGTACAGTACTGCGCACGCAGCACTAGTACAGCGACGAGTTTTTTATAGGGTCGTCGTCACGAGTTGGTTTTTAAAGGGGCGGCAAAAAGCTTTGCCGCGATTTCTATTAGACGATGAAAAGAAAAGGCAGTGCTTGCCCAGTTTTTTGACTGGAAACCAGGCCGTAAAAACCATACAAATGTGGAGGGTACCCTTCCGCCCCGCACACCTAGGTACCAATTCTACTCAACTTGCGCCACAACTAGCGCCCACTCAACTCCACAGCTGGGAACTACTGAAACAACTCGACTAATGAAAAACAAACCGGATGGAAAACAAGGATATTCAATAAGCACCCCTCGGTTGGATTGGGTCATCAACCCGAGGTTCCATCGATGCTCTCGGTCGGATTGGGACGCCGACGCGAGCCAAGACGGAGAAAGGCACAAAACCAAGAAGAAAAACACAACACTCCCGAATCAAAAACACCACTCCACCACCACCAGGGAGAGGAGCCGAAAGGGAGCCGTCGAAACCGCGCCGTCGTCGCCAACGTATGAGCCGCAGCCCGCTGCAAGTCCGAGCAGCCACCTGAGACTCCCCCACCACGGGACTATCCTCCTCAAGTTGCACTCCCACAATCGTCGATCCCCCAGCTCCGGCATTGCATCAGCAGGAATTCTTGTCGCGGCACCGTTGAGAATCACTGATCCCAGCAACTCTGCTTGGGGGCCTCGCCTCACCCAAAACCACAACTACTACCTAGGACTCAGACATAAGAGACCGCTCCAAGAGCAACACCTCCGCCCCGCCAGCACCGAGATCACCACCACCAAGGAAGACAACTCAAAGCCTCTAGCCCCATGGACCCTCCGCACCTCCCCGCCAACTCGACCAGTGTGCACCCCAAGCCGCGACGTGCAGGCAACTCCACCAGCCGACCACTACCACGCCACGACCGAGATGGGACTCGGATGCGACGCTCCCAGGAGGGCACGACGCCCGAAGGCGCCGCCATCGCACGCCCATAAAGGACTGGGTTTTCACCCCGAGAATCCTTCTTTGCTAGGAAATGGCCGCCCTCAATGGAATTTGGGGAGAACGACGACACAAAGCCGCCGCCACCATTGCCAACGACCAAACGGCCATGGAAGCTTTCGCCCGAGTCACCATTCCTACTGCACGCACTCGGTCCAGCAAGTAGTACACCCCCCGTCGGAGCCACGACGCCATCACCGGAAGGAAACCCGACGCCGCCCGAAGCCCCACCTTGGCACCTCCAGCAAGCCTCTGCCAGCCCCCCGGCCCCACCACCATGGCGACGCCGCACCAGCAACGCAGTCGAGGAGAAGAAGGAGAGTACCGTCCATCCGGGCCGCAAAACCGGTTGCCGTGACGTAGAACCGCCACCCGGAAGACGACCAAACCCGGCCACCATGGCCGGACCTGACAACGCCGGAGGCCCTTGGCCACAAACGCCACCGTCGCCGAAGCACCGGTCGCCCTGCCTCCTCTGCACCACCCACCAGCCGCCACCACCGCGTCCACCCACGCCGGAGCCGGAGCGGCCCGAGCGCCTAAAGCGGGCCGCCGCCGCCACCCGACGCCGGACCGCCGCCCCCACACACCACATCGCGCTCCCGCCGCGCATTCCCAGATCCGCCGGGCAACGCCGATCTGGAAGGAACCAGCCGCCGCCGCCGCCAGGGGCGGTCCACGCCGACGCAGGAAGCTCCGGTGGCCGGGCGGCCAGCCTGCCAAGATCCGAGGGGAGAGAGGGGAAGGCCGCGCGCCGCCGCCGTCCCTACGAGCCGCGCGGGCCTCCTGCGGCCCGGCCAGCGGCGGCGCAGCGGGAGGAGGGGAGGGGCGGACGGGCGGCGGCGCGCTTAGGGTTTGTCGCCGCGCGCGTCAGCGCGCTGGGGCGACGGGAGCGACGGGTTTCCTATACTTGTTGTCACGAGTTGGTTGCAAGCGTCGCATGGTTGGCGGCACACAGCAGCGCAGGCAGGCATGGGTGGTGGTTGAACACACGTGTGGGCCGGCCGGCGACAGAGCCGACGCCCGGGTAGCGCGGGCGGCCGGCCGGCCGTCATGGTTAATGCGCTCGTCGGCTCGTGACGACGGAGGAGGAGGGATCCATCATCCATCACGTCCGGTGGCTGGCGAGTGGCTTTTTCGATCGCCGGCGCCATCATATCGTTCGTTTGTCAACGTTTTTGGCTTGCTAGGTTGGTTGGTTGCCGCCACTTCGCCGTCGTCGCGTGACGGGCGCGTCGTGCCCGCCGCGGGGGAGCCCAGCCGATCCAGCCGACGAGTCAGATGTTACGTTCAGGGCAGGCCATCTCGTTTCAGACATCACGTTCAGGACAAACCAGGAACGATTCGGTGACGAAGCGACAGAAGGCGTTCTGGGTGACCGCATAGCGATTTAGCTAGCTCTGGATTCTGGAATGCCAATAAGTCCACACAAACTCATCATACTATAGCATGTCAAAATTAACATAACGATAAGTACTAAATCCATTTCAAATTATAGTTCGTTTGGTTTTTTGAACCCCAGATTTGACCACTCGCCTTATTTAAAAAATTGTGTAAAATATCACTTATTTTGTTGTGACTTAAATTTGACTATGTTTGCACAATTTTTAAATAAAACAAGTGATTGAATTTGGGTTGAAAAAGGCAAATGAATTAAAATTTGAAACGGAGGGGGTACACATTTCCTCACTCTCTGGTTTGGCTTAATTTGCCCCATGGTGGTGGACTGGTGGTTGGTGGACACACAAACCACGTGTATTTCAGGATCACGTGCGCACCATCGTAGCGAGGACCGACAAAGGGGTTTTTTTTATACGGTCGGTTTCCGCGGAAACCGCGGTTCGACTTCACCTGGGCCCGGCCCAGATCCGGACCGGCCGTAAAAAAAGATTTCAAATTCAAAATCTAAAAATTGAAAAAAAATCGTGGAAAAAAATATCTGTAAAATAGTTTGCGAATTATAGAAGCCAACGGTGCAACATTTTTTCAAATTTGAGTTCGTTTGGTATAAAAAAATTTGAATTGAAGTTTGAAAAAAAAAACGCACGGGCCGGTTTTTAATTTATACCGCTACGGTTTTTAATTTATACCGCTCAAACCGGGCGGTATAAATTAAATACCATTCGATAAACCGGATTTTTACCGATGAATCGAAAAATTTGAATTCATTTGAATTCAAAAACCAAACCGACCGTAAACCGCCGGTTTACCGGTAACCGGTCCGAAATCCGAAACCGGACCCCCGGGCGGTTTGGTTCAACCGGTCGGTAAAAAAAACCCTGCCGACAACACGCATCTGGGTATATATGGACATCTGCTGATTGCCAAAGTGTGCACCACTAGCGTTAACGAACCAGAAGGGAAGGCAATGGGTGGCCAATAAAATTTTCGGCATAGCCAGCCTGCTATTTAGCAAAATATATTCATGTTCTCAATCTGTGATAACTCCCAAAATTATTGCAAAATCTTAAAAAATAGTAATAAGCATGCGTTTGACTCTTGATATTCACCAGGCGCTAAGGTTCATGTATGGAACCCTGCTTAGAATTGCTTACATATCATAATATACTAATATATTACATGTATATTAGTTCATATGACCATCTCTCCCTTTTTCTATGAAAAGCCTCAGTGTCCCAGTTACATTTTTTTTGTTTCACTATTTACAGCAGAATTATCCTCGAGACAATATGACACTAGATGGGAAAACTGCTGATTGTGTCCCTTTTGAACCTAGCTGATTGTGTCCCCCATCATAATGAACTGAGTTTTGCTGATTGGTGGCGCAAGGCTATATGCAGAGTTGTCACGGAGCACAGGAAAGGAGTAAACTCTCTAATTATTCTAGGAGCCTGGATTATTTGGAAACATATGAATGCTTGTGTTTTTGAGGGGGCTTCACCTTCAATTAACTTGATTTGGAGTGAGCTGAAGAATGAGCACAATCTCTGGTGCATGGTTGGGGCGAAAAAGCTAGACGATCTTGGGTTGTTCAGACTAGGTCCTTCTAGTTAAGGTCGTGTTGTGATTGTTTTTATGTATTTTACTCTTGAGCTTGTGTAATCGCCTCACTCATATTTGGTCCCCGTATGAGTGAGGATCCTGTTGGGGGCCCCCTTTTTTTCTTTATCTATAATACAATAAAATGCAACTCTCCGTGTTTTCCAAAAAAAAAAAAAAAAAAGATGGGAAAACTGCTTACTTTGAAGGCAAGGATAAATTACAATGTCGTAGAACTGCTGTCACAATGACTTATACAAGAATCTAAACTCTTTCAGTGGAAAAAAGGACTTCGAACTACAAGAGTAACATGATTTTTCTGAGCCAAGCTATACAAGCAACGAATGGCCCTTGTGATTGTTAGAAGCCATAGCAATGATTCAAGAGGATAACCTTTTTCACATGTGACAACCTTTTATCAGTTGTAGAAACACGTCCATTTCTTCAGTTCTTGAAGGCCCCTATTGGTGAACTCTTTTATATTAAACAGCTTCGAACAAGAAACAGGGAATATTTGTGAACTCTTTTTTTATATTTGAAATGTCTTACCATATCGATTGTTTCTGAAGAGGAATTAGTTGCTTCAATCCCAACTAGGACAGGATTCAACAATCATGTCCTACCTGAATGCTGCTAGTGTGATTCTGAAGCTACCTTCAGTATTCGAATATAGAATTCTAGTGCTTCATACCAAGCAAGCACAAATGCATATCTGAAGCTCATGTTACCTTCTCTCTCAATGCATCTGGAATGATGAAAGCTAAAATGGGTCATAAAGGAAAACATGAAAACATGATGCAAAACATGCAATACTCCTGTAATCACACGGAGTAGTGGAAACAGAAAAGAGAATTCTGAAGAGCATATAAAATAATAAGGACTAAAGATGAATTGATCATAAAAGTCACTTTTATCCATCATACATGAATGTTGCATCAAAAAAGGTTCACTACCTGCAAAGTACAACGAAATCAGAAGGCGTGACAGGCAACAGAATAAAGTAAAACAAACCCTTAAAGTCCATTGGTTCAGGTTCATACATTCACAGACTTTGAAGGAGCATATGATACAATAAAAGATTCAAAGGAAGAAAAGAAATCCAAACATCCAATACAAGTGCAATGGTACTATGAGACTTTGGAAATCACATTGTTTGTTTTTGTATCTCGCTCTAGTTTGTCATAAGAGTAATTTGGTAATTAAATATATGTTTTTGTTTCTTTAATACATAGATTAATTTAAGTAGTTGCATGTTGCATCTTGTTTCCTCCAGATTTTAGATCAGTATAATATCATATCATAATACTAATTTGAATCAGAATAATTTTATGAAAATAACACTTCCCAAAAAAAAAAAAATGAACTAATAAAATGAAATAAATTAAAACATCAAAAAACAAAGGCCTAAGAAGAGCAGTAATTGCATTTCACATAAGCTTAGTTCAAGAAATTTCAAAACAAGAGATGAAATGCGTCAAAGTCCCCAAACTGGACATTATAGATTTAACAAGGGCAATAATGAATAAAAATAAATATAAAAGATATTTAAAGATAAGATATTATTAGATCAAAGAAGAATAACATTCTTTTTCATGCAAACAATGAGTAGATTGGGAAGTGTCATACTTATTTTTTTCTTGCATGAGAGTAACATAGTCCATACTGTTGTCTCTCCAGATATATGGAAGCACACTTTGATACATATAGAGTGTTGGACAGATCCCAGTATCTTCCATCCACTGCAAAACCTACATGGACCAAACAAAGACAATAATTAGAGAATAGATTAAGTTGGACACCTGTAAACTGTCATCCATCTTTTCCCCTGTCTCAGACATATTTTAAGTCAAATACTAATCACTCCTAGCTTTAAATGCTTATGTTACAGTTTGCTACTTTGCTGGAGGCAGAAGGTTGAATGAATAATTTACCATAATTCAATTTTTTCTAACAAGTCATAGCGCTTCACAACAAAGAACAAGACAAAAGATGTCAAATGAAAAAAAAAGTATTTGACGTTCTGGTTTAAAAGAAATAATGCAGATCTTTTTATACACCATCTTATCACAATTTAGCAAGTTGCAAATGGAATCTAGCAAATATAATTCTCATTTTCTAAGAGAATCTTTGATGAAGAACCCTCAACTCTTATTCAAATGAGATAGTATAGCTTCCTAGTGATAGGCCCTGTGTACCTCAACATACTTTCTCCATTTCCCCACAACTAAGAGATTTCTCAGCAGAATCGTATAAGTAGAAAGGCCCACAGTAGAGCATGAAGACACCATCTTATAGAACAGCTGCATGAAAGAAAATCATTACAATAAGTATCATCCTTCAGAGTCCAAGGAGAAGCTGTAACAGGAAATGCACGACCAATAGACAGCACCACTACCCAATAGTTTTTTCCACAAGTCTTATGAACAAGTCAGCGTGTTCCTCAAGCATATTCACAAAAGAAACAGTGATTATTCAAAACTAGTTAAGATGGTAGTATCTTAATGAAAAAAATCATTTGTTTGGTAGAGAACAGCAATATATTATATAGGTTATGCATGGAGGCTATATCTTTGTTGTCGCAATGGTGCCACTAAGAAACCAATACAGTCACATTGAAGGAACATTAAAATAGACAGAAGTAGTACTTCCTCTGAAACAAGGAGTCCATCGGAATTTCTAATCTTGATATAAAATGATTCTTAGTTTGCAGAAAAACATTATGCTGCCAGAGCAGTTTCTGCCAGGTAACCGGGTAATGAAAATAAGTGATAACAAGATAGTTATTTCCATGACATTGTCTTAGTTGGAAATTGGAAATTATAAAAAAATATGTTACACAATGGAACCTTCTTAAGGGGAGAAATTATACCTTCATCATGCTCTCTGTCCTGCCACATTTTCCAAGAAAATTTAAAATATGGTTTAGTGTGCCGAAAGAAATCGATGAGAGAGAGGAATCCAAATGTTCAATTATTTGACTTGCTGTTTTCCAGTCCCGTAGCCTGTTGCCAAGAAGTAAAAGTCCCACACTCCTACTAGTTAAATTGCCAGGACTAGTAATCTTTCAAAAGAAATATAACAGAAAATAGAACATCAAACTACTCCTTGCATCAAATATCCATGAAAACAAGATAAAAGCATGACATTGACATGATCTAGATGGTAATAGTTATTGGTGCAGAAGCTCACTTTCTAAAACTGCAAATACCCAACAAGTAATAAAAATGGATGTCACTGAATAATTGAACAATCATTTGAATAGATTAAGCAAACAAATAGTTTCAGTAGCCTCAACACATAAGTTTGTTAGTTACATGATTTGATCTAACACAAAAAAACATTTTACCCATGACAATGTTTTATCCTTCCATCTCAACAAATACACGACTTTTAGTTCTATTCTTCTTATTAACTAATTGTATATATTTGGTGAGGTGACACCAAAAAAAGCAATCAGGTACATGTGAGTATCTCAAATGGTAACACAATAAAATACAAATGGTAATTCAAAAGTTCAGCTAACAGGAGTGAGAGTTACCCATGCCTAAATATGTAGTACAACTAAACATTGCAGCAACATGTAAACACATTTAACAACGTAATAGTGGAGTGTGAACACTGTTTCAATAATAATCAACCTAGTCAGGAATTCAAGAGTGCACATACAACTTAAAACAGTGGATGAAACATACATGGTGCATGAAGATATTATCTCAAAATACGCCTTTTGGTTCAATTGAATCTGTTTTTGCTTCATGAATTCCATCAACTGAAGGACCCTTTCAGGTTGACCTCCCTTATTCAATGCTTCCATGAGGGATGAACAAACAATAGCATCTGGCTGTATGTCATTAGTTTCCATCTCTTTGAACAGGTCCCATGCTCTCCTCCAACTCCCTTATGAGTTATGATCCATATGGAAAACAGGATTAATTACTAATTTAAGACTATTGAAATATTTTTTCATCCTAAGAGACTCTTACCATCATCACTATAGGCCTTAATCATTGACGTATATGTCAAAACATCAGGGAAGCATCCACATTGTTTCATAGAATTAAATGTAGATGCTGCTTCAGTTAGTTTGCCCTGAGTTAAAGCCATTGTTAGAATACTAATTCTTTACAGTGAACCAGAGAGATAATGCCAGCAACACTTGCCTGTTTGACATATGAACAAATCACAGACGCAGTAGACTTCCTTGGTCAAATGAATGTTCAGGTCCATCATGTCTTCAAAAAATTCAGAGACTCTACATACCTTCCCAATTTACAAAATCCACTAATAAGTATATTGTAAGTCACAGCATCTGGCTTCACATTGCCTGTCCTCATTGATGTGTACAACTCCAAAGCTTTCTTATAATCTCCCAAACTTAAATAGCTTCCGATGCCTGAGTTGTAAGCAACTGTATTTAGTTGGATCCCTCGAGACTTAGCTGCTGCAAGAATTATGCCAATTTTAGTTAGCTGCCTGCAGCGTCCACATGCTGTTAACAGAGTACTTATTGAAATAACATCGGTTGAATGCCATCTTGCTCCATTTCTTGCAGCAGACTAATGGCTTCCTTCAACATTCCAGCAGATCCATAAGCGTCAATAAGTGCATTGTAACTGACTTTATTTGGCTTGCATGCATTCTTCCTCATTTCATTAAAGACCTCCCTAGCCTTCTCAGGTTGTGCAGATCTACCATAAGCATTAAGTAAGGAGGTATATGAAACTATATCAGGTCTCAACCCATTTTGCTTCAGTAATGTAAAAGTCTCCATGGCCTCTGTGTGCATACCATGTGAGGCATAAGCACCCAAAAGTGCATTGTAGGATACAATATTAGGTCTGACACCTTCAGCAACCATCATATCAAAGACTGCCTTGCAATTTTCAGCTTGCCCACAAACAGAATAAGAATACATTATGCTAGTATATGTAATAACATCTGGAGGACATATTGTTCTTCTTTCCCTCATTGAGTTAAACAACTCAATAGCTTCCCATACAGCGCAACCTTTACAAGGCAATGGATCACAATATTCATAGTGCATGTATCAGGGGCAACTTTAGAGGATTTCATAATTTCAAAGTAAGCTATGGCTTTTGAATACTGAGCTCCATTCTTGAAAGCAGACAAGACAATGTTGTGAGTGATCAAATCTGGTCCTACACCATTTTCAGTCATCTTCTTACAAAGTTCTAAAGCTTTCTTCCAGTTACCAGCAGCCCCACACGCATTTATAACATTATTATATGTAGTTCGGCTAGGAGGTATCTGCAACAAAAAGTATCTTTTAAAGGAGAAAACAAAACCACCATATAATGTAAAATGGAAAGTAAGCAAAACATATCAATGGAGTCACGTAGCATTAGGAAAGTACAAAGCGCATCCAGACAAGTACGGAATTATGATGTAATGAATAATATAACTGTGAAAAGTACTTACAGCAGCACGTTGCATGTCATCCATAATGTTGATAGCCCAACGCCACTGGCCAGCTCGAGCATGAGCATGGATCAAAGAGTCGTATGTATCAGTATCAGGCTTGCACCTATGGATACATTGTTAGTGTAAAGTACAACAAGAGGGAATAGATAATGGAAAGGCTACCATTTCAACAATCAATGAAAAGACAATACAAGAACAAAAGCTGCATGTAAACTATAGTTTAAGGAACATATTTGATTGGTGTGATATAATAACAGTAGAAATAGAAAATAAGGAGCATGGAACAGAAAAGGATGTAGCTGGTAATGAGAGGACACAGAGGGCTGGGGTCAAGCCCCGACTTCCCTGCGCTTGGTAGAGAGAGTTTAGAGAGAGTAGATTAATCTTGCTTGGTGTTTCCAAAATACATCAAGGACTTGTATTATATAAGAAGCTTGATTACAATCGCTCCATGCGCAAGCAGCTAACTTATCTTTAGACAAACATAATCTCCTAACAACCAATATCTTCAAAACTGAATCCTCCTTGAATCGAGAGCCTAACTGAAACTAAACTAACTCTGAAACTTCACCGACTACCCAGACACGGCTGCTCCTGACTGCTTTTGCGCCTGCGTTGGTACTGATGGCCCCACATTATAGAGTGGTTCATTATATTGTAGAATATTACTAAATAACTTTGTATTCGCACAATACTCCACGATCGTATGTGGGGCCTACAGAAGTATCCTATTCTGAATCAGTTTGGTGATTCAGCAGCATAGAATGGATTTTTCTCTTCAATAGTGTACAATAAGGGAAGGCAGAATAAATCAACATCATGAACTTTGCAACTGACAATCTAATATGATGAATCAGTCAAACTTCTACAACAAACTTATTATTTGAAGTTTACTTATATGAGACTATGAGTCAGTGACTTATTGTGAGGGTGAAAGAAAAGAATAGGTAATTATTAAGGTGTTCAAAGTACTATGACATATGACACTCATACCGCCATTTTTGCATCTCAAAGAACAGGCCACGTGCTTGATCAACCTGACTGTGTCTAGCATGTAACCTAATCATCATGCCATAAATGTCATTGCGAGCACAGTAGTTCTCCTGATTTTTCATCCAGCGGAACACATGTACAGCATGTTTCAAGGATCCAGAAATTGTAATTTCCTACAGGTGATACAAACTGTGTGAGTGCATTATCACTGGAACAGGCTACTGTAATCAGTGAAGTTATGGAGATGTTTGGTTTGGTACATAATAAGAACCATGGCTTGCAATTGCAGCAGTTACTAAGGTGTTCTATAATACAGTCTCTAATAACACGCCCAAAAAAATGGCAACAATTGACTATTGTGAGAACAACAAGATTTTCTGAACTGATTGAGAAAACCATAGCTTTAGAGACATATTGATAGTGAGCATCAAACATAGACCGTAGTTTAATCCTTATATAAAGCACCAAAGAAGTTGCTACAGAATATTTGCACAATTACAGTAAATTGATTATCTAATAGCATGTTAGCAACAACAAATGTGGTGATTGTAAATTTGTAATCATTGCATAGCGAAAATGATCATATGCTCAACTGAGAATGAACTTGTTACCATCAATACCAACTAGAACTCAACTAGGTGAAATAGATGCTGCACTATAAGTTTTCCGTGCACTGCTCCTCTCAATCTATTTGCCCATTTGAATGCCACACTACTGGCCAATAGTAGCATTACCACCAACAGTCATTTCGTCGAACATGTAGCAGGTATAGCAGGCAGGAGTGCAGAAAAAAGGTAGAGAGTGAGGCATTACGCGGATGAGCAGCGGGAAATTGCGGCGTGCGAAGCGACCCGCCCAGCAGTTGAGCACGGCGTCGACGGCGTGCGCGTCAGCAGGAGGCAGCGCGAGCACGCGCGCGGCGACCTCGGACACCCTCCAGTCCCGCTGCCACCGGTTGCCCTCCACGTGGAGGCGGTGCCGCGCAGGAGCGCGACGCGGCACGGACGCCGTCCACCTCGGTGCGGACCCAGCGACGGCCGCGGTCGAGGTCGACGGACACGGTAGGCCGACGCTCCGCCCACGGCGGCGGACCGGGCGCACGAGGAGGGGAGGCCGCCGCGGCGGTGCGCGGACGACGCGCGGGGGGCACGTCGGGGTTCAGTGACGGCGGAGGCGAGGGTGCAGAAGTCATCGCGTGGCGGCGTTGCCGTTGCGGATGGATGTGTGTGGTGTGGGCTGTGGGGCGAGGCGTTTCTGGACTGCGTGAGGGGAGCTATCTTTTCATGTGATTTGATTTCAAACTTTTTAATGCAAATTTGATAAGTTTAAACCTCAGGCCGGGCTTTTGGATTGGATCGAGCTCAAAAATCCAAAACTATCCGACCGCCTGCAAAGAAATACGCTAGAGAGAAATCCCACGTTACCCGTATCCCATTTGCGCGCTTTATCTTGCTCGTGGTCCCAAACATGCCTTAAAGGTCGTGTGCCAAGAGAAGAGGCATAACACAAAAATACATGGCGGCACGGTGCATTTACCTCCCTCAAAAACCAGCTCCAACGGCGAACGCAGAGACCATACGCATTTTGCGTGGGAGGCCGTCCACGCCGCCAAATAAGCCTATCCTCCTCTCCTCTTGATGCAAACCAGAAGAACGCCTGCGGTGGGCCCATATGAGGCTTCGGGGTGGGGTGTGGCGGCGGCGAGGCAAGTCTCGCGGCGGGCGCGGGTGGGTCCGCCGTGGGGAGGACCGGCGGAGGCGGGGAAGACCGGAGCCGCAGGGACGGCCGACTGGACCACGACGGCGAGGGAGATGGGGATGGCGGCGGTCGGTGGGGGGGCTTGGGTCGCGGCGGCGCGGAGGGAGATGGGGGACGGCGGCGCCCGACCGGGAGTCCGGGAGACGAGCCCGCACGGGCGCTCGGTGCTCGCGGCGGCATCTAGAGGAAGAAAGAGGATCGAAAATTAATTTTGTTTCACTCCCGGGGTTCCCGATGTAAAAGCGCCAGAGAGAAGTTTTTATTAGATCCGGGCTTAGGTGATTTTGAAAAGGTCAGGGATGCAGATGCAAAGTTGTTTAGAAATAGCTGTAGCTGCGCTGTTGGAGAACGGGAGATTTTGGATGCTCTCTATTCTACTGTGTGTGCCTCAAACCATCTAATGGGTCTCAAAATTATGCATGTCTTTGTTGGAGATAACCTTAGGACTCCCTAATAAAATTTGATGTCGGAATCAAAACCTAAGTCATACCAAAGAGGGTGAGTGTATGTTTTCCACATGTGATCTTATGGACAACGGCCATTAGCGCCCTATTCACGTTAACTTATGAGCCCAACTTAACCATGGATATTGCTTCTCTCTTGTAATAACAAAACAACATCATCCGACTTATCAACCGCAAAAACCATCAGCCGAAGAACTCCAACTCTGTATACAACTTCTATTTAGCCCCACTAAACATTTCTTTCATAGTATGTGAGACCGTGACACGTTTAAAATAAAGAAAACAATATTCTTGTTGATTCCCAATACAATCCATGCAACTAAGAGTGTGTTTAGATAAACTAGAACTAACAACTAATACTATTAGCTCTTACGCGTAGATTAATGGTAATGGACTAGAAACTACTCCCTCCATCCCAAATACAAGTCAGTTTTGCCGGATTCAAATATTGTCTCACAATACTTGATGTTTTAGCCCAACATATAAGTCTAACCATAGCCATGTACTATCAAATGGTTAGATGTTGTTGTCCATTTGCTCAAGGATGGATTAAAAAGCAAAAGAAAGAAAAACATGTACCGATGGCATGGCCTCTAAGGTGTGCAGAATTGAATGAAAAAGTATTTTCTAGTCTAGTGTTGCTTCTCAACACCATTTAATGACACGTCACTATTACTGTAAGCTTCTCATGTAGGGAAGTTAGGGTCGTCTTCTTGGACATTGGTCTCGATGTCAACTTGTCCGACGCCCCTCTAATATGGGATAGAGAGAGTAATTCATAGCTAAATCTGGCTAACAATTAGTCTACCTCGTTATATTTACAACTAAATAAAGACTAGTCAATATATAAATCCTAACAACACCTATCCTTTACAATGTTGCTTGGCACCACGTTATGAAACTAGTCAAGCAAATGAACTTTGATAATTGATATGCTTCTATTTTTATAAGATTATATATTCTTTTAGTTTTAAATTATAATTCACTTGCTAAATTTTAATTAAGAAAACTATTTGAAGAATGGCCTTGAAGAATATAGTCAACTTTTTCGAGATTTATATTACTCAGGGGACAAAAAAGAAGGTGCCTATCCTCGTTCTCTTTTCCGGCTCACCGCGTGCCTCCTTCGCCCGCCTCGCGCCGCCGTCCAGGACTGGGCCCGCTACGCCTGTACCCAACGAAGTCCTCCCCTCCCCCGCGGCGCCGCAGCGCCGAGAAAGACCGCGCGCTCCATCCGCCCCTCCTCAGCTCGCTCGCCCCTCTCCCCTCTCCCCTCGAGCAGCCTCCCTGGCCGAGGGTGCTTCCGCTCCTTCCGTTGGAGCGGAACACGACGCCTGGCCGCTGACAATCGAAGCGATTCCTCTCTAGCGGGCGTCCTCCGTGCGAGTGGATCCGCGCGGCGAGGGGACCGTCCGGGGTTCGGATCGGTTTCTTCTCCATCCATCTGGTAAGGACCAAGGAACCCTAATTTGGTTTAATTTGGTTTGGTTGCTTCGACGGATCGTGCGTCCTGTTTTGGGATGCTGGAAACCTCTGAGGAATCGAATCCAGATTTCCTGCTATATTCCGCACAATTAGTTGCGTGTTTCTTTATTGCGTGGATAAAAACATAGTAAATTCTTGCGGAGAAACTAAAATTTGGGGGTTCAACTGGATCCCCACGGCTTGCTATGCTCAGGTTACATATTGTTCTTGCGGCGCACCATCATCTTACATATTTAGGATATAGACATGCTCTATGGGTACCGATGTTTACTAGTTTAGTACATTGTCAAAAGTTTGAAAGAATCAGTTCGTTTTATTCCAAAATGCATGAATGTAGTTTATGTTGAGTGGAATGTGTGTAGTTCTCCATGCTTGTCTACATTTCTTGACAGATTGCTTATTAATTCATCCATCCTCCCATGCATTGTTTGATCACAATTGTTGCTTTGCCTTACTCCCCCACACACACACACACACACACACACACACAATCTTTTGTCTTGAACTCGCGCCACTAGTATTAGTTATTTCCCAAAATTTGGACGTCTCAAATTAAATCCTGTACCACATTAAGTCATGCCATGGTGGTAAAATTGTATTTTTTTCCCTGTTCAAACAACGCAACTGCATCTCTGATCTTTATGACACTAGTAAAACTTTGTGTTTTTCTCTAGGTTTCTTGTTTAAGAATTAGTTCTTAACAAATACTCAATTACAATTGGTATTTTTATTCTTGACTCATTAATGCACAGTTTTAGAGAAATCTTTTGGCTGGTAATGTGTTAATAAATTATTTTATTGGGATGGATTGCATATATATATGAGACACTTTGTATTCTATAATTGGAATGTAGGGAGTAAGACTGTTTGAATCCTACACCTTTGCACCTTGTCATTGACTGAATAATATCCCATACTTTTGAATGGTGTACAAAATTACTTGGCTTTATTCTATAGAAATATTGTTATCGATTATGTGATGGAAAGCTAGAAGTTCCTTGTTTTTGCTCTAACAAACATTAATGGAGTAATATGCCAATATTTTTTTTTGTTTATTGCTTTTGGTGTTATCTTATTTTTTTGAATTACTAAAGATTTCATTTCTGGATTGCCAGTTGTTGAACTTGGAGTTAGACAATGGATCTGGAGACAGAGAATCGTCTTGCTTCTTTGCTAATTGAAGAGGCTCGGAGATTGCAGTTAGAGGCTGACAGGGAAGGTGTTCATGCATATCTTCGAAAACCTAATGTTAGGCATCGTCCAAACTCACGGTTCCTCACAGCCACAGTTCGTGGAGTTCAACAAGGTTAGCATTGTGCAGCTGTATTTTTAGTTTATTGAATCGTTGTTGTCAGTTTGTCACTCATTTTCAATATTTTCTATGTCTTTGGAGGTCCTGTGGAACAAATCAACATTAGAAAGAAAAACAGTTGAATCATGTAAACCTGTAAAAAGTTGAACCTGGCTCTTGTGAGTATAGTGACCTTCTGTTCTTGGTGAAGTATACTGGCCATCTGGCCCCATGTCACCAATTTTGAATGACATAACTATTCAATGTAGATTGTAGAAAAAAACACTTTAGTTGTATAAAAAGATTGAACTTGGCTCTTTTTGTATTACATTGACTTTAAGGGCACGTTCTTGGGCAAAAAGTATACTGGTCCTGTTTCACTATTTTTTAATGACATCAAGTAGCATGTTCGTACATTGTTCTGAGCTGAAATAGGCTGTTTGTCCTGCAGCAAACCGTGTTGTGGAGGTCAATGAAATGTGGCGTGCCAGGGAAAAGGAACTGGAGTTAGAGTCAAAGATGAAAAGAAGTAGCAGAAGTAACGATCGTGATGATTTTAGAGGGCGAAGCGTAAAAGTGAATTGGGAAACCATAGCTCCAGCTCAAGAGTCGAACAAGAAGGGACCACATATAATATTTCTTACTCGGACCAGGAGGATGGTCTTAGGGATGATGAGATTGAAAGATTTCTTCACTCAAGGTCAGTTAGAATATTCATTTATTTTCTTTTATGCGAGAAATATCCATTTCTTGATGCAGCACCTGTCATATAATATAACTAAATTATTAATTTTTACTCTTCTGTTATATGAAAAATGACGCCAATCTGTGTATCTCTTTGATAATACCCACGTCATCTATTGATGAGTGCTGGTATCCTATTATGTGGTATATTTAATTTCATTTATGCTGCAAACCTTTCTGTCTGTTAACTATTTTCCTTGTGTTATCTATCAGCATATTGTTGTTGACATGTGTATTGTTGTCGTTCTGCTAGGGTGAAGCGAGGACGTGGGGCTGTTGGTTCTAGGATGGATGAGCCTGGTCCATACCTTGATTCTTTGTCCCGTCATCAGGACAACGGACCTAGTCCTGACATACGCGTGGAAGAAAAATGGGAACGCCGAGTACAAGGCCCAGAGAAGCCTTCATTTTGAGATCCAAGTCTCCTGATGGTCATTGGCATAAGGATATTTTGGATGGAAGGGCATCGAGCTGTGAACCACTGAGTAAAATGGAAAAGAAAAAAGAAGTCAGAGAAAAAAAGATAAGAGAGAGAAAAAAAAAAAGATAAGAGAGAAAAAAAAAGGAAAAGGACAAGAAGAAACACAAACATCGCCATCACCGCGATCACAAAAGCCGAAGAGCATAAAAATATGCAAAACGGTTATGCCCTGAAATGAGCTAGCAGATTGTTGCTGTAACTTGAAACCTGTATTGTATGGAAATCTCGATATTCTGTAGAAACGGATTATGGTTCTTATAATACAGTGTTGTTGTGATTTCATAGTATTTTGAATTTTTATCACTTTGATTTAGTAGCATGGTTAACATCTCAAGGAGAGTTTCTTCCCCCTTCTGTTGATTGATTGATCATCTGAGCTTGCTTTTCAAGGACGCGAGTTTGTTAGTTGGGGTTTGTAGCTGAATAAACCTGCGTAGACAGATTAGTGCATTTCTATGATCATTTGGCTACGGTGGGGAGTGCATTTCTATGATCATTTAGCTATGGTGGGAGTGCATTTCTGTGATCACTTGGCTATGGGATCGATTGTGACAAAGATGGCACAGGGACAAGAGAGGGTACAGACACCCTATTTCTGTTTGTCGCATTGGAGCTTAGCTATGGAAGGAGAAGAACAAAAGATGCTTCTGAAGTACCAGACTCCACCGTCAGACCCGGTGGGTCCAAACTGGTGCTCTTGTAAACTCGGTTGTCTAGTACGCGAGTAGTCGCTTAAGGATCAAGAGGGGATGGGGATGTTGCACGTTAATGTAACATTCTTACCTCCCTAAAAAGCGCTTTGGTGCTTGGTGTAAAAACTTCTCTTCTTAATACAAAGATACACAAACCTTTTTTCGTATTTGAGAGAAAAAAATGATCGTTTGGCTACGAAATTGCTTGTCAGGTTCCATTGAACAATGAACATAACAATTGGCTCCAAACGACTAATTGATGGTTGTGATGGACAGTTTATGAGATCTGGCAGTTCCTACCAAAATGGACCTAAAGCATGGATCTTCCTCCTTTTTTTTTTTTTTTTAAAAACCCAAGAATTCATACTGTTCATCGACATGAATCAATTACTTAGGGTTTTGGAAGCTTCCATCTTTTTCCCATTTCTGAATCGAAGTTCTTTCAGAGTTAAAGGCGTCCTTCTTAATCGATGTTCTTCTTAATCGATGTTCTTTCAGATTTCAGATAGGCGTTTTATATGTAGTGTCGTCTTCAGAAACAGTTTGTGGTTAGGTTGCAGTGCAGTGTCTTGAAGAATCGGATTCGGAGCCCTGTGTCGGGATTTCAGAAAAAAAGATGCTCACATCAGTAGAAACTAGAGTCCCCAGACCATTTTCAAGAACAGAGAATATATTAAATATGCAAATTCGATTTTGAATTATTTTACAGGACAATCTCTTGACGTATACCACTGAAAATACATCACATGTTCTTGTGTGATTGCACAATCACTTGCAAGATGATCACAACTACAAAATCCTAGAAACAAAAGAAAGTCATCCTCCAGTTCTTAAGGCTGAAGCGATCCAATATATGTTCTCTGTACAGTATAATGTTGTGCATGAAATATACTTGGACGAAAAATACATTATCTGCAACAAGAGATAAATAATTAGATATAGTCAGAAGAAGACTTGAGAAGCAACAAGGAGAAAAGAAACACAGTGCCTTCGTGTTGACATTATTGCCTGAAAAATGCACAGTGAAATGAAATTGGCCATGAAAAAATGCTCAAACTATAATGAAGACATCTTTTTATACAACCACTGGACCGTGGCAAAAAACCATCAAATGCACAAATGCGCTGTATGAAATATAAAAGGGTGCCTCAGTACATGTGTTGAAACTAATTTTTCAGCTACTTTCACTGGAAGTCAGAGAAATAAGTGTTTATTTTCAGGTCAATTGGGATTCAATTAACACATTGCGGGTGTAGAGGTGATACTGTCCCAGTCCTTACACTGAAAGCAATACTTATGTTTTGAGGGAATAAAATATGGTGTTCTTTAGCCTCGGAAGCTTAGTAGCTAACTAATATTAGCTTTTGTAAATAATTTGGACACTTCATTACCAACGCAAATGAAAACTAGAGGTTAATTCCCATCCATTGGATCTGACGATAAACAAGAATAACTGACAATACGATGAATAGAAGATTCCCTAACTGTACCCTTTTATTTTGTCCTCATGACCACACCTGATCACGAGTAAAGGATACCAAAAATCATGTAAGTAGCATTTCAGTACATGATCATGACATCTATTTCCGTTATTTTGGTTTCTCTGGCGAAGGAAAACTATGATCTCTCGTCCAGCTGAACCTAAAAGAGAAATGTAACATTCCACCATTAACACTTCTTCTGCCTCTTTAAGTACTATATTAGACATTAGTACTAAATGATAATCCCAACTAACAAAAACACTTATAATGTCAGGATAAAAACAGAAGAGCTGTGAACAAAAACATGCACATTCCTCCATTACACACACTTGCGCAAGGAAAAGGTTAGCAATAAAGGTCTGAATGATCTGCAAATTTGCTAATCTGCTTAATTCAGAGGTAAGGAAGACCTGACCTGATTACTGACCTAAAATGCAGGAACGAATCAACCACTAAAGCCGGTCGAGTAACTCAGCCGACAACGAATGGGCCGATCTCCCCACTGCGCATACCGCGGGCGACCTCGTTGGCGACGATCAGGCAGGTGGACACCCAGCCGGCGAGCACCGCCCACACCATGTCCACGATGCAGGCCGTGAGCCCCCACGGCATCGTCATCCTTGCTCCCTTTCAGGGCTTTCACCAGCCGCCTCCAAGGAGGCAATTCAACAAACACCGTCGCTGCAAATCGGCAAGCACAACGGAACAACCAGGGACGAGCTGAGGAGGAGATCGATTGAGATCAGACGAATTGACTAACTATTAATGGAGAGCTCACCTCGTATCTTGCCGTCCTGCCGGTACCGTCAGCACGCAAGAATCGATGCAAGTTCCTCCGATTAGCGCCCGTCCTACGGATTCAGCCAGGATCTTACGCACCAGGAATCCGCAAGAAAAATTGCGTCCGCAAGAGATTTGGCTGGATTTCACTGCCTCCTCTGCCACCTAACCCTTGTTCCCCCTTTTTACACCTTCTGTTCTGCAGGCCACGAAAGCTAGGATACGGACAGAGATGATCTTTGCTCTTGCTCTTAAGCCAAGAACCAATCCAACTCCGACACTTACTATTGGCTCGAAATTCCACCTCCACCATGGATTCTTTGATAGAACAATTTTTTTTGTTCACGAGAGAGTTAAATAGAGATGAGGCTTGAAGACTCTTCTCTCCTTTGTTGCTTGCCACATCTTCTCTCTTTGCCGGGTATAACCGTATAGGCAGTTCAGGAAACAACTAGTAGTACTACTGCCACAGAACCAACCGGAGATTGCCACCAAAGAGCTCACACTCTGTCAGGACTCTGAATGCAGATGTTGAAACTTCATTCAATCATTCGTGTATTGGATTGCAGGGTTAATCAGGAGCATTTGGACAGGTCCTGCCTTTTTTTTTGGGTGCACAACACAATCTAATGGTATGTGGTTCACCTGTCAGCACAGGGCAACCGGCTGCCTGAGATGATGAAGTAGCCAAATGTTGCATTTTTTAGCCCCAAAGCTTGGGCTTGGCTGCTTGGGACAAAACCAGCTTGTTCTCAGAACACACAAATACATGACCGACAACTCGCTGATAGTAACGTATTTTCATATATTTTGTAGACTCCATGACCGGTATCATGTCTATTGCTTCTTGTGTACGTGGTGGTGAGTTATACTGAAAAGGGAGGTTGAAAACGGTCGAAAAACTCATATATTGTTTTTCTACTTTTATATTTACTTAGAAAAAACATGCCGTCGTTGCACCGGGCGTACAATTATTGTCATTGTTACCGGTGCATATAAATTTGTCCAAGCGTTTCAACCGGACGCACGTGAGTTGCACCGAGACATACAATGGGTGTTTGGTTGATGATATTTTCTTTTGCATGCAGGCTCATATATGTTGTTTTTTTGTGAGAGAAAAACAATATATTATGACCGATAAACATAGGGATATATAAGTTCAAGCGTGAAGTCTGGTACTCGTGCTAATATAGTTAATCCGGTACTTGTGCTAATATAGTTAACGTGTACTCCTCTACATTCCATGAAGTTTGTCGTTTTTGACTTTTGAACTTCATGTTTAACCATCCGTCTTATTCAAAATATTTATGCAAATAATAAAATAAATTAATTAATATTCAAGTATCTTTATCGATAAAATAAGTCATAAAAAATAAATTATATTTGTATAAAGAATTTAAATAAGACAAATCATGAAAAAAAAGATAAAGCGGAATCTAGGGTGACAAACTCAATGGGAAGGATGGAGTATATGTGTCACAACAGGACATGTTATTAAACCTTACAAGAGACTTGTATCCACCTATTCTGATATTGACAAATATGAAAATCAAACCAAACCAAATCATACATCCGCACGTGCCGAGCCAAAACACATATGAACTTGGGCTCCGCCGGTGAAAGGATAAGACATTGTATAGTGTATTTGCAATAGAAAAAAAATATGAAATGGGTATCGTAAACATAGTAAGAAATAATGGGTTTTATATCTCGTGCATGAATAATTAAATGCAAACTTGCAACTTTATTACTCTCTTACACATGGGACCCATGGTCTATGATTCCTGTTCGAGTGACTCTGTCCTTATCCCTTTGTTTCTTCGTGGCTTCCGCACCCCGTTCTTGGCAGAGCGCCGTGAGGCACACCGCACACCGCAGCGAGGCATGTCTAGGCGAAGCCAGTAGCAAGACGGGCGACGGCGGTGGCGCGTTGGGGCCTGTCACGGGAGCCTCTCTGTTCCCAGATCGAGGAGAAGCGACGGAGCGGCTCTCCACGAGGTGTGTGTGCCGGGCGGGTGGACTACCCTTCCCTTTCCTTTAGAATTTTTGTTCGGTCTGCTAGTTATGTACGGAAGGAAGAGGCGGAAAAAAAAAAAAAAGAGTTGGAAGAGAAAAGAGTCCGGTACAGATACAGATAAAGAAAGGTGAAAGAAAACGGTGGTGAAAAAAAAAGTGGTAGAAATTTTTCATGCTTTAATAGTAGGTATAGAAATACGAACGCGAAGCGAAGCGGTATAGCCGAATCGAAAAGAAAAACGAACACATGATATTTTGAAATCGAACCAATTCGAAGCGGAATCATGTCGAACACGGCCGGAGTACAAAAATTCAATACGAAATATCGACCCACGGCGCACAACGTTAAACATGTGAATGACCAAACTAACAAGTGCATGACTTAGTTTAAGTGCACATAATAGTTAACGAGTGCATGACCATCATCGATCATAGTTCGCAAGTCTCGAAGAAGCAATAAATAGGACAAGAAAATCTAAAGTTCATCGGCATCATTCATCATGTCAGGATCGCTTTCCATGTCACTTGCTTCCTGATTATCCACCTCATTGTTCTCATCCCCTCGTCCTCATCCCCCTCCTTATTATTTTCCTACAAATTTACAAAAGTTAATTAAAATTAGATGTAAGAACTAGTATATTTCATAGGAATAAGTCAGTAAACGCATACCTCAATTTTCAGTTTAGCCAAAACATTAGTCAAAGAATCAACCTCAAGATCACAAACAATTGATCCAATCTTTTTAGAATCTGAAAAAAAAGAAACGAAAAATTCCGCACTCGCGCTCGCGCTCGTGGTGACGGACATGGACTCATGGACTTCTCGCGCCGCGGGAAGGGAGTAGGGACTCGGGAGGGAGTGGAGGGGGGGGTAAACAAATCCGCATCGCACGCAGTATCCACAAGATACAATCAACAGGAAAAGAAGGGAGAAGGGCAAGAGAGGGGGGGGAGTAGAGATGGGTGGAGCGCCGCATCTTGTCGGACTTACCACCGACGGCGATGAGGCTCGCCGCCTTCGTCCGCGCGCAGCACACCGGGAGGGAGGACGACAGGAGGGGAGAGCACCACGGGACCGAGGGAGAGGGGAACATAGGAGGCGGCGAGAGGAGTGAACAGTACCCACACAAACCCTAGCCGGGCGGTGAGGCAGCGCTTATATACGATGGCCAGGGAGAGCCGGGCGGGCCCATGTCCAGCGCAAGATTTAAAGCACTTCGCAGAAGTCGAGGGGAGAAGGCCGGGTGGCCTTCCTCGCCGGGTCGCCTCGAATCGGTACGGCAGGCCGCACCCTCTTCCCCGCCCAGCCGGGCTCCAGAGCTAGAAATGCAATCAAACAAGTGCTATCCGTGCCCAACCTGGCACGGATAGCACTTTATGGACCAACCAAACACACCCTTAGGGTTGTAACTTAGGCTGGGCTGTAGATTTCGCTATGTGCCTGTATGCCTGTAGGCTGTAGGGAATATTGGACTTTGAAAACGGTTTCATTTCGAATACAATATAGAAATGTAGAAAAAGGTCGAAAAGGTCCCCTACCGAATTCCGCACCGTTTTCGAATTTTCCTTCCGAATTTCGCACCGTTTTCGAATTATTCCGAGAAAAGTGAAAACGATCGGATCAAATGTAGTCTATGTGTTGAATTGTTGTACTTATCATATTGCTTCTTGTGTACGTGGTGGTGAGTTATACTGAAAAGGGACTATGTGTTGAATTGTTGTACTTATCAAACAAGAACACAAGATGATTTGAACATGTAGCAGGAAATTTCAAGTTCCAGGGCCATGTCGTGATCTTGCTCTGGTGCATCATGTCATCCACACTGCATTCTTCAACTTTATTCATATTTTTATTATTACAAAGTACTCGGTACTCCTCGTTTTTGTATTTCTACTGTAACTAGTAGGGTTTCGTGTCCCTGCAGTCCGCAAGCACCAACGAAACGACCATGAGAGCCGAAAATTGAGACAGCACAACAGGAACAAGGCATGTACTCTGTACGCATGCTGAATGAGATGACAAACATAAATAAGGCTATAAATAAACTTGCAGAAAACAACCACGATCTATAGGAATTCAAAAAAAAAAAAAAAAAAAAAACACGATCTCTCAGACGAGATGCTTGCCGCTGCCCATGATACAGTGGGAGATGCAGTCGACGACACTATAAGGCTGCACGGTGTCGATGCAAGAGTCGTGTTGGTATGGCTGGGTGCTTCCATCTGCAACATTATACGCTTGGATTTTGTTCTTCATCGTTTTTTCAGCAAAATCAGAGCCCAGGTAGAGAGTATCAGCAGAGATGGAGGAAAAAGCCCCTGCGGGTACAGAGATGCTGCGTCTATGGCCTATGAACACTGCCCGCCCGTTGAAGCTCATGACTGGCACTAGGGCTCCAGCGTCCAAATCCACACGGTACACCCTGTAGTCCATCTTGTACCTTCCACCGTGGGCGTCGGTGTCCACAAGTAGACGGTGCACTAGCATCAACTCCCCGGCATTGTCCAAGAGGTGAACGCTGTCAGACATCCGGCACATGCCGAACGACCGCTTGACGGCCGTCACCAGCCGCGGATCCGAAGTAGAGTTGTCAAGCACCATGACACTAGTGCCCATGGCGCAGTAGAAACGACCGGCGAACGACAAGGTTGCGTCCACGTACCTGTCGTAGACCAGGGTCCAGCGCTGATCGCCAGGCTTGGCGACGGCAATCCCCATGGGGAAACGGAAAAAGATCGCCACTGTGGAGGCGTCGTCTGCATCTGCAATGCCGGCGCTATAAACGCAAAGACGTTCCCCCAACTCACCCCCACCCTGCCTAGATAGCTGCTCCTCTGTCACCAGCGTAGTCGCCGGCGGGAGGTCGGTGAGCCTGCGTGTGAGCGGGTTAAGCAGGCGGACGACCAGGGTGGACCTGTGGATCAGCAGCAGGAGGCCCTCGGGGGTGACCGCGTGCAACGTGTGCTCCGCGAGGTCCGGCAGGTCCGTCCGGATGCACTCGCCGGTGGTGACGTTGAGGAAACGGTGGCAGTGGGGGCCCGCGACGTGGGCCTTGTCGAGCATGATCCATTGCCTGGGGTGGAAGCGGCCGTCCAGGCCGCCTTGAGCGCGCGGGTCCACCGAGCATCGGCGCCACGGCCGGCACACGGCGCGGAAGCGGACGTAGTCGGCGACGTCGTTGGCGAGGACGAGCTGGGCGATCAGGCACGCAGGCCCGTCATCCCCGAGGCTCGCCCAGTCCCGCCGAGCGCTGTGCGCGGTGCGCAGCTTCGCCATATATCCTACTGCGCCGCCGCCGGGCACGTACGGGGACTAAGGAAACTTGTGCTGGCGCGGGGGTAACCTGAGATTGGAGAAGAATCGGTTTTGCCTTGCCGTGCAGATTGGTACCGACTGGTTCCCTGAAAGTTCTGTATCTGCCTACCACATCAACGATGCTCATTGCAGAGCAACACGGCGCGAGGCCGATCTGTATACGAGTTCATGGTTTATTTGATTTGATGATGTTCATAATCGCATAGGTGGGCAATTATTTTGAAAACATAGTAGATTCAATAATTGTTACTCAATCTACTAAATTGGTGGTCTGACGTCTCTAGCTAGGCAGCTAGAGTTCTACACGTGATAGGAAGGAGTTCCCAAACTCGGCCGTAGAATACAAGGCTAATAATCTATACTTATACCTACTAAATAAAAGAGAATTTCTTATCCACCTTTTTTTTTTCATCTTTTTTTTTCACCTTTTTTCTTCTACCTTTTCTCTGCCGTCGGCGTCTTTCTTGTAACCGGACTGTCCACCCTCAAAATGGCAACGGGTACCCGAAACCCGAAGTACCCGACGGGTTTTACCCCGATAAAGATGCTTGGTATGGAATGATTTTTCTACCCGCGAGTGCGTTGTTGGAAGAAATCTTCTACCCATCGCCAGTGCAGCTGGTACGGTGCAGATGGGTGTATGCTACCCATACCCGTCTACCCGTGGGTAATAAATACCCGCATATATCACTAACAATCATAATAAATTTGGCCCATATAACACTAGAATTTGAACCAATTCAACTAAAGTCTACATATATAACACTAGTATTGTTGCTAATTGATGTTAGATTTGCTTTTGTGCACATATATTGACCTAATATTTATTAAATATTTGAATTTATAAAGCATTTCATATGTCATACTCGGGTATGTTCGCTGGTACGGGTTACCCGTCGGGTAAAAATTTACCCGCGGCGGTACGGGTATGGAATGACTTTCCTACCCGCATGCGGATACGGGTAACCCGGCGGGTAAGATTTACTTTGGCGGGTGCATGGTATGCGGGTGGGCACTACCCGCCGGGTATTTACCCGTTGCCATCTTGAGTCCACCCTGCCCCTTTCCTTCTTTTCTTCCGCCTCCCCTCTCCGTATCATCTCTGCTCCTGCCGTACAATATTTTTCGGTCTAGCCTATCCCAAAGTTGGAGACAGATACAACACAGAGGACAGAAGAGGACATAAGGACGAGAAGCTGCGGCATTTCACGAGACGGGGCGATGGCGGCAAGCCTCTGTTGCTCACCTTTTCTCCAATTGGGATTCAACACGACACCATGGCGATGGTGATGGTGTCGTTCTTTTGGCCCATGGTGCGCGGCAAAGGCAGATTGAAAGGTGTCGTCTGTCCTGGCCGTGCGCGGGTGTGCCGCCTCAACCGTTGGCGTCGTGGGCGTCCAGCACGCAGCCATAGCTCTTCTCCGCCGAGTGCCGAACGCCATTACTGCCCACAGGATACTTTGGCACCGCCCGTGCCCTTTGTTGTTCTCTTTGGCGAAACAACAGACGTCGTGGCTGTGGCGGCATCGTGCAATCTGGAGATCTAGGAGATGCCGAGATAGAGCAGTGCGTGCTGGAAGGTGCAGACGGGTGGTGGGCAAGGTGTT
The DNA here is from genome assembly GCA_015847255.1 of Hyparrhenia diplandra. Classification (NCBI taxonomy): domain Eukaryota; kingdom Viridiplantae; phylum Streptophyta; class Magnoliopsida; order Poales; family Poaceae; genus Hyparrhenia; species Hyparrhenia diplandra. The sequence continues at coordinate 201,339 of JADLZK010007698.1, forward strand.
GTCGGTGGCTCGGTGCTTGCTGAGCAACCCATGTCCGTGGGCGGTGGGCGAGATCCCAGGTGAGCGTGAGCGTGCAGAATTGCAGATGTATCGGTGGAGAAGAGCATACATGTGCTTCAACAACAAAAAAGCTAAGGTTCGATTGAACCAGCGTATATGTCTTGTTCTTTCATCGATGAGTAGATTTGCTATGGAAGGACGACATCCTGCAACTCTGCAAGACATACCAGGCCTTGACATATTGGTAAATAGCTACATGCCAACTTGGGTTACATATTTTTGTGTGTTTATTAAAATAATTCACAAGACTTATACTTAAGTGTACCAACACATGAATTTTATAAAATTAGATTTAAGATATATCTACAACCATGCTTATTAGTAAGCAAAGAAAATCATCTATCAAAGTTATAATTGATCGGTTTGATACAAGTTTAATAGGACATTGTCCAATTATTGCTAACATTATCTTCCGTGTCAAACAATTATAACTATCAAATCTATACATATTAATAAGGCTAACCGATCGTCGATCCACGTACCTAGCCGGGACACTACAGAGCCACCCCTCGCGCCCGTGCGGCCACCGGGGACACGCCGGGATGCGAGCGCCACTACAGGGCAGTTCATGGACCCAAGACACGGTAACCGCTAGATATGCAGCAAGCTAGAATGAATAAATCGAAGTTTTCTTTGTTTTTTATCTCTCTTGGCAACGCACGGGCATATTTCCGAGTATATAATATTTCCTAGTTATAGCTTGCTTGTATCTCACATATATTTTATTAGTTTTTGCATCCAAACCGGTTGTAAACTTACAAGTATGCTTCTCCTCTCTCTCCTCGCTTCTCCACCTCAGTACTCTCTCCGTTTCGAATTGTAGTTCACTTTTTTCTAGATACATTGATTTTTTGCTATGCACCTTACATAGCAAAAAAAAAAAAATAGATTAGAAAAGCCAAAGTGAACTACAATTTAAAAACGGAGGGAGTATTTCGCCGGATTACAACCTACTATTATACTTGCTCTTATTATAAGTACCGTATGCAATCCGACTCTGACGCACCTTGAACGCGCCGACTTGAAGCGCCGGAAGCACGTCGGCAGTTCTTCCGTGAGACAACATAGCGTCCAGACTTTGCGCCATTTTGTTTTTGCCCCTTTTCACACCCTTGTGCGCCACCATGAGCATATGAATTTCTCCCTTGCAATTTTGTTTTATGTTGGAAGTTTTTTGGTTGTAGACAAACAAGGTCAGTTAGAAACCGTTTTTGACTCTGTTGGATCGTTTTTGGTGCTTAATTTCTCATATAATAGTGTGCTGATTTAAAATACATTGTTAAGCCCTTTTCAACAATGTATAAATGGAGATTCTTAAAAAAATAATGGATTTAATCCCTGCTTTGCCTGTCTGCTTTGAACATTTCGATTGACATGTTGTTTTCATTAGGTTGCGCCTGATGTTGAGGTTGCGCCTAATGTTGAGCTTTTCCCAGTCCCGGTCATGACAAAGGCTAACAAGATTGGATCACAATGTTTCTAAGACTAGTGATCCGTGTGTTGCATTAATTTATGATGCACATATGTTGGCATTGGCACACAAACCACCAAAGTGAAAAGCTTTTACGACAACTAGAAAAGGCTGTAAACCATTTTTAAAAACTCAAGATTGAGGGGATCACTAATAGGTATATCTAATTTTTCTTTTTCTAGCATCTATACTACACCTATATAGACAAACTCCACCTGGTTAATTCTCTCAACATGCAAGCTATCCACCTCATCATTCTAATATAATAAGATTATCTGCACTCATGTTCCTCTATTTCTTCTTTTCATACATCCTAAGTCATCAAGATTCCCTCATTTTAAAGCACTTTCTCCCGCACCCATGGCTCCTTTATATCTCTACTCTATATCAACCACCATTATCTAAATATATCAATATGAGATCTAGTTTTGAAGGATTTATTGACACGAATTCAATGGTGTAATCGAATTTAATTTCGTGTTTTGGTTTGTGATTTATAACATTTTTAGTTACTTTAAATAGTGGGGCTCACCATTCATCTCTCTCCTACTCTTCTTCACGCGCATAGCTCCGTGGCACTATAGCGCAGTTCCTGGAAGGCTCCTCGCAGGCGCCAGGATTACCAGGCCAGGGACCATCCCGGGTCGTTTCTAGGGTGCCGGTGCAGCCATTTTTTTCACGGTAAAATCAATTCCAGGAATCGTTTACGGGAGCCGCTGCAGACAGTTTAACAGCGACACTAGCTAATTCTCTCGACATGTAAACTATCCACCTCATCATTCCATTAACAGTCGCATTTATGGTCTACTGCACCTGTATTGACAAAACCCCACTAGTTAATTCTCTCAACATGCAAGTTATTCACCTTATCATTCCACTAACAAACCTTATCATTCCACTAACAACCCCACCAGCTAATTCTCTCAACATGCAAACTATCCACCTCATCATTTCACTAACAGTCACATTTATAGTCAATTAGCATTTGCAATTATAATCTACATGCAAGCAAGACACATCATCCACTAGCATTATGCCACGTCATCAACTAACATTAACTTATAACTGTTTATCCCTTTATATAAATAATCTTATTCCAAACCATCAATTTTTTTTTGGCAACGCATGGGGTATTGCTTTCTTGATCTTTGAGACCTTAAGGTTTTGTGTTAGAAATTGTCATTAAATGACTCACATGTTTATATCTTTCTTTCCATCGTCAAATGATCACTAAAAATTTACCTTAAATTCTTGTGGCAACGCCAAGTAGAGAAAATCCACACAGGTATTGCTTTCTTAATCCTTGAGACCTTAAGGTTTTTGTGTTGGAAATTCTCATTAAATAACTCATATGTTTATATCTTTCTTTCCATCATCAAATGATCAACTCACATGTTTATATCTTCTTTTTCCATCATCAAATGATCACTAAAAAACTAACCTTAAATTCCCACGGCAATGCGTCTAGATTTTTGAAGTTACATATATTACTAGAAGACAAACACCAAAGGTATGTTGGATCATTAGCAGGTGAAAGGTCGAGAGATGGGGACTAGAGGGGGGTGAATAGTCTCTTCTAAAACTAATTGTAAAAGCTAACCGAATACAATTGCGGAATTAAACTTATCGGTCTAGCCAAGACTTCACCCCTCTAACTAAGACTCTAAATCACCTCACAAAAGATCCTACACAAGAAGAGTGAGGTGACAAGCCTAGCTTGAGCTCCTAACCAATTCTAATGCAAGGTCACACAAACCTAAGCACTAGTACTTTCAAGCACGGGAGAGCTCCTACATAATTCTAGTAAGCACAAGCACAAAGCCCCTAAGCTCACTAGATGCACAATGGACAAGGCAACACACGCCTAACCCAAAGGCTCAAATTACCTAGCTACACAAGCTAAGCAAAGTAACTAAACAAGCTACACAAGCTAGATAGTTACAACTACTCTACTCAAGCACAAACACAATGTATATATATGAATGTAAGAACAAAGCTTGAGACGAAGAGATTGTAAACCACCGCGAAGTGTGGACACAAGATGACACCGGTGATTTTTTACCGAGGTCTCGGGAAGCTTGCCAACTTCCCCCTACTCCTCGTTGTGTCGACCAACACTTTAGTGGTTCCACGGTTTGACGAATCACCCGGTGATGATTCTCAAGCTTAATGACCAGTGCCAAATCCCACAGCTGGGAGCTCGATCGAGTCCCTCACACAGTGTGAGTCCTCTAGCCAATCCCTCAGAGGGTACCGCGTGAACCCACACACAAGTGTGGTAGCTCAATGACAAGCTCCACTAGAGTTGCTCTTCACGATCCCCGCGAGGTGAGCACGAACCTCTCACAATCTCTTCTTCGGAGCACCGCACAAGCTTCCTTGCGTGCTTCACGAAGTCTCTTACCACCAAGCCGTCTAGGAGGTGGCAACCTCCAAGAGAAACAAGCACACCGGCTTGCAACACGATCACCTAGTGCCAACGAATACGATCTCTCAACGCAACGCACTAGAACTCGATCACTCATTCAATCGGATGAACGATATCAAGCATATGTGAGTGGGAGGGCTCTCAAGCACCACAATACAAGCCACCAAGGCTAGAATGTGCTTCGACAACCGACCAAAGCCGCCACCCCATCTATTTATAGCCACAAGCCAAAATAGAGCCGTTGGGGTGCTTCTGTACGCTACCGACCGGACGCACCGACCGGACTCACCCGGTGAGTCCGGTCGTGAGTCCGGTCATAGAGTCCGGTCACAACCGACACGCCGGGCCCACGGTGGCACCCACCTCCATGCGTCGGTCGAGCACCGGAAGCATCCGATCCAGCGTCCCGCCCCCTGCGTCCGGCCAAAACCGCCTTGAGGGCTCTCGCGAGCGCGCACCCACCGGAGCGCCCCGGTCGTAGCGGCGTGCTTCCGGTCGGTCGCGTCCGGTCACCATTTTCCAAATAAAAAACTTCACCGAAACACCGACACCTTCGGCCGACATGCTACCCATCAAGTATACCAAACTTGAGTACGAGGGATAGCATGTTTTCATCTAACTTGCATCCGCGCAATAGAAAATATGCATCTCATTTTCTCAAAGCGCCGAATCCCGAGCGGTTCCCAAACCCAACTCAACCCGCAATCTCCGCCGCCTTTGTAAATGTGCCAACACCACCAAGTGTACATCACCATGTGCATGTGTGTTAGCATTTTCACAATCATTTCAAAGGACGGGTTAGCTATTAGCACGCCACTCGATCCTAACACATCGCAAAGTTAGATCGCTCAAGTGGCACTAGATGACCGATATGCAAACAAGTTTGCCCTCTTGATAGTACGGCCATCTATCCTAAACCCGGTCATAAACTTCTCTAAGCTCCTCATGACCGGTGAAATGAAATGCCCTATAGGTTATACCTTTGCCTTGCGCAATTCCATTTCGCTCCATCTCCAAGTGTCGATGCAACACATGCACCAACACGATCAAGAATGATATGATCCACTTCATATCATCACATGACCTTCTTGGTCCATCGATCTTGACCTCACTTGCTCTTCACCGTTAAGCGTCGGTCCATCGGCGCCAAGTCCCTCGACTTGCCCTTCACACTTGCAACCGGTCCATCAAGCCAAGCCTTGTCTTGATCTTCACCACCTTGGTCACATGACTCCATGTCATGTCTCATGTGCAATAAGCTCCTTCATTGCATCATCACATGTGAACTAATCTCCCGTGTATATTCTCAATCACACATATTAGTTCACCTAATGTTGACACTTAATTACCAAAAACCACAAGGGACCTTTCAGCAAGGTTAGTACCTTCTCAAATCTATTCTTACCTTAAACGGTAATTTTTGTGTTGTACATTAAGTTCCAAAAATTATCCTCCACAAGTTAGTGACCTATGTTTTCTTTGAAGTTGAAGATCCAAGATTAAGATGGTTTCTTTTCTTTAGTTCATTATTGAAAATATTTTTAAATTCCTTTTAGCTAGATTAAATTTACTTTGCATACCTGTAACAAAACGCGGGGAATTCAACTAGTTCCTTTCGTTGTTAATACATGGTTTTAAATAAGTAACTTTTTTGGATTTGCCTATTTATGCATTTGTGTCATTAGGTGCAGATTTTTTAATTTGATTTAGCAACGACCAAAAATTTTACCAGCGGTACACAGTACCAAACATATAAAAGAAGTAAAAACTCTTTCCTTGAAAAGTCAAGAGGAAAGAGATGAAATTGCATTAGAGCATGACACTTCGGGTGGTACATACTATTGTCAAGAATCTACCAAAGTTTTTGTACGGTCTAGATGTCATACTAGAGGGGCGAATAGTCCTTTCTAAAACTAATTTTGCCGACTAACCGAAACAAATGCGGAATTGAAACTATTCACTTAGCCAAGACCTATTGCAATTCAAATCAATTCTATTGCTAGGTCACACAAACCTATACACTAGCACTGGGGAGCTCCTACACAATTCTAGTGAGCAACATCACAAAGTGAACCTAAGTTCACTAGATGCACAATGGACAAGGCTACACAAGCTTAACCCAAAAGCTTAAATTTACCTGTTTACACAAACTAAGCAAAGCAACTAAAGAAAGCTACACAAGCTAGTTAGTTACAAGAACACTACTTCTTCCTACACAAGCACAAGATATATAAGAATGTGAAGACAAGTTTTGTGATCGTAAGATGCAAACCCACGAGAAAGATAAGACAATGTTGACATGATAATTTTTTTACCGAGTTATCGTGAAGCTTGCCAACTTTCCCTGAATCCTCGTTGTGGCGATCAACACCTTGATGGTTCTTGGGCAAGGCTCACCAAGACACCACTCGCAAGTGTGGTAATTTAATGACACCCTCTAGTAGTGTTGATCTTCACGATCCCGCGCGAGATGAGCACGAACATTTCACAAATCCTCCTTGAGTCTTGTGCAATCCCCTTGGCGTGCTTCATGGAGTCTCTTGTCACCAAGGAGGTGGCAACCTCCAAGAGTAACAAGCACACCGGATCACAACTCAATCCCCTAGTGCCACACGATGCGATCTCCCAACACAACGCACTAGAATCGCTCTTCTCACTCAATCGGATGAACTCTATCAAGCATGAGTGAGTTAAAGGGCTCTCAAGCACCACCACACAAGCCACCAAGCTAGAGTGTGCTCAGCAGCCGGCCAAAGCCATCCATGGGGTTATATAGCCCAACCACCGAAAAGAGTTGTTGCTCCACAACAGCCAGCTGCGGCGACACCGGATGCACCCATCAGACGTGCACCTCTGAGCGTCCAATGCATGGATGAAGTCCATGTGCCCGCTCCTTCAAACCTCAGTCATTCAGTTCCAACGACTAGCAACTTCCGCGCGCAAGTTAGTGACACATCGGGCGCATTGATGACTTCGCATAGGACATGCCAATGCACCCTATCAACAACCGCTCTCCACAATGCCACATCGAATGCATCGTTGTGCTTACGCATGCTCCTCTCGGCGTCACATCGGATACACTGCTCCATCGTGTTGGTGTCACCCAACGTGAGTCCGATGCGAGTCTAGTAATGTCCCGGAGGCAAAACTCACATCGGACGCGCCGATGTGCCACTCCAACCCTGTCCCCTTAGCCACACCAACATCGGACGCACCAAACCCAGCGTCCAATGCAACACCCAAGGCTCTTTCTTCCCCTTTTTCTCAACTCCTTTGCAAATGTGCCAACACCACCAAGTGAACAACTCCATGTGCTTGTGTGTTAATATTTTCACAACCATTTTCAAACGATTTTCACTTGTTCTCACCACACCACTCGATCCTAGCAACATCGCAATGTTAGATCACTCAAGTAGCACTACATAAACGACATGCAAACAAGTTTGCTTCTCTTGATAGTACGACTATCTATCCTAACCCCGACCATCAACTTCTCTACACACTTATAACCGATGAAATGAAATTCCCTAGGTTATATCTTTGCCTTGCGCATTTCTATTCCACTCTATCTCCTCCAAATGTCGATGCAACACATGCACCAACACGGTCAAGAATGATATGATCCATTTCATATGATCATATGGACCTATTGGTTCATGGATCTTGACCTCACTTGTTTTTCACGTTGCATCGATCCATCGACGCCATGGCTTGCCCGAGCTTCACAGCCTCATGGTCCATCATTTCCAAGTATTGACTTACCCTTCACACTTGCTTAGGCCCATCAAACAAAACCTCATATTGTTCGTCTCCACCTTGGTCACATGACTCCATGTCATGTCTCATATGAAATAAACTCTTTCATTGCATCATCATGTGTGAACTAAACTCTTGTGTATTCTCATAATCACAAATTATTAGTTCACTAATGTTGTCACTTTCGATTACCAAAACCAAACAAGGACCTTTCAATTGCACAAGTCGTTTGCGAGTCGATAATAAAGACAACTTTTAATTTCTCACAAAATATAGAAAATTCAGATCACTTTGCTATGTTAATCATTTACAATTTTGTAGACATGTAATCCGGTAGCTCGTAGAAAAATTGGCTACTCTTTTGCTCTTGTGCGTCCTCCTGGACATCATGTTGGTTGGAATTGACCACCAGGAGGACTTTGCTTGCTAAATAATATTGCGGTTGGAGCAACACATTTTCTTGAACATTATGTATGTATATATTTGTTTCTTAGACCCTTTATACATCGTACATTATAATATATGTATGGATAGTTTTTATTTTTATTTTATTATTACAACTCGTGCAAAAAAATTATATTAGATTGGGATATCGGGAACACCAATGGGAATGCTTGATGGAGAGTCCAAAAAAAACTTTTACCATGATAGGACATCGATCATTTGGGTCCTAGGCGAGATGATAGGAGGAAGATGGGTCTTCTAGCTGCGTGTTTGCTGGGTCATGAGCTCGGGGCCTTATCACTTCTAATGGATTGGTGGGGTCACCCTAATTTCCCTTATTTTTGTTAGTGATTACACACCTTTGCTTTAGTTTTATCAATTAGTGATTCTACGTTAGAGTAATCTTTATGTATCTTAGTTTATTTATTTGTTAGAGTCTATTGTTTGTAGCTTCTTTTAGAGTGAGTCAAGTCTATCTCTTAGCTTCTTTTTTTTTGGCATGCAACAATCTGTTGGTCATGGCGCTAGTGTTGGTTTTGCCACCAAAATGAGGAAGCAAAGGAGAGAGAACTAAAGAGAGCCAAGCAAGTGATTAGAAAAAGGCCCTCTCCACTTTTATAGAGGAGGTGAGAGGGAAGGGTTTCAGTATTTTCCCTTCTAGATAGGACTTTACAAAAGACCCCTTAGAGGCTTCAAATGGGATGCAACCTTAGGTAACCTATAGACACCAAGTGTACACTATCAATTACTACTCTAATCAAACATTCAAGACTAGGTTACTCGATGTTAGCGAAGATCCCATGCTAAAGGTAAGTTAATTAAGCTAGGATAGACTATGTTGCAACTATACAACTTTAGTGTACAACTAGATTTCGAAAACTAGAGCAAATTAGTAGTAGCAAGTAATTTCTGAAAGTAAAAAGAAGATAATTGGATTAATGATTCAAAGCCATATAAGGATAAAGCTCATTACAAGAGTTATGCCAAACTTAGAATACAATTCTAGGACCTTGAGGGAAGCTCAACTCGACTCTAATTTCCAACTACACTATCCTAAATACTAAGCTAACTATGAGTGGAACTAAAGATTTTTTATATCATTTATCCTATTATTTTTGAGAATTGGCACAACCAAAGATGGAACTCGGGGCCAACAGGGTCGCGGCCCCTGAGCGGCCAGTAGGCGAGTAGCAGGTTTGCACTTCTACAGGCTCAAGAGCAGCCACATGCATCACCCTAGCAAGGAAAGCATAGTTTACATTCCCAAATTAAATACTTGTTTTCATAATTATTACTATTCCTACTTTTAAATTGGTACTTCCTCCCCCAAATTGTAAGTCGTTTGACTTTTTTCGACACCAAGTTTGACCATTCGTCTTATTCAAAAAATTTGTACAGAAATAGTCAAATTAAAGTTATTCTTGAAGAATTTTTATTAATAAAACAAGCTACGATAAAATATGTGATATTTTGCAAAAAAATTTTGAATAAAACGAGCGGTCAAAGTTAGTACCAAAAAAGTCAAACGACTTACAATTTGGAATGGAGGAAGTACTAGTTTTGTTTTGTACGCTAGTTTACTATTCCTTATATTTTCTAGACGCACAGAATCTTTTTCAAGACAAGGCAGACCGAGGCTAAAATGAAAGAAAAAAATTTCTCTTGGCCTCTTTTCTTAAAGAGTCATTTTTGTGTGTTGTCGTAGGAAGTAAATTATTATTAGGTGGATACACACACACCAAAATATGGTCATGTTACCCATATTTGTTAGCTTAGTGCACCCCCCCCCTTTATCATTTAGCTGGTTCCGTCACTAGGCACAACATTTATAACGATGTGTAGTGTGAGGTTTTGGTACTAGGCCTAGGTTGGTGACCTAAGGAAGTGTGTTCAACCCTCTAATTCACCACTACAACCACTATAGGGTGTGGATGCATTTATATGGTTGTTTTTGACCTATTTATATGGTGGTTGGAAGATATAACTATTGGTTGGCACCTTGGACACTCTGGAGCCAGGTAGCCAGACCTAAGGTTGGTTGGCTGACGTCCTACATACTCTAATGTGCATATTTTTCCATGTGTATCTTGTGTAGATGCTTGTGGTAATGTGAAGTGTTTAGGTTTGCGTTTAATTTCATTGAGTGAAAGTGGGACACTCTTGATCTATACATCATCCCATCGTGTCCACATAAACTTAATCGACATTGACACAATGATCCATGATGATTTGCATTGGTCACCTTGCATGTAACCAAAGTTGAGGATCATTGGGCCAGGGGCAGGTCGGTCGACCTAACTTGCACCAATTTTTTTCATTTTGTTCTTGAGATTCAACATGCAACAAAACTTGATAGAACTATGTTAGTAATAAAGAATATGCATACAATATAGTTTTACCTCTCATACCGATGAATGTTGGTGGTCTAAGTGTATAGAATATTTTTTGCATTAGTGAGCACCAACATTCATCCATGTTTCTAAGGACACTGCTTTTACAGTCTAACATGACATCAATGGCTTGTTCCACTTCAATGAACTCCATCATGTCATCTACCTAGAATCTTGTCAGTGCAATCTCTTTCTAAAGAAGCTCGCTCATGCTCTACATTTGCACCACTCAAGATTGGTATCATAGATTGGAGTGAGATATAGAATTGGGTAACAGTGCCAACCTTTTTTTTTTACCGAAGCCTCCTACCCATTTTTTATTTTTCAGTTAAATGAAAGAATGTTATGTGCAAAGAAGAAAGACAAAATTACAAGGCATCAATGCCCAAAGAAAAGCAGAACATCATCTTTCTATAAAGCTATATCTCTCCAAATAGACAGTGCCAACCTTAAGAAGATATTAATATTTAAGCTTTATAATTGTTGTTAACTCTAAAGGAATCTCAAAGACAGTAAAATAGTGTCATTTGTCCTACACTAAACACCCCCTCCACCCGCTATTCAAGATATTTTAATTTCTTATAAAATATGCGGCAATATTTTTTGTTATAAAAATAATCCTGCAAATATATAGAGTAGCATCAACTTAGATAGATTATATGTTATGTATAGTATAATTTTAGTAACCAGCTGTTAATATCGTTAATTTACGAGTCATTATGGGAATAACTATTAGAATTGATAAACATTGCATCGTACATATATGTGTACTTGATCTAATTGATGGCACAACTTGTATATTTACCTCGGTTAGTTTTAACTTATTAATATCGATAGAACTGGATAAGATACAACACATTTATGCTTACTTTTGGGGGATATTTATTTTTTAATGTAGAAGTGGTAATTTAGATGCAAATTTAAGGTTATATATATAGACTATCAATCATCATAATAGGTGGGTAATTAAATAGATTACAAATTTAGAGTTACTTCATATTATGTTTCATATCATAATTCCTCGCAAAAAAAAAAAAATGTTTCATATCATAATAGCATAGGTGGGTACTGGGTTGTTTATACATAGTTCAGGGTTTATCTGATGTTATTTTTCGTAATTGCATAGGTTGGTAATTATTTTAAACATAATAGATTCAATGGTTGTTATTATCAATTGTGATTAGAATCTTACTACTAAATTGATAGGTCTGAGCTCTCTAGTTAGAGTTCTACACGTGCTCGGTTTGGAGTTCCCAAGCTCTGGAAAGATCGGGCGCGTAGAGAGGTGGGGAACTTATACCGTGTCGACCGTCCGATGCATCATGAACAAACCTTTGAAACGCCGGAAGCCGTCGGCAGTTCTTCCCTGAAACAGGATAGGGACCGGACTGGATCTGCGCTTTGCCCCTTTTTACTTCCGAGGAAATCTCTGCCGGCTCCGTTTTCTCCTCCCGCATTTTCGAGGGTGTTGCTATTGAACCGGATGGCGAAACACTCGAGATCATCATCCGACGAGCAGAGTCCTCTCGCGGTGCCAAGCGGCGCGCAAGCGTCGCAACCAAGCCGCCACCATGCGCCCTTGCCTCAACACCTCCACCCTGGGCGGACCTGACTTACGGACCGGTGGGAGTCATCGCCGAGTGCGCGCTTGCAAATGACGTGTCGGACTACGTGAGCTTCCTGGCCGTGTGCCGCGCGTGGCGGCGGGGCACCCCTCCGCCTCGATCGCCGCACGGGTGGCTGGCCGACCGCCGTTTCTTCCCGCACCGGTGGATCATGCTCCGCGAGGCCGCGCCGCCCGGCCCCGGCCGACACCGACGGCGCTTCCTCAACGTCTGCACGGGCCGGTGCGTCCAGACGGAGCTCCCGGAGCTCGACGGGCACTACCTGCTCGGCGCCACTACGGAGGGCCTCCTCGCGCTGGTCGACGAGTCCACCTACGTGGTCCGCCTGTTGAACCCGGTCACGCGACAGCTCGCCGAGCTCCCCACGCTGGCCCCGCTGCTGCCGCCGGAGACGCACGCGAAGGTCAAATACGGCCTCGCGTACCCGTACGCGCTCGAGATCACGGGCCTCGGGCTCGTCGGCGACGGCGACGGTTCCACGCTCGCGATCAGTTTCTCTACCCCAAGGATGCTCGTCGTCGCCAGGCCGGGCGACGGCCACTGGACGCTGGTGGACAGCCAGCAACGGTTCTACTCAGCCATGTCGTTCTCTGGCCGCTTCTACTGTGCCAGTGTCGACGCCGGAGCCGTCATGGCGTTGGAGTTGGCGGCAACAACGACCACTGAGACGTGGGACCAACCACAGGCGCCGCCACGGCTGGTGGAGGTCGCCGCGAAAACTTTTAGGCTGTCTGCGATGTGCAGGGACACAATGCACCTGGTGGATTGCGACGGGAGGCTGCTGCTGCTGCTCCGCAGGTGGCTACAGAAGCGAGGGGAGGACCGTTGGATCGGGGGATACAAGGCATACGCGGTAAACCTCGCCGCGCGGAAGACGGTGCCCATCCGTGGCCTCCCCGGGCGGCGCGCCGTGTTCCTAGGCGAAACACGGGCGCTGTCCGTTCCTCCGCGCGTGTTCCCGTCGATCCATGCAAACAAGGTCTATAATGCCGCCGACAGCTGGGAGATGTCTGAGAATGGAATTAGTTCGTACTGTCTTCTCACCCGAAGGACTGAACATTGCAAAACACGATCAAGAAACGTTAGGCCACGAAGGAATGATGATGAGGAGGAGGAGGATAATGGGTGGACGCGACCATGTGGTATCCGTGACTATCTTTCCTGGTACGTCTCTGGTGCGCGCCGCCAGGACCCCACCCTCTCGTCGTCCACCTCCGCCCTCCCGGCGTGCGGCGGCGGCGGCGGCCCCCTCGCAGTGCTCAAAAAAAGGTGCCGCTGCGACCTACCACCTCTTTCTCCGCCTCCCTAGTGCTCTCCGGCGACTGGTCGGCCGGTGCCCGGTTTTCGTCCCCCTCTCGTGCGGATCTGGCCTCCCTTCCTTGGATCCGCGGGGGGGGGCGGGCGGCCGGCGGATTCCGCCCCTTCCCGGGCCTGGCCCGCGGCCCCCGGGAGTGGATCTCGCCTCCTAGCACCCCGTGGTGGCCGGATCTGCTTGGTGCAGGGCCGGCGGTGCCCGGCGGATTTCGCCCTTCCCGGGGCGGTCTGGCGCCTGGGGAGTGGATCTCCCTCCCGGTGCCATGTGGTAGCCCCTGGGCCGGATCCGCCCCGACCTCGGCTTTGTGGTGGCCGGTGGTGGTCCGGTGCGGCGGTGGCCCCTCTCGCGCGCTTCACCGGCGTGGCCTACCATCTTGCGCGCCTGGCCGATTCCGCCCGGATTTCAACACGACCGATCTGTGGCAACCGGTGGCCCTAGACTCGGGGCTAGTGCGGGGCGGGCGGCGCTTTGGGTGGCATGGCCATGTGTACGCCCGTCCTACATCGTGGTGGTGCGGGCGATCGTTACGGCAAGCGCGCCTTCGACGCCATGGTGGCGTGGATGGTGTCGACCGGGCCCGGGCTTGGCGGGCTGCCCACGCGTTTTACGCTACTGTAATAGCTAAAAATGTATTTTGGGCCACGTTCGGGCCAAGAAAAATTTTCTTGGACTTCAAAATCTCTCGCCCGGGCCCCGTCAAGAAGATTCGCGGGCGGGCCAAAACCCATCGAGGCTTGGGCCAGGCCCGCGGGCCGGGCTAGTTTTGCTCAGGTATATCGAAAGTACCAGCTGCAAACCGAATACCGCGGCACTCGCGGACTCCCACAAACCGGAGAAGGGGATCGGGGCGACTTTACAATTATAACGCTTTTTTTTTAGTAGTGATGGCAGATGATAGATACGGAGACAAACCTGCTGCACACAAATACAACAAGTGGTCTAGCAAGTAGCAATCATAGTACAAAACGAACTAATCTTATATTTAAGATGTCTTTATCATTCTCGTTTGTTTTCTCTTTACAACTATGTCCATCCCCTTTAATTTGTTGAACTTGTCTAACGTGTAGATTCATGCTCTTTCTCTATCTCTCACATCGTACTCCATTTTGGCATTTATACTTCTTGATATAGTCAGTCTCCTATATAAGTATAATACTACACTACGCGGGGCTCGTCCTCTTCCTCCTCCACCACCCCGTGGCTTGACTGTGCAGCTCCACCGAATCAACCTTGCATTGCTTCTTCCCCCTTGGGGTGAGACAAAGAACCTAGGAAGAGACACGAGACACTACTATATACACACTGAAACAATTTTCTATAGACACGCACTCGCCTCGTTTTTGATCAGAGGCCCTTCGTCTTCCTCGTCATGGAGCCAACAGCAGCTGCGGCGGACGCCGTAAAGAAGCCAACTAGAGCGATGATCAGCAAGGCGTTGTTGTCATCGTGGGCATTGAGACGGCGATGCTGCCACTGGGCATGATTCTTGTGCAGGTGTTCACGATGGTGACGCTGCTCATCTGCAAGATAGCACTCAACGCCGGCATGCGCCCCTTCGTCTTCCTCGTCTACCGTAACCTCATTGCCGCCGCCGCCATCGCGCCCCTTGCCCTCATCTTTGAAAGGTGCGCACTCCCACGTACAGCTGCGTCATTTTCTTGTGCTACGTAGGTGCTTGAATTATTCTCCGTTTCCGCCGTTGTTTCAATTCGATATATATGATGATATCATATGCCTGTACTTTTGTTTCAGTTTTTAGTTACCATCAGCATCATTTTCACTGTGGATGATCACTGATTACGTGGTTAACCCTGATGTAAACCAAAAAGTAGACGAAAAAAAATGGATACTGCCGCAGTCCCACTTCTTGTGAGTTGTGACAAAACAATAAAAGACGTTACCTCTAGTAATAAGGTCAGTTCCAGTGGAGAGGTCTCATGTATTAGTTTTTCAAGAGTCACGTACTTGTACTAGAAAAAGACAAGTTTATTGTTCATAAATCTTACTTCATAATTAACAAATCACATATCAATGACAAAGTCGTCAGATTATTTTAAGTTATATATCGGTACTCGATGTCGAATTTTGTAGGCTATTATTGTAAACAAGTTTATATATTTTGACTAAAAATTTATTTCCTATCAATATCCACAATTGATTTTTTAAGCCCTCGTTGTTTTATAAAATGATATTACTCACTTCATTCTGATTTCCAAGACATTTTTTGTTTCTCTGTATATATTATTTTATATATATATATATCTAGACATATCGCTAAGCATATATCAAAAGGTATGTATCTAAAAAAACTAAAGTGTCTTACAATATGGAATGGATGGAGTACTGAATATGCAATTCAACAATGTGGGGGTCCAACCTACAACGACTGCCTATTCCATTTAGGAATTAAGAGTAGCCTACCTTTTAAATTTAGGTTCTTGCCCCTTTTTTGAAGTGCAATGGTGATTTTGCCTCTCATTTTTTTTTAACTTTATGATTTTGCCCTTTACTACTTGCAAGTCAACTCTTTTTTGCCCTGGTCAACATAAATTTGCCCCCTGTTTTGACCGTTGACTAGGGGCAAAATCGTGTTGACTTGCTGGGGTAGTGAAGGGCAAAATCACAAAGTTAAAAACCTGAGGGCAAAATCATAAAGTCACATCAAAGTAGGGGTACAAACCTTAAGCCCCTTTTTAATAAAAAAGAAATTATATAAAATTGAACCATGATGAAGTAAACATAAGAGTTCAACTTAATGCTTTCTTCATTCTAAATTACAAGATTCTTTGTTTTTGGACACATAATTGTATTATACACTTAGAAATATTCAGTGTATATGGGTGGGATTGGGATTCGATTTTTTTTTTTTATCAGCGTGCAAAGATCTTTTTAAAGAAAAACTCGGGGTGTCTTACCCCATAAAACAATAATGTATCTATAAAATCCAAAACATCGTATAATGTAGGATGGAGGGTTACATTGACAAAAACATAACAACAACTAATAATAATAACAAAATCTGAAAGCTAAAATAAAGTCTATGATGTCAGATTAAGGGATGAGAGACAAGTGCTTACATATGCTTACATAACTGACAGTGGCTGCTGCTTGCTGACTCACAAATCTCCTCACAAGCCAAAGGCGACTACAACAGTTGCAACTTGCATACAACATTTGCAACTTCCTGCGGATCTCAAACTGTTCACTTCTCGTATTACCCACCGCTGCACTTGAGGTTCGACGAGATGGGAAAAACTCAGAGCAATTTTGTCTGTGTTTTGACTTTCCGGAGTATGCTAGTATATATGGATCAGTAACAACACCCTGAAGAAATACAGCAGGTGTTGCTGACTGCAAACCCGGAACTGCCTAGTGGGAGTGGGTGACAGAAGAAATGGTACTAATGTATCTCTCTATCAAAAGTATCATCATCACCACGTCTCACGGTCGCACAAACGCCCTTCTCGCTTGCTGGAGGAGGCTATGAGATCACCGTCGCTGACTGAGTTCACCTCTGCTTACATAATGGGACGGGCAATCATCATCATTCAGACATTCAGTAACTCTGTTCGAACGGCCGAATTGGCTGTATCAGCACCAATTGTGTTATGGATGCCCTTAATAATTACAGTATAATATATATACCCCAATGGACAATGGTACGATAAATAACAAATTGACCCATTGGCCTGTTTCCTAAAGAATAATAATGTAGTGTACTTTTCAGCATCTTGTTGCGGTTAAATTTTCATCCCTAAACTCTAGTACTAGTAGTACTAGAAACCTTTCGTCCTTTCAAGTTAAAACCATTCTGATTTCGGTCATCTCTGGGTTGCTATTCACACATGGTTTGCTGATTGGGACCCACTTTGATGAAACATAATTGAGCTTTGAAATTTCTTATCATGTCCATGTGTGTTGCAGGGAAATGTTTAAAAGGGTGAGCTTGGATATATTGGGTTGGGTTTTTGTAAATGCAACATTCGGGTGAGAACTATATCTAACATGGTCAACCTCTCTGAAGTGTCTTATTTCTGTGAAAACTCAACTTTTACATTATAGATAGATAGATTGTTATGGAAATTTTTGGACCTACACTTACAATCTTACATGCATATCCCCATGTAGAATCGTCCTGGCAATGGGGTTGTACTACTACGGCCTACGTGCCACCAGCGCTGCCTATTCGGTCAACTTCCTGAACCTGATTCCCATTGTCACCTTCATCATCGCTATCATGCTCCGGTGTGGTATTCAATCAAATATGACCATGTGATTTATTTATTTATATATATGACCGAAGTCAGCAAGGGAAGCCCCGGCCTATATTTTTAAATTTTTAATAATGCAGACCTGTTTAAATTCGCTCCAACTATATATTTATTTATATATAGTTGCGACCGTTACTGACATACATCTGGTTCCATTCCAGGGCCGAGAAGCTGGTGCTCTCAAAGTGGCCTGGCAAGATGAAACTCCTAGGCACACTTATGTGCGTCTGTGGAGCTATGGTCATCAGCCTGTTCAAAGGACGGCGGCTGCACCTGTCGTCGACGCACCTGCTGAAATACCCTTCGGCAACAAGCCCCACTGCCCTACACCACAGCATGGTCAACGGTACATTGTTATTGTGCGGCAGCTGCCTGAGCTATGCGTTATGGTTCATCGTGCAGGTGCCAGTTTATTTTAGCCTGGAAATCTTCGTATATCCTGATCTTCAGCTCACTAGTTATTTCTGAAGAATTGATATGTTTCCCATGGAACCCATGTATATACAGGCTAGAGTTGCGAAGGTATTCCCGTCGAAGTACCTGATGACAACACTGACATGCCTGCTGGGAAGCCTGCAGTCCTTAGTAGTCGGCCTCTTCCTCGGCCACAGCAGAGCTGAATGGAAGCTCAACTGGGACTTGCAGCTTCTGACCATCGTCTACTCGGTGATTAGCCAGAATTCAGTACCATTTGCGCATCTGTTCACCCTAATATCTTGTGTGGTGGTGTTTCATGTCGCCAGGGAGTGTTCAACACGGGCGTCACGTACGTGCTCGTCTCGTGGGCGATCAGTCGGCGTGGGCCGATCTATCCCTCCATGTTCAGCCCCCTGCTGTTGATATTAACCACAGTGATGGACTCGCTGATGCTTGGCACCAACATCTATCTGGGGAGGTGAGCTAGCTCTTGCCTTTTCAACTGAACTTTGGGGAAAAAAAAAAAAAAAAGCCTCCTCTGAAACATTTCATGAAGAAGAAATTCAAATAACCACACAGATTCATAAAAAAAAAAAAAAGACCACAAATCCCTACTATCAAATAGCATAGCGAGTGATCTTATTTCTGAGAACTCCCGACCTATATATGTCACACAACAGCTCCGTCTAGCTACGCGCATATCCTCCTAGCTCTTGATCTGAATGTATGTGAGATAAGCACTTCATCGTTCTGTTTCTCACACTACAGGAAACTGGTCCTTCGAGAAAACGGTCGGCGAGGCTTCGCCGACCGTGGTGGTCGGCGAAGACGGTCGGGCAATTATTGGTCGGCGTAGGCGATTCGCCGACCGCCCAAAAATACCACCCGTCGGCGTATCCGCCGCCCCACCAAAAACGGTCGGCGAAGAAAAGTTGCCGTTAACGGGCGCGAAGTGGGCGGCCGTTCGCCCGTCTTCGCCCGACCGCCTTGTCTGTCGGCGGTCGGCGAAGGTATTTTCATTTTTTCTCTTCGCCCGACCGTTCGCCCTAGGTGGGCGGTCGGCAAAGGTGTTTTAAATTTTTTTTAACAATTTCTTCGCCCGACGACCTCCCATATAGATGCTCGGCGAAGCTTTTTTTTTTTTTTTTTTTGGAAAAACCGCCCGACCGCCCACCTGTCATGGTGCTCGGCGAAGGTGCCAGCTTCGCCGACGGCGCGTGGCAATAGCGGTCGGCGAAGCTGGAAATGTGTCCGGTCGCCTTTTCCCTTCCCAGCTTCGCCGACCGCAATTGCAAAAGCGGTCGGCGAAGGCTCTTCGCCGAGCACTGCGCTTCGGCGAAGCCCCTGAAAAAAATGTTATTTTTTTTTGTTTTCGCTTTTCCCTTTGACAAACAAACACATGTATATGTTTTGGTAATCAATCTTTCGATGAGATAGATTTACTATTCAACAAAAAGAATCAATACCAAGAGTAATTATATTGTTAATTACATAGCAACATACACTTAAGAAGTTGAAACTGGATCTACATTGCGTACTGCCCTAGTTCGGTGCCACCAGGCACACCGGCCAACCAAAGCAACTGCCTCAGCCCAGCCATTTACCGTCTAAACAAGTACTATGTCCTATCTCCTTTCGACCTTGTTAACCTGTTCGTCCTCCGATCACATCTGGCACACAAATAAACCCGAAACCCTTAGTAGCAGTCCCAATGTGTTGATAGCAACAAATAAAAAAAAAATGTGTTGCTTGTTGTCAAAAAAAAAAAAAAGTGTTGCTGCACAGAACAAGTTACACAGATGCTAAACTTAGCAGGAACTGCAACAAGTGTGTTGATTGGGATCCTCGTCGTGCTGCGGCTTTGGCGTCAGTTTGAATTAACAGGAATTCAAGAAGCGAGGAAAGAAAACTGGATCATGGCAAAGAAACTCACCATGATCATTCCAGCCCCGTGCAAGTCCAACTTCCTATAAGACAAGTTTAGTAGTATCTGCCAGTAAAATAGATTCATTTAATTTCGATCTTAGAAGAAGCATAAAGAAAATGTAATATTTTATAATTGAATAGTGTACACGCTACGGCTTCATTTTTAGGGATGCACATGAAAACAATCAAACGATGACAATTTTCCATAGTTCAAGTCTCACACAATTGTTCTGTGCCTTCCTCCATTTCAGATTGTTCTCTTTTGACCCTCTCACTTCATGAGCCAAACATCCTCTCGCTTCAGGTGAGCAAGCAGACAGCCTACATGAGGTGCAGCTAGTGTACACTAATGAAAATGCTATAGTGAAGTATCCAATTTCTTCAACACAAAAGCAAGCGCAGTCAGTGTAATAGAATTATGTCCACGCGAAGCAGTAATGTGATAGCACTTAGCTTTAGTTGCATCGTTCACCTTGGTATGGCTGTAGACGGCAGAGATACAGAACTGGGGCTTTTGATTGAACATATGGTCGGCCGGCGGAGCAGGCAGAGCAGGGAAATCCATATTTCCCTTGCCGAGCATTCATCTGCTCCGAGGAGCGGCGGCTTCACGTGCTACAAATCGAACAACTCAAGGGTCGCAAATCCAAAGTTAGAGGTTGTATTAGAACTCACCGTGGGGCTACCAGCAGGGGATGGAAACATCGGTTTCATGCACTCCTCGGAGATGACCTCGACGGGGCGCCAGGTCGCGCAGCCATGGAGGACGGGAGGCCACGCGAGCACAGAAGTGCACCCCTTGACCCCTTGCAGGCTCACGTGCTGGGAGAGGCGGAGGCGCGCGGCTCGTGGACGTGGTGGCGTGGAGCGGTGAGCGATAGCGTGACCAGCGTCCTCGCATCCCGGCGTCCCAGCTGCCGCGTCCGGCGCCGGGGTCGGGGCCGGGCGGCCGTGGCCGGCGGGGGCCGGGGTCGGGGAGGCGCGGGCGGCTCCGGTCGGGCGGCGGCCGGGGTCGGGGCGGCGCCGGCGGCTCCGGGCGGGCGGCGGCCAGGGTCGGGGCGGGCGCCGGCGGCTCCGGGCGGCGGCGGCGGCGGGGGGCCGGACGCGTGTGTCTGTGTGTGTGTTGTGTCTGAGCGCGTGGGTGTGTGCGAGCTGAGAGTGGGGTGAGCTGAGTGGGGTGGGTTTTGGGTTTTATTTTTTTTATTTTTTTTATTCTTCGCCGACCGCCAGATCTGGGGGCGGTCGGCGAAATCCGGTCTTTGCCGACGGCCCAGATCCGGCGGTCGGCAAATCTCCTTTCACTTTTTTTTTTTTTTAAAAAAAATCGACATGATATTTCTTCGCCGACCCAGAGATCGGCGGTCGGCAAAGATTTTGGCCTTTTTTGGGCGGGGACGCGCGGGATATTCTTTTTTTATTTTATTTTATAACACATGAGCGCGCTGGTTTTGGGCTTCGCCGACCGCCCTATGACGCGGCGGTCGGCGAAAGACGACTTCGCCGACACCCTGGGCCCAGGCTGTCGGCGAAGAAGGCTTCGCCGAGGGCTTATCCGTGCTCGGCAAAGAAAAAAATTTTTTTTTGGATTTTTTACTTCAAAATTTTTTTCTGTAGCTTAGATAGAGTGTTTACAAGTACATGTCAAAAATTGGGACATTTTTTCGCACATTTTACTATTTTTAATACTTTTCTTCTTTTACTTGAATATTTTTTCCCACCTAAAAATTTGAACTGCAGGTCCTTAGAAAAATGGAGTTATGTGATTGGAAAAATGATATTCTTGTTTGTTAGTGTATTTTGAGCCCTCATCTATGGACACGTGAGAAAATCAAAAGATCTTGTCTTGTGAGACATTAGATTCCGTCTTGCTGCGAATCATTTTAAAATTCTAAAAAAGAAAACGAAGTCGGAAATTCATGAAATTTGACGAGGCATCGTTATATTGCATGTTTAAGCTGTGGAAAAAATTTGAAAAGGTTTCATGCAAGTTTGCATCCCGGATCTTTGAAACCTAGACATCTCAACTAGAGTTTTCGTTATTACATCTTTTGGAGATGTCTTGGTAGCGCCACCCGAGATGCAAACGTCCACGAAATCGACTCAAACTTTTTTTTCATAGTGTACACATGTGATATAAGGACAACTCGTCAAGTTTCATGATTTTTCAACTCCGTTTGAATTTTATAGAATTTTAAAACAATCGACCCCAAGTGAGTCGGCGTGTTTTCACAAGACAAGATATTTGAATTTCAGTGTCGGCCATGGATGAGGACTCAATATAGACTCACAATCATGTTTATCATTTTTTGAATCATTTAGACCCATTATTCGAATCAATTGCAGTTCAAATTTTAGTTTTCGAAAAAGAAATTCAAATATAACATGAAAACTCATAAAATATAGTAAAAAGTTTTTAAAAAATCCCAAACTTGAACAATGAACTCAATGTATTGTAGCTAAGACACAGAAAAAAAGTTGTGATGGTAAATTCAAAAAAAATTTATACTTCGCCGAGCACCGAAATAGGTGCTCGGCGAAGCGCGTCTTTCGCCGACCGCCAGGTGTGCGGCGATCTTCGCCGACCGCCAGATGCACGGCGGTCGGCGAAGAATCAACCCTCGGTATTTTTTGACTGCCACGTGGCAATCCGGGCATTGTTTTTATAAATTTTAAAAAACTTCGCCGACCACGGGGACGGAGGGCGGTCGGCGACGATGTTGATCTTTGCCGACGACCGGACGGGTGGGCGGTCGGGTAATGTGTGCGCGACAGTTAACGTTACGGTGGCGTCGGAACGACGACGAGTTTTCTTCCACGATCAGCCGGGCGGTCGGGCAAAGAGAGCACTTTGTTGCGTTGCTCTTCGCCGAGCCACTTGGCGGTCGGCGAAGACCTCTTCGCCGACCGTGGCACTTTGCCAAGCGCGGCGGTCGGCGAAGATTTCTTCGCCGACCGCCAACTTTCAGGTGGTCGGGCGAAACGCTTGATGCGACGGTCGGCGACTTTCCAGTTTCCCGTAGTGTCAGCATCAATCTAAACTCTAAAGTCAAGTCAACGCAGGTAGACGCATGTACTGTAGCAAATACGGCAACTAAGTACTATTCTCTTGGTATGTGCAGCGTGCTGGGAACACTGCTCATAATCATGGGCCTGTACGCGTTCCTGTGGAGTAAAGGGAAAGAGCTGCAGCTCGCTGCAGCCGCCGCTGCGCAGAAGCCTGCCGACAGCGAGGAGGAGGTGCGGGATCAGGGTGGCCATGACATGGCCTAGCTTAGGCTTGGTGGTGGTTTGCTAGGCACAGCATATGGTGTCGGAATTCGGATTGCAGTGCAGATGATGGACGGATTACATGTACATGTTGATGTTAATAGTTAGGATGCATGGCCACTTTGAATGTACTAATTAAACTGTTAAAGTTATGAGTTTCATTATGAATTATTTTAGCTTCGGGGGGGGGGGGGGTGCGGCATAACTCACTATGGTCCTAGGTAACTAATTAAGCAACGTCCTTTTTTTTGACATCATCACTCACTATGTACTTTTTTAAAAAGATCCGATTTCCGACTTTGGTTATATTAAGAAGGGGTAGCAAAAATCCGATTACAAGCGCGGGGGCTCCCCCGCTGAGCCTAAGCTCAGTCGGGGTTTTCAAGCATAACTAACTACTCAAAACTTCTTGTACAACTGAAGATGGAGGGAAAATAAAAGTACAACCAGCTAGCGACCATTATCTTGCCGAATCAATGAGGGATGACAGTAATGTTTGCGCGGTTTTCCTTTCGTCTCTGAAGACCACTGCATTTCTAAGGTTCCAAATACCCCACAGGGTCATAATTCCCAACATGTGTTCTTTTCTTCCCACCAGTTGCAACCATTTTGGTGAAACAGTCTATAGGTTTGTAGGTGTTAATAACCGAGCTCCATGACGACAAGTGAAGCTTTTGACAGTTGCTCCAAGCTGCTACATCACTCACTATGCACTCACGAGACGAGGATATTGCCCTCTAGTGCATGATCCATTCCGATTTAGATTTTTGAAAGTAACTAGAGTCCAAGAACAATAAGAAACACCATTCATGTTCATCGTATCCACATGGAACGAGCTCACGTTGTTGGGTCATCATATAACAACTCTGGCAACCAATAAAAGCATCAGTCCAATTCTATACCAAATGAAATTAAGACTGACTGTACTGAAATTTCAGTGGTTAGAGACAACAATATGGTATGTTGGATTGTTCAGGAGTACTGTACTAAATCTGTCCCAAATTATAAGACAACAATATGGTACGTTGCTTTTACTATATATAGACATAGTGTATATCTATATGCATGACAAATACAATGTATCTAGAAAAAGTCAAAACGTCTTTTATAATTTGGAAGAGGGAGTAAATGGTAGGTACTACCTCTATCCCCCCCCCCCCCCCACACACACACACACCCCAAAAAAATATCTTTTATTGAGAACTCAAAGAGTTTAAATTTAACCAAGTTTATAGAAAAAAATACGAATATTTATATTTAAACTATATTTATTATAAAACTATGTTTTATACTTAGGCCCTGTTTGGTTCCTACAGAGGGGACTAGGGACTAATTTTTAGTCTCAATTATTCCCTAATTTATCCAACAACAAGACTAATGGACTAATTTTTTAGTCTCAACTAGTCCCTAGTCCATTAGCCCCTCTTGAGAGTCTAATTGAGACTAGTCCGTGCTCTTGTCGGTCATCAACTCATTTGTGCACTTGTGCATGCACTAGTCGGTTGTCGACTCTAATCCCTCATTAGTCCTTTGAACTAAACATCTTTTAAATGGGACTAAAAATTAGTCCCTAGTCTCATGGAAACCAAATGGGCCCTTAGTCTAATAATACTTATTGTGCATAATAAATATTACTATATTTGGTCTTGATACTGTTTGATTTCTGAATAACGAGATTTACAAAAAAGAAAAATTACGGAGGTGTAGCAAACACTAGTACTCCCTCCTCAAAAAAAAACATTTCATTTGTCACCCCCGGATTCTTGCCATCTTATTACGCTTTTCTTATTCAAATTTTTTTTACACAAATATAATTTTTTTTTATTACGAGTTATTTTATCAATGAAGATGTTTGAATATTGATTAATTTATTTTATGATTTGCATAAATATTTTTTGAATAAAACGGATGCCAAAAACGTGAAGTCAAAAAAGTTAAAAACGACGAACTACAGGACGGAGGGATTACACTACTACAAGTCTACAACCACCGTTTGGTTCAACAGTCACCATCATCCACCCCGTATTTCTTTCCCACCCGTTTTTTTGCTCACCAGGCTGCTCACTCCACGTCTCCCTCGGCCCCTCCCGCGCTACCCACTACCCACCGACACTCCCCTCCGCCGCCATGGACCGCGGCTCTACCGCCTCCGACGAGGACGACGACCTCGAGACCCTCGTACCGCAGAACCACGCCAAGCCCCCGTCCCCTCCGCCCGGTCCCGCTCGCCGCCGTCCTCCTTCAGCGTCGCCGCGCTGCGCCCGCCGCTCCCCTCCTCCGCCGCCTCCCTGGGGCGCGTCCTCTGGTCCCGCCGCTACCTCTTGCTCTTCGTCTCCCTCCCGCTCCTCTTCCTAATCCTCTTCATCTCCTTCGGGGTGCGTCCTCCCTCCGCTTGCCCGCCTCCATCCGCCTCCCCTCCGCCGCACCCGCCGCGGACCCCGCGGCCTCCCGCATGCGCGAGGCCGAGCTGCACGCGCTCTACCTCCTCCGCTCCCAGCGCTCCGGCCTCCTCAGCCTCTTCAACCGCACCGCCGGGCCCACCAACGGCTCCGCCACCGCCACCATCTCGCTCTCCGATCTCCAGTCCGCGCTCGAGAGCCAGATCAAGATCAACCGCGAGATCCAGGCGGCGCTCCCTCTCCTCGCACCACTCCGGGTCCGGCAATGCGACCGACGACGGCCTGGATCTCGATCTCCCTTTCTCCGGGTGCAGGAAGAGGGAATTGCCGGCCAACCGGCGCACCATTGAGTGGAACCCCAAGAAAGACCGGTTCCTCTTAGCCATCTGCATCTCCGGGCAAATGTCCAACCACTTGATTTGCTTGGAGAAGCACATGTTCATGGCAGCGCTTCTAGGCCGTACCCTGGTGGTGCCCAGCCAGAAGGTGGATTACCAGTACGATCGGGTGCTTGATATCAACCACATTAATGATTGCATTGGGAGGAAAGTCGTAATCGCCTATGAGGAGTTTGTGGAGAAGAGGAAGAAAGTGGCCATCGATCAGTTTATATGCTACGCAGCCTCGCCTCCATGTTTTCTTGATGAGGACCATATTAAGAAGCTGAAAGGACTGGGGATTTCTCTGGGCAAGATTGAGGCAGCTTGGCCAGAGGATGCAAAGCTCAAGGAGCCCAAGAAGAGATTTGTTGGGGATATTGCACCAAAGTTTTCAACAGAGGCTGAGGTCCTTGCCATTGGCGACATGTTCTATGCTGATGTGGAGGATGAGTGGTTGAATCAACCTGGTGGTCCATTGGCTCACAAGTGCAAGACATTGATTCAACCAAGTAGGATCATAATGCTCACTGCTCAACGTTTCGTCCAGACTTTCTTGGGAGGAAACTATATTGCTTTGCATTTTCGACGGCATGGATTCCTTAAATTCTGGTGAGATACACTACTACATCTTTTAGTCTGCTGAACATTATCTACTTGTGGATTTTGTGAGACAAACATAGTATCTGCATTGACTTTTCATAAGGTTATGCTTGGTAGTTGGTAGGCTCTTGTAGTAGATGGCTTCATCCTTTGTTACACATTTTGGGAATCCTAGGCTAGTCATGGTTATATCCTCTTTTAGTTATTCCATGATTGCAGTTCCTTTGGACAATGCAATTGGTATCTCCTTCTGTGATGCAACATACAAAATTAGGCACTTGTTCTGACAAAGAATGGTTGGAGTTGGTTCTAGATGCTTCTCTCAGATCTAAGTCAAAATTTTATACTGCATGTCAGCATCTGACATCTGCACAGTTGATCTAACTATTTTGTGCTTGGTTAATAATAATAAATCTATTCAAGTGCCTGCTTAATAGTGAATTTACCATACGAACTGTATGATAGGTATGATAGAGTAATATATTCCATAGCTTACTTTCATTAGTTATTCTCGGTGATGTTGAGTGATGGTATCTGCTCTAGCATTGACTATTGGCTTGAAACACTATTCTTGTTAGTCTTGTAAGTTGAATTTTTTTCTTGGATAATTCTACATAATGTGCAGTTGCTGAGAAGTGTCCAGGCATTTGTTATATCAATATGCATTCATTGTACTAGACTACTAGTTTGACCCTTGGAACTATGTGTTGCTGTGTACTGTTATGATGCCTGAACTAGTCTCAGCATTTTTGTCCTTCTTTTTGCTTTGATAGGGTCCTTTAACGTTCATATTGTGGAAAAGATTTCTGACCAACTGATCTTGATGCTTGTAGCCTGCGGCTGGCAACATAGCATATTCAACAATTTATAACAATATTCCAAAAACTCAATAGCATTCTGGAAACATATGTTAGTTACTTTTAGCTTGTCACAACTCACAAGGGGTCGCCAAAGCTCACAAGCAGCTCGGCTCGGTTTTAAACCGTCCCATGTATAAACCATAAAAGGAAACTCAGCAACATAACTGCCAAATTTTGAACTGGTAGCTGCACTTTGTTTCCTATGCCACAGGTTTATCAAGTTGATGATAAAAATTGACTAGACCAATTCAGCAATCAAATGGCTTGCAGTGACTCGAGAAGAGATAAATTTCAATAGCAGCAGTTACACACATAATCATGCATTGCTGGACATGTCCCTATGTTTAAATCTCTTGTTTGACAAATTATTTCATTAATAAATTTTAACTGACCTTGCATGCCAATCAAGCTTATTCAATACTGATCACTGAATCAGGCCGTCTTCTGTGGCTCATTGTTTCATAATCTATCAATCATCTTTGTTTTGCTTTATCAAAAGCTAAGAAAATCTTATTTCTAGTTCTATTGGGCTATTCAATCAGGCTGAGTGGTGTGAATTGAATATGCGCTTTTTCCTTGTTATGTTAGATATACACATCTATCATCTATGCCTTAAATGTTATTTACTCACACGGTTATTAGATGCTTAAGATTGTGCTACAATTAACTACCAGTGTATAAGTTATACATATGCAACTGCATGAAGCTAGTACCTGGTACATCATAACTACAAAGTGATCTTGTTGCTATTTGGAAGCTTGTTGAAGCTGGGCATGATATTCAGCACTGAGTTTGGGGACTTTGTATGGTGATACATACAGCTTAGTTGGACTTGAACATGCAACTATTTTCCCCCCATTTGTTAGAATATATAAATATATAGATAGATTAATGATCTATGCTTTAAAGATATCTCATTATGTTATTTGCTGTTGCTTGTTGTGATACAGTTGTTGGAGACTTTAAGTTGTGTGCTATAATTAGTTGCCTGTGTACTGAGTTATATGTCTAAAATGATATGAATCTAGTACCCAGTACACATAAAAACATACTGTTGGTATTTGGATAATAGCTTGGTTGACACCAAAATACTCTGGGAAATGTGTAGTGCTATTGCTTGTTTAAGTCTTTGTAGGCTGTGCGTCATTTGCAGTTAACCCTGTGGATAATATTCTTGTGGGATAACTGAGTAATTTTCTCTTGATGTTCCTGTAGTAATGTGAAGAAAGAGAGCTGCTTCTTCCCCATCCCTCAGGCAGCAGAATGCATTGTGCGAATCGTTGAGAAGGCTAATGCACCCGTGATATATTTATCTACTGATGCTGCTGAGAGCGAAACAAATCTTCTGCAGTCCTTGGTTGTATTCAACGACAGACAAGTCCCTCTTGTGAAGAGACCAGAGCACCACAGCTCTGAGAAATGGGATGCCTTGCTATACAGAAACCACTTAGGCGGAAATGATCAGGTACATATATGAGTTATCCAAAAGTATTCTTCTGTATCTTGTAATGAGGGTGGCAGTTTTACTAAACAACAATGCGCTTATGTAATGCTTATTCAGGTTGACGCGATGCTTGACAAGACGATCTGTGCACTATCAAATGTATTCATAGGATCATCAGGGTCCACCTTCACAGAGGACATCTTCCGGCTGCGGAGGGGCTGGGGATCGGCATCGCACTGTGACGAGTACCTCTGCCAGGGTGAGCTGCCTAACTACATAGCGGAGGTAGATTGAGAAGACAACTTCCCACTTCCCAGGAGGATGCAATTTTCCCCTGCTGTGTCCATATGTTCTGTAAAGAATTGGCGGTGTGTACATCTAGTGTGATTTCTGGTAGAGTGGTCTCTGTATCAGGGTCATCCATTGATTTGTTTCGGTGCTATTCTTACACAGATAGGTAGTACAAAGAGCTTTGAGAAAAATTTCTTTGCTGTTGTTTCTTGTTTGTGCAGTATTTAACCTTTAGATGACGCTAGTGCAGTGCTCTGGTTCAGTAATCAGTACTAATTCTTGATTTGCATTGTTTCCAAAGCCTGCTGTCATTGGTGTACTGGAACTTGCATGTTGTCATGTTTTTTTGTCATGTTGATTTCATGTCTCCAGGTCACCAGATTGTACTTTTTAAAAAAACAAATTTGTGAGGGAAAGGGGTGGGATATGGGCCTCGGTGTGGCCCAGAACAAGGCAGGCCCAGCGCTCTGCTGATTCACTACACAGGCCCGAAGGACTCCCGTGAACGGTGAACCCAGATCGTCTCTCGGGCTCGCCCCGCTCGCTCTGCCGCCCGCGCGATTGAACATTCTAGAGAAGGGATGGAGATGCTGTGCCGCCTTCGAGTTCGAGGGCAGAAATGCGGCCGTTGGAAGTCGCTAGCCGTCGGATCAGAAGTGGCGTGCGACGTGTTACCTGCGACCTGTGATTGCCGTTGTCTGTCGCTGCGCAAAGCCGTTCAGAGAACCAGATTGGTTAGCCCAAACCAACTACAGTAGCTTCATCTTCGTCCACACATTTTCCTTTAACTTTGATGGATGGACAAAGTGACGTTTTGAAAAATGTGGAAGCATCTTTGACTCTTTGTTGTTGCACACTTGAAGTCGTCAGCGCTCACCAGTGCCTACTGAAAGCATGCCAAGTACAGAACTAGAACTAGGAGTACTCCTATTGTAACTCCTATTGTATGGTGACTTTGCCGGCAGGCGGCAGCTGAGTTCGCGGCGCGTGCAGCGGCCGGCGACCAGACCATGTCAGCCCAATAGGCTGTGACCGGCTTGGGGATATCAAACATGTGTCTTGCTGGCGATCGATTAGTACGTCTACCTATCAAGATATCGCCGTGTATATATAAAACTATACATATATATGCATTGTCTTTGTCGTACGCCGTTCCAAGAAGATGGCTTGGATATTGGTTTCCGGCCCGACGCATCGACATCGTGTAAATATACTCGATCGACTCTATGGACGACGCATCGACATCGTGTGAAAGATACGATTTGTCCTCCTCAAACTTTTGTTAAACTTGACTAGGCTTATAAAAAAAAATTATCAGCAAATATCTGTATCTATAAACAAGCTTAGTATAACATATATAGAACAATTTTGTCTAATAATGCTACTTCCTCTATTCCAAATTATAATTATTTGTCTTTTTTACATTGATTTTGATTTTCTAATTGATTATAATAGTAAAAGAAATAGATCTAGAAAAGTCAAAAGAAACTGATTTAGAGTAATCATAGGAGGGGCCGGGTTTGAGGTGACCGGCCGGGAGGCATATCATAGTTGTATGTTGAGTGCATGCACTTCCCTCGTTTTGGGAAAGACCTGCCATGCGATGCCGATTGGCGATTGCCGACATCTTGCATGGTTTCGTTAGACATAGTTGCAGGATCGCCATGTTGATGGTCTGTGAGTACTCCTCCTTCCCACTGTGAAGTTTGTGATTTTACCATGTCA
The DNA here is from genome assembly GCA_015847255.1 of Hyparrhenia diplandra. NCBI lineage: Eukaryota > Viridiplantae > Streptophyta > Magnoliopsida > Poales > Poaceae > Hyparrhenia > Hyparrhenia diplandra. Next base: position 232,408 of record JADLZK010007698.1, read on the forward strand.
CTAGGCACTAGCCATCTTATTCGGTTGTTTTGACTTGGGCCTTATTCAAATTTTTGCACAAATATAATTTATTTTTGAACGACTTATTTTATCAATGAAGATACTTGAATATTGATTAATTTATTTTTATGATTTGCATAAATATTTTGAATAAGATAGATCTTCTTGTACCAGTTCAAAAGTAACTTAACCCAAAAAAGAAGACTCTACTTGCTACTGTGAAGAACGTGATTTTACCATGTCACTAGCTAGGGTGTCGGTTGTTTTGACTTGGCCCTGCACCCTGCCTGAAGCTGCCGCGCGCCAACGGCTCCGTCGGTCAGTCAGTCGGTCACTCCGGTGGACGATGGTGCCAACGAAAACAAGCACAGTCAGTGCCGGTACGATCACGATGCATGACTGACCATTTCAGAAGATGTCGTATCCTTTTCATTTTTCAGATGTGCTAAAAAACAAATTAGTACATTCGGGCTACAGTTTCCCCGCTCGCGTTGTCGTCCTTCCCGTGGTCCGTCCCGCCGGCAATCTCTGTTGTTTGTGATTCCCCAGTGCTGGAGATGGCCGTACCATACGGGCGTGTTTGGTTCTCTTCTCATAAACATTGCATCCGTCCACAGTCAGTGCCGGTAGGGGCATCACGATGCATGACTGGCCATTTCAGTAGATGTCGTATCCACATCATTTTTCAGATGTGCACAAAAAACAAATTAGTAATGCACTTTTGTGGGACGCCATCGCCTCGGGTTTCCCGAGAGCGTTGTCGAGGGGAATGGTCCGTCCCGCCGGCAATCTCTGCATGTGAGGCTGGAGCAGGGAAAATGCATGGGGGATGGCTCGTACCGTACGTTACCAAACGCCCGCGTGTTGCATCGGCGGCGTGGTTGGCCGGGGGCACCGAGCCAAGCGTCCGATCGGCCTGGCACGGCATGTCTGAGGCTCGGCGGCCACAAGCCCAGCGGCCAGCAAGCAAGCCAGCCCCGTCCCGATCCAAGCTTTATCTCCTCCCGATCCTAGCGATCCTCAAACTTGCTCGCACGTAAGCCTCTTCCTCGCACGGGAATCAAATCTGAATCGAACGGACAGGTGATTGATCCCCCCCACCGTTCACTGGAGGCGATCTGGCGCGGCCCCGCCGCTTCCAAAAAAAAAAAAAACCCCATGTGCGGTTTCTCGTCTTTTCCCCGGCACCCAAACCCCACCGACCGCACTGATTGACCGCCAGTCCGCCACTCCACTCCACTCGGGCCAGACACCACGTACAGTATCCGTCCGTCCATCTCCTCTCTCGTGTCGCCGCCCCTCCACCCCAGACGGCGCACGGAAACGACGACGCGAGGAAAACCCGAGGGCGGACGGGCGGCGAAAACCAGGGGAAACCGTCGTGCTCGTGTCGTGTTCTCGCTCTGCTGGAGCGTGTGCCAGTGGCAGCCGGAAGGAGCGATGCCGATGGTGCTGGTCATGTCTTGGTCACAGGGTCACGGCAGCAGTGCTGCCTTGCGCTGGCACCATGGTACATGGTACATGGTGGTCGACTGTAGCGGCGGATCGAGGGCAACATCAGAGCATGGGTGGCAACGTGGTGCCACAAGTGGACAAAGAAATACTCCCTCTCCCCTAAATATTTATCTCTAAAACGCGGTATGCACGACACACATAAAAAGAAATAGTGATGCAACTGGCGCCTGATTAGTAGCAGCACGTCTCACTCGTACGGACTGATACGCTGGTCAACTTTGCTGTTCTTCAATTCGCGAAAATGTAATGTATTCCTCCTTGATGTTCAGTACGTGACGTATAGGATGACGAGATTACCATGGAAACTAGTAATATGATTAGGGCCATATAATATAATAGCTTCTCATCGCTTATCATATTTGATCGCTGATTTGTCTTGTTATGTTGTCCAGAAGCCTATGTATGTGTAATTTGCACGCGCTGATATATTTTTTTTTTACTCCAGTCAAGAAAACATCGAAGAGTCAATAAGTCCAAATTATATAAAACTATTCAACCATATGCCCCTCCTTTTTATCATCAGCAGCTACTGGTACCGCCATTGCGTCTGGATAATCCTTGAGTTGGCCGGTCAAAGGCAGCCAGCCTACTACTTTTCTGCTTACGTATAAAAATGACGAGCTAGCTAGCTGCACCGGTCGGCAAGCAAAACGGCAATCTTTTCCGGCCGCCGCGACAAGCCCGCGCCGGAAGGGGTGGTGACGACGGCCAAACACAAGGAGGCAAGGCAACGCCCAAACCTGTACGGTACGGTGGCGCGATCAAGCACGGAAGAAAGAGGCCGTACGGATGGCCAAGATGAACCCCGCACGGCGCCACGCCACGCGTGGGCGGGCCATCCCACGAGGGGCGCAGAGCAGAGCGGCCAAATCCTCCGTGACGAGCGAGGCCCGCGTCGACGCGGTGGCGCGTTCGACACGTCGGCCGCGACGGGGACCGGACGCCTGCCCGGCTTTTTTCGGAGGAGTGGTGGAGGGTGGAGCCGTCACGTCGCGGAGGGGAGGCGCAAATAAAAAAAAGGCAGGCGCGGCGCGCGAGCCGAGCCAGCGCGGGTGCCGTCGCCGTACAAGCTCGGGGATTCCGTACGGGGCGGCGTGTACCGCCCGTCCACGGTCCACAGCGTGGCGTCACTGCCGTGACCACGAGGGGAGCATGTGCGCTCGCTGCCAGCGGACGGACACCGCTCGCTGGCCTCTGGTTTTTCTGCCTCCGGATCGGGGTGTTCTGCCTTGTGGATTGTCCTTTTTACGAGCCCACAGGCACAGGCCCACCGCCCAGCAACGAGTGGCCTCTGGCTTACTGTTAATTTTGTTTCCTCAAGTTTTCCTCGTGAGTACTACTACCGACAAAGAGCGTTTGCTAGTATCCAAATTCCAAACCCAGCGGTGCATTTCTCAAGTTATTAACCTGATCACCTACGTAGCAAACATTAAAAAGCAGGACGGGTGCGGTTAGGAGTACTTGTAAGCACATGCTGTTGCTGTTGCCGCGTGTTAACTTGGAAGAGATCGTGTGGTTTCAAACATCTCCTTGGAAGTCAAGCCGGACGATGGACGTTACGATCCATGGCTTTTCACTAGACGGTGACTATTCACTATAGCTTGATCAATGCTGGCCGGCCGCATCCACCTACTGCCCTGCCGGAAAAAAATCCTTCAGATCTTCCCCGATCCCACTTTGTTAAAACGTGAGGGTTAACTACAGATGACTAAACGGAAGATTATATATATAATAATAATAATAAACTGAAGCTTGCAGCTCTAGCTTCTATCAATTCCAGATGTGCTGAAACTACTTATCATTATTTTATTTTATAACAAGAAAAGACAGCACCATATTTATATGTGCACGCGAAAAGATTTTCAGGATTGATTTATATGTATACACTATTTTTTTTTATAAATTTTAAATATTGCAGCTGCAGCATGCCACATGAAGAGGATCGGAGGGTAAGGGACAACATGGCAAGTTGGCTCAGTCAAAGTGATGTATCAAACCAACAAGTGACTCACTGAAATTATACTATTTTTCATAAGGTACTTAAGGGCTCGTTCGGTTCCACAGCTCAGGAGCCATTCCACGGCCGGAATGACCCGGAACGACCCCGAATCGTTCCCTCCGGATAGGGGGCAGGATTTGTTCCTGCGGAACGGTGGCTGCCGAACATGGCCTAAATCTTGTTTTGACAAATATACAAAGGTCTTTACGTCTCTTCATGGTGCCTATAATTGTGATTAGGCTATCACAGTTCCATGATTGCTTGAGGTATCAACAAGAAGAATCTAAGGAAAAAAAATGCAAGTTGTAGAACATGGGTCATGGCCTACACATATGGCTAATACTACTATTTTGCCATTTTTTTTTCTATATATATGGGTGGGAAATGGACCATCATGGCACCCACATGCCCCCCCACACACACACACACACACACACACACAAAAAGTATTTGCTTGGGGAAGCATACCATTTAGTTGGGTTTCAGCATCAGGGAGCAGACAAAACTAAGGGCCCTCTCCAACTCAGCACACAAGGCAAGTCGTTTTTACACTGTATAAGTAAAAAAAAACAGGTTGTTTCCTTTGTTTTCTCCCTTTTGTTTGATTTGAAGCAGATTTGCTACACAAAGGACAAAGAGTCAACAAGAAAGGTCCCATGGTATTGTTTTTAATACAATTCTTGTTAGACCATCGTTCTAAAAGAGTTGGCTGTTAAGATAAGAACATAGATATTCTTTAACTGCTTCCATAGTTGTTCCCCTATGTTAAGCTATTGTTATTATGTTAAAACAAACAATGTTTTAATTAACGATCTATAATGGCTAACTTCAGCCGTCTCTATGGGCTAAAACCACTAGTAAAGCTCTTCGTTAATGCTATGACCGGCTTTTAAAACACCGGAAATGAGCTACCATTTTCATGATGAGTTTGTTTGAGATCAAATTAAATAAACAAAATTATCTGTAATATTTATTTTACTTTTAAAGCTGCAATCAATTGTCACATACCTTATTTCCATTTTTAAAATTTGTAAGAGATATTTTGACTTTTCTAGACACGTAATTTTTTATCAAGAATCTAAACATAGTGTTTATATCTATGTGTACAATAAAAGCTACATAACTATACAAGACAAATAGCTTACAATTTAGGACAGAGGTAGCAGTAGCTTTACACAATTTGCTTTGGAAATTATTTACCATTTTAGCGACCCTATTATTGTGCACCACATTTTTATATGTTTATAATAAGAGAAATAGTCGGCTTAAATGCGACCTGCAATATATTTGATTATTGTTAAGCGCAACTGCAATAACTAGACCATGTCAGGTTTGAATAATCACACAACTAATAACCTACCATCATCATATCTAGAATCCCATGCTCCCTACCAGCAATATCAGAATTAAAAAATACAGTCAAGTTAATCTGAGTAAAAAAATTCCAGTAAAATCATCTTCCTTTTCCATGGCCATCTCACGCGCATCGATCTAATCAGCCTTTTTTTAGCGTTTAGCCTCATGCAGCCGGACCGGGATCACATGCAGTAGCTACTATCACTGCAAGTTAAGCAGTGGCAGATCTCAGCACTCCGAAGGAGCACCGATGGCTAGGATGTTGAGCTCCTTTTTTCTCTCTTTTTTTCCCTCCCCCCATGTGCTATCGGTCTTTGTTTTTGAAGGGAAAATGCTAGTATATTATTTGAGTCACCAACAGTGCAAAACTTAAGTACGAAAACTATATAAAAATATACCACTAAATATATCTAGAACCACTAAATCACAAAAATAATTTTGATAATAATTTTTCAATATATATGCTTAAGTGAAAATAAAATTATTTTTCCCCATGCGATTTTACCTAAAGTCATTCTCAGACGGAATAATTTTCAAAAAATCGTTCTACCAAAGGCCTTCGTCGAGAAGTGCCTGGCAACGGCCTCTCAGAGACTGTCAGCGAGAGAACTGCTTGAGGATCCCTTCCTACAGGTTGATGATGTGGCTGTTTCTTTGGATGGTGGAGATTATCATATACCGTCCAATTATATACGTCAGCCTTCATATTTAGGGCATACCTATAGCAATGGCTCCATGATGAGTAATGAATTCTCAGAAAGCATTGATGAAGATGCTCTGAGTGAAGACTGCGATGGAATTAACTTGTTCAACGAGAATGAAGATGAGCCTCTTGGCAATGTGGATATAACAATCAAAGGGAGAAAGAGTGAGGATGGAGGCATATTCCTCAGATTGCGCATTTCTGATAATGATGGTATGCACACTTTGTAATGCATAAAGTTCTGAATTAGTCCATATATGAAAAATTGTTCTTGGTATTATTGAAAGCTAAATTTTCATATTTGCAGGACGGGTACGCAACATCTACTTTCCTTTCGACATTGAGGCTGATACCGCACTTAGTGTTGCAACTGAAATGGTAGCCGAGCTGGATATAACTGACCATGAAGTTACTCGAATTGCTGACATGATTGATGGTGAGGTCAGTGCATTGGTACCAGATTGGAGCCCTGGTCCGGCATAGAGGAAGCTCCTGACACTTCATACTGCCATAACTGTGGATCCAACGTGTCATCGTGTGGTTCACTTTACGCCTACATGTCATCAGACCGTCGAGGTTGCCAATGTGCAGAGCTACATGGGCGGTTTGAGGAGATCACATTCCAAGCCGATGGGGAGCAGTGTGATTTGCAGGAATCTGCAGGCAGCTCTGATGATGGAGGTGGCCAAACAGAGCATTATGTCAAAAGCAAGGAGTCCACTCATGTGAATGGCCTTGTACAGACGGGTAGAAGAGATCTTTCTCATCAGCTTCGCTTCAGTTCATTCCAAGAGCGATCATATTCATCTAACCATTACGAGAATGACAATAACCATCACACAAATGGGTTTGACATGAAGCATGAGGTGAAGATTGCCAAGTACAAAGCACGGAAAATGGCACAGTTAAAGAGGGCTATACATCCATCTCTTGACTTTGACAATGCATCTGGAGTAAATAGGATGAAGCCTTCACTGAACAAGCTGCAATCTTTCCATATTGGAAAGAACCACAGTTTCCGCGTACCAACCTGTGACCGAAGCCCCCGAAGCCCGGGTAGTGACCGAAGCCCCCGAAGCCCAGGTAAAGTAAGTATGGATTATCATTCTGACTTGAACAGCCAAGTATGGGACAGTAGGCACCCCGATCCGGGAGCCCAAAGGGCCCGGCATTGTGAGGTCAATGCAGCTGGGAGCAATCCGGATTGTATGTTTACGGCGAGGCGCTACTATGCCGGAGCTCAGTTGCCGCCAAATCTCCCTAGATCAAAAACTGTACCTCCCGTTAGAGCTGTTGACGCCTGAAATGCTCTTGCCCTGTAAAATTTTATAGAGTGTACATCTGTTTTGGTTCTTTTGTATTCATGATGAAACATAGTTGAGCAGGAGACTGAATGTGACGGGGTTGCATGTGGATTAAGCTGAGCTGTTTGTAAATTTCCATCTTATGAATCCATAGAGGTTAGGCTGTACAAGTGCAATCTACATCATTTGCATTGGGACAACCTATTCTATCCTCCTTAATATAGGCAAGAGCCTTTCTTTCACATCTTCGGATTTCAGAGATGAAAAGTTACTGCTACTTGATTAGGCAGAAACAAAGCCAGTGCCAGAAACAAAACTCTATCCTTGATTTGGTACTAGATGTCACTTATGAAAGGGACACCCATCTCTCCTAGTTGCAGTTGAATATACATCAAATCTGCACCGAAGGTGCAGACATGCCAGCCTATGCATTTGCATTGCCAATGCCAACTGCTGCATGGATGCTACACTAATTAATTGACGCTTTCATGGCATCACTCCATCCTGATCATTTGGCATTTGGCAACCCCACGTTCCTTTGATTCCTTCTCCGATGCCCTTTTTTTTTCATGAGACGTAAAAAATGGGAATTATTTGAGCATTGACAGATTTGAGCGTCACTTGCAGAAGCTGCTTATAGATTTTCATTTTATGGCCATATACTTTCTTTGTCCAGCGAGGGATGCCCACCACATGCTGCCTGATAATTCATTAAATCAGTTGTCTAGATCGAGATCACTATAGGATATGCAGCCATTGGTCCACATCTTGGGACTTGGAGGCTTGCAACTTGCAAGTGTGGCGTGCCTGAGGTCGGATCAGGACAAAGGTGTTCATATATCCGCCATAGATAATTTATGTGGAATTTAAGAAAATAGGTGATCTTGTTTGGAGTTCAAGGAGATATTTTCATCCTCTTCTTGTCTCTGTGTTTCATTTTGACAGTGCCAGGTCAGTTACAGTTTATGTTTGGGTCATCAACAAGAGGCAGAAGCGAAGAACTGGTCGTCATCGGATCTGAAAACCGATCTAAACAGGAAATGCTATTATCAAATCAAAGGAATTAGAACTAGTTATGAGACTATAATTAATAGTGTTTCCATTTGGTATGGACAGATTTGTGGTCATGAAAAGCGGTGATATGAAGACGAGTCAAAAGTGACAGTTTTAAGGAACTCCAAAAGCCCTGATAAAGTGTTTCATCATAACAATAAGTGCTCCTACATCTAATCAACCAACCTTTTGAAGGTAGTGCGGAATCTGCGGATGCTTAGATATATTCAGATAAGATAGGAATTGAAGCAGTCAAGCACCAAGTTAGGCTGAGGATGGTAGGAAGTGAAAGGTGCAGCACTGCCCTTTCCAAACAATTGTTGAATAATTCAGCCGATTGTCTTGTGCACGGTTCGCCTGCCCAAAATTGATTGGTTCAGAGGGGGGAAAAGGGGGTGGCTCTCCTGCCTGGCTGCTTTGGGGAGACATCGCACGTTACACTGCTGCTTGATACAGAAACTTCAGCAATAACTGGCCATACAAATTTATTCACAAGATAGCAGATCATTCAAAAATTTATGGCTGTTGTCTCTCCAATATGTGGCTTCGTCGTGTGGTTCAGTTTTCCTCATAAGGAGAGAATGTGATTGGAAGCTAACAACAGTTCGTGCAAACTGGAGCTGCTTGATTATCTGAAAAGAAAATAATAGGCTACTAGAAGCATGATCTTGAAGAAAAACCACAACTTTTTAAATTGTAGAATGACAAACTGGTCTGGCTCGGTGGCAAAAGCATGCGTAGGGCATGGAAAGGCTATGACCTTATCCAGAAATGCGGATGAGGAGGTTGCTCTCTTGAGAACCACCACAGCACCAAGATTCCAAGAACCGGATTGGTAGATAGGGGTAGATTAGATGGAATAGAGATGCAGTAGAGTCTAGTGTTTGTTACCTACATCTGCATTGTCCCCAACCTAACCAAGCATTCTTTTCTGATACGGCAAAAAAGATACACCATGCTTTGAGAGGATACGAAGCTTCAGAAAAAAACTCTTCATGCCAGCCGCCGATAGAGCTGTAGGTACAATTACAAAGTGCAGTGTATGCATCTTTCACGTTTGGTTTTGTCAAGAGACGAAAAATTACACGAGTTTTTGGTTTCATGATAGGCAAAACCGCCGCCAGACCTGATAAAAAGGTACGAGGCTGCTTTCTGCAAAGCTGCCTCGTCACTCATCACTTAATCATGAGCTGAAGCAGCCTGCTTAGTGCTGACACGATTGGCCGTACACTTTGGACCTGCACCGCAACGGTGACGAATGACAAGGACGTCTCGCCTAATAATCCTGTAATTCGGCGTCGTGATTCATGATCTTGTGCTGGTGTTTTGTCTATGCTCTTGTGCACGTGGTCCGGATCGGATTCGGTGTGTAAGTTCGATGGTTCGGTAAGAATGGCCAAAGATGGTTATCATGACAATTTCTGCATCACCTACAAATTACACTGTCACTAGTCCATCGATCGATCATGCTCACAAGCTAAAATTTTAATTTTTAAAGAGACATAGGGCCTGCTTGGTCCACTTCTAAAATTTTCCTTTGCTAAAAGATTAGACAAGCTAAAACTTAGTAAAAAAAAAAACTTGCCATAGATTTGGCAATTTTTATGTGAGTTTGACAATTGATTGTAAACCAATTGTAAGCCAAAATCTTGGCTAGCCAATTCTTTGGCAGGGCAAAATTTGGAAGCGAACCAAGAAGTCTCATAATCTTATGATGTCGGTTTTTCTCCCTATTTTTTCACTTAGCATAGCCATTAGGTTGGGTTTATATTTTGGGGAGAACTTTTTTGGATCAAATGTTATTAATCTGATTTTTTTTTTTTTTTGAGAATTACACAAGACAACGCAGACACTCACACGCACGCACACACTCACCCCTATGAACACACGCACGCAAACCCTACCCCTACGAAGATCTCCGAACGATTCAGATCGCTGAACTAAAATGGACCATGATTTCGTGGGTTTATTCGCTTCATGTTGCTAGATGGGCCGAGAGCCCGACACCAATGAGTCCCGCCGGCGTCGGGCAGCACTAGGTTGGGTTTATATTAGGTTTCACCGTGTGAATCGGCCCAATATCAGAAATCGCTAATGCACCAGCAGCCCACCGCTACATAGAGCGGGTAAGCTTCTTGGCATTTCCAGGCTTCTAGGGTTTTCCGTCTCGCCGCCGCCGCCGCCAACTTGTCACTCGCCCTCCCCCCCTGCTCGCCGCTGCCAACCGCTCGCAGCAACCGTCGCCATGGGCCGCATGTATGGCCCCGGGAAGGGCATGTCCTCGTCGGTGCTGCCCTACGCTCGCGCCGCCCCTGGCTGGGTGAAGTCGACCGCTGGGGAGGTGGAGGAGATGATCGTGCGCGCCGCCAAGAAGGGCCACCTGCCGTCGCAGATCGGTGCGCTGCTCCGCGACACGCACGGCGTCCCGCTGGTCCACGGCGTCACGGGCGGCAAGATCCTGCGCATGCTCAAGGCCCGCGGGCTCGCGCCGGAGGTGCCCGAGGACCTCTACTTCCTCATCAAGAAGGCCGTCGCGATCAGGAAGCACCTGGACAGGAACCGGACGGACGTGGACGCCAAGTTCCGCCTCATCCTCGTCGAGAGCAGGGTCCACCGCCTCATCCGCTACTACCGCCGCACCAAGAAGATCGCCCCCACCTTGAAGTATGAATCCACCACCGCGAGCGCTCTGGTGGCGTAATGGCTGTGAATTGATTCTCTACCGCTTTGGAGTTTGTCTTAATCCTAAGGAAGTTAAGTGATAGTAGCAGTACTTTTTATGCTATGTTACTATGTGAGATCTTTAAATTTATCTACCCGATGCACCTAGGAAGAGGTGTGTATCTTGAGACTTGACAGTTATGAAATTGGATTAGGTTTTTGATCTATGAAGCTGCATTATTCAAAATATTTTGGAGTTGGTCTTAACATTGAGTAGTTTGGATGATGCTCTCATCAAAAGTTTAGAACGAAGCAAGAGACTTGGTATTTGGTTTCGCCTTTTCGCGCTTTCTTTGGTTTCACCAATTAGTTCATGTTACAAGTTCTGGTAAGCTTAGCTAGTGAGCTATTGTACATTGTTTGAGATTTGAGGAGCCTCCCAAGAGACAATGATACTTATGGATGTCAGTTTCTTATCCCATAGTTTCAAATGATCTGTGCGAGTGTTATGTTTGTTTGCCTATACCAAGTTTTGGTTTAGGTTCTAGAATCATTCAGGGATGCTTCGTTAGAAAGTTGGGATGTAATTCCAATTTGAACTAGATATTAAGGATTTGGATCCTGCTGCCAGACAAGTATCTTTGGTTGGTAAGTAGCATTCCCTGTGTTTTATTGATGTGTGGTCATGACTCATGCTATGTTTTTCTGTAATTTATTTTCTGAGAGGGGAATAGATAACAAGTAAAGAAGCTTTAAAAGTTGTCAGAGCAATGTTGTTGTTGTTTTCTCTTTTTGGTTCTAGGTGCCATTAATTTTAGTTCCATGTCAGGACATCATGCCATGGTGTTTCTGTTTCTATTTCAGAGTATTAATACTTTCACTTTAGAGATAAAAATAAAAACATTGACTGGCAAGGTTTTTATTAATATATCATTGTTTTGGGCTCCTACCTCTCATCTGTCATGTCTGGTTAGTTCCTGGCTTCAAATTTGGACTCTGTTAAAGTAGATTGCATGCCTAGAGCATGTATTTGGGTTACTTATGATTTTGCTGCTCTTGGTCCATGTGCTCTGCAGAAGCCACCTACTTGCTTGATATAATTCCGCACTGCATTGTCCTAGTTACTGAGAATATCTCAATTCTCACATGATTAATTAAAAGTGCTGTTTCTTCTAAAAAATGGTCAGCGATATACTCTTATTATAGGACGGAAGTAGTATTTATGTTCAGAGCGTGTCTACTTGATTGGGCTTTTTCCTTTGCTGAGGGTCTAGCAAACATGGTTTGATATGCTAGAGTGCTAGATAGATTGCTAGATGGTCTCTTTTCTCACTAACAGTCCACTGTGTTTTCTTAGGAAATTATTTCTATTTTCTTTAAAAAAAATTATCCCAAAATGATGCAAGGCTGGTATTTTGTTGGTTTAATTTATATCATGCACATTCTCTGTGAGGGGTACAACTAAACCTCCAAAGGTTGCTATTGTTTGCAGCAGTGGTGTAACCGATTCTATTCCACTGAATTTAGATCCCAAAGCTGTATATATAATTTGTATATTGTGAGCTTGAATGTTTGTAACTCCATATATTGTCATCATGCAATGTTGATTGACCGTTTGCATTATCAAGCTGGAGCATAGAACTATTGGGTGGCAAGGTTTTAGTCGACTTCGTTTGGTTTGGGCTTCTGGCTGGCTTTCATGCTGTAGTGTCTTGGGATAGCCAGGTGGTTATTGAGTTGTTAAGTTCATGTTCATTGTTTGGTCAGGTCCGTTTACTTGGGATGTTTCCTTGGCAAAGCATCAAATGTAAGTTGTGTAACAGTCATAGGATAGCTATTATCTCCTTGCTACCACTGAGAATTCAGTTTGAAATTGTTTTGGGAATATTTTGACCATAATGATTATGGATATGGGGGCAAACCATCTAGTTAGACTTTGCAGTATTTTGACCATAATGAGTATGTCCTTGCTACCAGCTATATAGCCCAAAGATCTGGTATTATGATACACTACAATTTATGTCTAGGTGCTTTCAGTTGTAACAACCAGACATTTTTGTCATCAGTTGTTTGCACATATATTAGTGGTTGCATATAAGTTTAGTACCTAATTAGAAAGTCTAATCCCATCATGATTGACAATGATTGACCAAATAAAGCATCTGCGCTTTATCATGTGGAGGCACTGTTGGCTGGTGCTTGTAGCGCTGGGAATTGTTGTCGCATGCATTCCACTGGTGAAAATAATGCTGCATGATTTTCGATACAGTTGGATGCTTGATTTGAATTGATTGTGGACATTGTCTGCACTTGCTGTCTGGATTTGATATCATCGTATATTTATTATCCGCAAAGCTCTTGAACAGGATTCAAATAGTTGCAGTGTTTGGATTGTTTTGATCACTGCCACAATGTTGGTTTCAGATTCGCACAAACTCTTGTGCATGATTTCAACTTTCAGGAACGAGAAACTCATATCTTGGTGAATGATTCATTTCAGTTGGTTGGATAGTTGGTTTGCATAATGCATATATTGCTCGATGTGAATATTAGTTTTTCGGAGAGATGCTGCTCAACTCTCAATGGTTTGGACCACTCAACCACTGTGATTGACTGTATTAGTCGGCTTAATTTATCTCGGAACCAGGCTTGGATAGTTATCATATTGGTAGACCATGCTTTCGTACTCGTGTCTGCACATGTTAGCAAATGCTGTGTAATGACTGCTGAGTCAGGTCAGACAGATCGAGATGCCATTGCTTCTGATGTGGTATACGATGGAGAACAAATTGACTGAGCGTACTAGCATGTTCTGGTCAAAGCCGGGCAAGAATTCCTGATGCCGCAAAGTGCAGGATAAACAAGGACGTTGCTTGTACACTTGCCATGTTATTAAATCGAGCACACCATTTGTTTATGCATAAATCAGAGATCGCCGGACATGTTGCCATGGCGCCGTCTGATGGGACAGTTCATCGCCGAGCAATTTTTTATCGCTAGGGTGTGGATCCAACAGCTTCCCAGCCGCTGCGATCTGCACGCAAAAATAGGTAAAAAATTAAACTAATTTATGATCATTCAGACAGTTGGGTGCATACTTTTTTCAGCATCTCACAAAGAGTCACATCCATCCAAAATTTCGCCGGCTAAACCTCCGTATTTATGATCATTCAGACAGTTGGGTGCATACTGTTTTCAGCATCTCACAAAGAGTCTCACCGGCGACCTCCGTGGCCCCTTGCTCGCGCACCATTCTTGTTCCTTCCCATGGCCAGCCTCGTGCACCAGGCGTCCATGCCGGCGATGACGCCGCCGTGCGACGAAGATCTGGTCCCGCAGGGCTTCAGCTGCTTCGGCCGCTCGCTGTCGCGGGCATCGTCGTCGAGCCGGCTCGAGTACAGGGCGCTGCAGCACGAGCAGGCGGGCGACGAGAGGCGCGCCGGCGCCACGCAGGACGCGCGGTCGGCGCGCGCAAAGCTGCGGTGGAAGGCGGTGGCGCACGAGATCATGGCCAAGGGCGGCAGCGCGCGCGCGGCGGAGGAAGCAGCAGCTGGCGGCCTTCAGCTACGACTCCCGGAGCTACGCGCTCAACTTCGACCAGGGCGCCGACGAGTAGCAGCAGCAGCAGCAGCGTGCAAGTGCATGTCTGCATGCTGAGCTTGCTGCGGGCAGCGGGCGGGCGGCGGGCCTGGTTGCGGCCGGCTGACCGCCTGACCCTGCGCGCGGTGGTGATCGGAGCGTGGAACAGCACGGTGGCACGTGCGTGGGTCCGGGGAGCAGGCGAGCAGCGAAGACGATCGACCGGCCGGCGAGGGAACAATGGCGATCTACACAATAACGTGGAGGGGAAAACATGAGTTTTACTGTGTAAAGTAAAGATCTACTCCATACTAGGGATCATAGTCCAGCCTTGCTCTAGTTCCTTTTCTTTGAACTTTTTTTTCATTCAGATGGCACGATCATGTTTGGGTGATTCGTCCTGGAAAAAAAATGTTCGAGTGGTACAATAAGAACTGTCTCCTCAAAGTAATTTCTTCAGTCCCTGTTATTAGTTTTACTACTGCCTTCTCGCTTCATGCTCCTCAAAGTATGTGCGCCAATTCAATCAACCGAAATCAGCCGGCTTATCGACCAGCCAAGATCACTGAACTGAATCAAGAAGGATAGGATTTGGATGCACCATTCGCGTAGAACATGGGCAAATGTGAGCTGGATTCTTCAATAAGGACAGGATGAATTTGTTCCTACGAACAACACCGAAAGATTGAATCAAACGGAATTTTAGATTAACTTACAAGTTCTTCAAATATGCCTAGTTGTCACAGCACTTTGAAATATGAATAAGCAAAAACTAGTTCACATAGTCAGCGTGACATCCTCGGATGTAAGTTCACTCTGTCTTAAAAAGGGCAATTCTCGTTGTTGAGAAGTGAAATAATTTTAAATTTGATAAAATCTAGAAAAATAATAGCAACATTTATATTGTCAATAATTATTACTAGGTTAATTATGAAATATGTTTTTATAGTAGAGATATAAGTTTATAGATTTCATCGATCTTACGAATATTTTTTAAAAAAACTGATCTTACGAAATATTAATTTGGTTTAAATCTAGAATTGTACTACTCAGTACAAGCACGGCAGATTTTTTTTTTTTTTTTTTTTTGAGCAGAACAAGCACGGCAGATATGGAAATTCCTATGGAAAATGGAGAAGATTCTTGGGCCCTGGTCACGAGCCCACGACATGAGCAAATCAAAAGAGCCCATCGTGAGAGAAATGGCACTGGCAGCAGTAACGGAGCCCCACCAGGCACTGAGGCACCGCACTGCCCTGCCCATGGGACGCCGCGCGGCGCGCCCACCCCGCCCGCGTGCGCGTGCCCCTGCCTCCTCCACCGCAACGCGGCGCGCGGGGTGGTGGTGGTGCCCTCGCGATCCTCGTGTGGATTCCAGCGGCGGGGGGTACCTTTCCCTTCCCTGGCCGTTGCCCGCGCCTAGCGATCGCGCACCGGAACCCGAGCCCCGCGGCGAATCTAGGTCTGCCTCCGCCCCGCCTCTCTTCCCGAGACCCCCGGCGGCTGGAATTAGGACGAGGGTAACAGGCGACGGAGGCTGCGACGGACGCCCCCTCGTCGAATGCACCGGCGACCGATCTGTTGAGGAGCAGCCGGAGCACGCAGGAGGTTAGTCTAGGCACGTATCGCCTCTGACTCTGATCGACCCCCTCTTTCCCCCTAGTTGGTTCGATCCAATGTGCTTGCTGTTGGCTGATCAGGTTACGCGGATGCCGGATGCGTGTAAATTGAGCGGAATTCCAGATTTAGTCCCATTTAATGTAGTAGACCCATAATCATATTTCATTCACTTCCGCGAAATTTTGCACTTGGTCGTCTTGAGCTGGTGGCGAAATGCTTATTCTGGGTTTCTAACTCTACCTCGAGCTTGACGGCGGGCGGTGGGGGACGTTTTTATGCGGACGTGAGGAAGACCGAGGAGGCCACGGGGCTAAAAGTGTGAGAGTGACGCGGTGATGAGGCGGGGGTCCGGATGCGTGACTCATCAAGGGTCTAGAGAAAGGGATGGATTGGAGTATGGTTTTAGACAATTCGAGTGCGGTTGAGTGAGGATAGGCGGCCAGCCACACTTGCAATTTATTTTCTGCGCTTCAACAAGCTGCCTACCAGTTCATTTTCCAAACTGGTTTAGATCTTTTGTCTGATTACTGTCCTAACCCATGGTTTATACTACTATTAACTAATGTAACTTTTGACTTGAGGAGTTAGAAAGCACAGCCCAATTCATTTGTACAGCGAGCAATCTGTTCTGTTATTCTTTATAAAATGCTCAACAAAGAGCTGCTAGTAATTGAGAAGTGGATCTACTAATTGATGGGCCATGAAGTTGCATGTTTTTTTTATTTGCTTGAAAATAGTGGAGCCTTTCTTGTTGTGTTCTGAATGATTTAACTGGACACTGCAGCTGAGGGGAAAGTTTTGAAAATGTCATCCACTGTGCGAAGTCATCAAATATCTTCTGGCATGATTGCCCAGTTGGCAAGACTGACCGCCAGAAGCTACTCAAGCAGAAAGGCTGTGTTGTCTGGATTACAGGCCTTAGTGGTTCAGGTAAGCAAACCTTGCTTTCTCTCAAACTGGTTTGTTATGTGCTTCTTGCACTGTTCTTGCAATTGTTAAAATTTCCAAGCTAAGATAATGTCAACTGCAGTTGGTGACTCTTTCTGTTTCGTATATAGTATATCCTCTTTGTTTGTCTCTTGTTGACCATTTTTGTTGGATTATGTCATCTGCCATTTGTATGTACATGGACTGAGATTTATATATTGCACTGTTTTGCTTGAATTATTGAATTCTGTATTTCTACTAAAGCCATTTTGGCCCAATGCTTTGATTACTGTTTTTTTTAATTTTAGAGTACATTCTTTCACAGTTTTGTTATCGAATGTCCTAGTTTATTCTCTCTGCATCCATGCATTTCCATTTTGTTCATGAATTTGGCCAAAAAAAAAAATTTATTTGTTTCAGGAAAATAAGTTTAACCCTGTTCTAGATTTATCAATAAGCAACCTATTCGTTTTGGCCAGCATAAATTACATACCTTACTTTCACTTGCCTTAAATTCATACAAATAACTTTCAGGTTCTTAAAAGGTAAATATGCACTGAATCTGTGTAGTACTTGCATAGTTTGCTGAAATGTATTGATGCTCTTTTGGGTGGTTACTCTACTGGTATCTCAAAGTTCGGTTTAGTTTAGTTTAGTTTATAGGGGGCCTTAAGCACCTTGATGAACCTTGTGTAAGCTGGTGACTCCAATAGAACTGAACTATGCTTTCTATACTCGGGACTAATGGTCTTTTGGTCTAAAAAGTTAAATATGCAATGTTTCCAAAAATACTAATATATATAATTTTCAATTTGTATGGCATATGACTATTCTGTTTAATGTCACTAAATTCCCTCTTCACAGTATCTTCAGGAGTTACATTGCATTTTTTAAAATAAATCTGAATCTATTCCCTGTTCTTACAAAGGATGGCTACATTTAAATGATAAATCTCCATTATCATTTGTGTTCCCAATTGAATCTTTTAGTTTTAGATATTAATTTTTTTATCTAATTTCTTTTTCAATTGTTTTTCATCTTGCCAAGGTAAAAATATTTTTTTTTTTTTGGCATGTACATTAGGTCGGGAGCTCCACACAAGAGGGAAGCTTGCATATGTCCTTGATGGTGATAACTTAAGGCATGGTCTGAACAAGGATCTTGGCTTTAAAGCTGAAGATCGTGCTGAAAATATAAGGAGAGTTGGTAAGTGTCTCGCCAGCATAGATATGTCTATATTATTTAAAGAAACCTCCATGAAAGTAAAAAAGAATGATAAACAAGTCCTGCTTTTGCCATTATTTTATCTTTCCAGCATTCTGCAGTTCACATTTTGTTTCAACTATTTTTGACAGGTGAAGTAGCAAAGTTATTTTCAGGACGCGGGCCTTGTATGTATTGCAAGTTTGATATCTCCATATAGGAGAGACCGTGATTCTTGCCGTGAATTGTTGTCTGACGGTAGCTTTATTGAAGTAAGAGATCCATTTTATTTGTTTTGTATTTATGAACTTAGCGACCTCATGGGTTTACCGCCAATCATCTGTGAACTTTTTGCAGGTTTTCTTGAACATGTCCTTGGAATTGTGTGAAGCAAGGGATCCAAAGGGCCTGTATAAGCTTGCTCGTGCAGGAAAAAATAAAGGGTAAGGTTCATGTGAGTGCTTAATGCTTCCTGCAGAGCAAAATTGGATCAAACCTGAAATATTTTAAAATGTGAATCACATTTCCGGCTTGTTCTATAACATTATGTTCACTGCCCAATGAACAATTGAAAATACTAATTGAGTCGAATTATGTTGTCTTTGGGAAGCAGCTCCTTAGTTCTGATATGATTTTTCAGTGTCAGTATAATTTTGATGATGCATGTACTGTCAATTAAAAATGATTTTATTTTCTCGAACACGCAGGAGAGCTGTGTATGATTATATTAAGAAGAAAAAGGGTATAAGAAACCCATACAACAGTGACTCACACAAGCACCTTTAGACTAAGTCAAAAATGAAAATGATCTTGACCTGGACCTGATGATACACCACAAGTGTAGCCTTGGGGCAATAAGATTTTTGGCCACATGCTATATTTAGATTCTTCCATTTGTTGGCTATACTGTAATGACCAATGGTGTTGCAGATGAAAATGTGTAAGCTTACATGTGGGTTCTATTTTGTTATGTTGCTCTTTTTTTTTCACATTTGCTCACTCATTGATCATTTTACTTCTGAATGCTGAATTTAAATAAATTGAACTGATTTGTTTTGAATCTGGACCAGACCTAACCATGGAGTTAGAGTTAGAGGCCATGGTAGGGCCCATTTGTAAGTTAGCTCAAAGTATTCTCTAGTCGAGAAATGGAAAAGCAGAAAATGAGTAAAGCCTGAAAGTTTTAATCATTGATCGGTTGTCTTATATGAACAGAAACATGTTCACTGCAAAAAAAAAAAAAAAAAAAAAAAAAAAAAAATGTGGGCAGGTTTATCTTCATTCTTAATTCAACCTTGTCTTGTTAACTCATATAGAGTTTAGTCACGCTTCAAGTTTTAAACATGGTTTGTTGCAGGTTTTACAGGAATAGATGACCCTTATGAAGCACCACTAAATTGTGAGGTATGCCATTATATTAGATTTTCTGTCATCTTCACATGTTTAAGTATGTATTATTAAGGTGGCAATGTAATTGTAGCTGTTAGTTTTGGTCCATATAAAAAATTGTTACCCTGAAACTCGAGATTTAATATCATAGGAAATGCATGTTTGGATTAGGAGAAGAGAGTGTGCTTTATCATTTTCTTTTATTGCAACATGGTGAGTTTTGTAGGTTTAACAGGCGTTTAGCTGTTTGCTTAGAAGGACAGTTGTGGGTAGCAAACGTTAGGTATACTGCGACACTAAGATCCTGTTTGGATCCATCCTCTAAACTGTAGCCACTAAAGTTTAGGTCTCCAAACAGGTCGTCTAAAGTTAGATCTAAACTTTAGCCCACCCTCTAAAAAAACCCATTAGACCACAAATATGAGCTATAGTGGTCTAAAGTTTGATTGTCCTTTGCCAAAAGACATTTGTAACCCCATTTTAATTCTATCCTGCATTGAGTCGTGGCTCACTGGCATGCATGGTTATGTCAACAAAAACTCCAGGGGCAGATTTGTCTTTTAATTAATTGAATTAGCACTAAACTTTAGCTCAAGATCCAAACAGCTCCATAATCTAAAGTTTAGTGGCTAAGACCAAAGAATCTAAACAGAAGACATTCTAAAAGTGTCATATTTTTATAGATGACAAAGATGGTTAAGAACCAAAATTTTTGATTCTTTTTTTTTTTCCTGGTATAAGAACCAAATCATGTTTGATTCTTTTTTTGTGTTTGATTCTTTTGTATCAGGTTAGTACTCTTTGTTTATGACCTATAACGTTGACTCTCTTGCTTTTGCTTGCAGATTGAGATCAAGGAAGTAGATGGTGTATGCCCTTCGCCTTCTGACATGGCAGGGCAAGTGGTTACTTACCTTGAGGAGAAAGGATTCCTGCACGAGTAGGCTGAATCCAAGCAACATTCGGGAAAGATTTCGATAAGACTGTAGCGCAGAATAAGTCAAATGTGCTGCCAGTTACCGTATAGTTACATAGATTGATCTCGATGGCTTAGTATTTTGTTTCCGTACTTCCTCGGCTACAAGTTAACATGCTGTTTCATTCAGATGTGCCTAGATGGTTCCTGATTTCTTTCACTTCTGGAATAGATTACCTGTATTGTGATTCTGATAACCACCTTGGGGCGATGTGGCAATCATTGTCAGTGGAAGGTACACCTAATGTTAATAGAAGCTGTCTTCTTACAATATGCTCCACTTTCTGCAGCGCCGAGATGTACAGCTTGTTAAGGTTTCAATATTGACATTGACACGCTGAAACATCCCGCGTGTGGCGTGTTGCATATGGCAGTTTAGCAGTACCAGGACGTCAACCATATTTCTAGAGCCCTAAAAATTGTTGACAAGTGTAATGCAAATATTTTTCTTCGGTCAACCTGAACTTTGGTCGTGACTAGATTGTCTGGCTTGCCCGCTGGTTTTGCTTGCCAGCGTCAAACATTCAACAAGCATCGGGATAAAGGTCATCTTTCACGGGAGTAAAATGAGCTCGGCGCTCCGCGTCCGCGGACAGGTTTGGACCTGGTACGCTGGAAGGCTTGGAACGTGCGGTTCACAACAGGATCTGTCATCGCGAGGCGTCAGCACGAGAAAAATGACCCAAGAAAGATAAGGAGTGAACGGTTTTTACCATGGTCTACTGTTGTATCATTCTACGCATACGCATCTCGGCACAACAGGATCTGGCAACGTTCGGTTTTTACCATAGTCTACACGTGCAGTGCATAAAAGTACAGGCGTACAAGTCCAAGGAAACTCGGGCTCAGCACACGAGAAAACCGCCGCGCCGTGTGTCGCGCGCGCGCCTTCCTGGGGCGCGCCGGGCCTCCGGTTGGCCATCGTGTACCCCAGCCTCACGGCACCCTCGCCCGCACAAGTAAACTTCCCCGCGCGCTAGCTTCGGCTCTCACCTCTCGGCCTCCCACGCTCCCCACTCCACGCAATGACGCAACCAAATTAAAAGCCCGCCCGCACCCAGGTTTACACCGCGCGCGGCAACGCGACGCAAAGCCCGACGAAGCCAAACCGAGGAAGCAAAGCAAGCATCCGACCAACCCCCCCGGCCGGGCGTGCGACACGAGCAAACTTTGCCAACGAAATGGTGTTCAGCGCCTCGTTCATGGCGGCGGCGGCGCGCGCCGGCGGAGCTGTGCCAGCGTCCCCCGCAGGTGAGCGCGGACGACGTCCTGCGCGCGCTCTTCCTGCCGCCGGCGCGGGAGCTCGTGCGCCTGGGAGACTTCCTCTTCGCCTTCTTCTGCTTGCCGCTGCCGGAGTACTACTTGCCGGGGTCCGGCCGCGGCGGAGGGTGGGTGGCGCGGGCGCCCCATGCGGTTGTACACCTACCGGAGGTCTCTCTCGGTCAGCTCGTCATCGTCCTCTTTCTCGTCGTCGATGTCCTCGTCGGAGGAGGATTATTGATTGCCGACGACGAGTAATAAATTGTATAGGTTGCCGAATGCAACGACCTTGCTTGTGTTTGTTTTTTCTTTGTGCAGGAGAATCATTAGGTGTATGTAACTTGTACGCCCAATTCTTTTTTGTGCCCTCTGTATATATCCAATGATTTTATATATTTTTTAGATAAAGGAATTCAGATTTTATATAAGCTGCAAAATCCAAATGATTCTTTTGGCTTTTGATCAGTCTACTCCGAAATTACACTACTCGCTCAGGTGATCATAGTGTTGTCTTCGCAGTACTTTACCTCTTTTTAAGCGAGCAATTGTTTACTTCTACTTAATTTTTTCTTTTGAGAATTATGCAATACAACATCGACGCCACAACACACGTACACTCACCTTTATGAACACAAGTTGACTTCTACTTTTTAATACTAATAATCCGTTCCATATTTTAGTTTTTAAATTTTTTGACCTAAGTTTGACCATTTTTTTTGTTGTGGCTTGCTTTATTTAACAAACGTTCTTCAAGAATGACTTAAATTTGACTAAGTTTTGCATAAATTTTTTAACAAGTAGAGTGTTCAGATTTAGGATAAAAAGACGTAACATCTTTTTGTCACGAGATTTTTTTTCCTTTCTCAGTGCACATCTATAACAATAATACAATACAATTTACACAAATTGTTGAAAGTTTAAAAGCCCCCATGCTTGTAGAGGCCCAGTGATAACTAAATTGGGCCTCAGACAATTTCAGCCTATGAGCCCAGTTCGGTCCACGCGCTAACCTGCCGTGTCGGACGAGACGAGCAGTTAGCCAGTTACGACGACGCGGCAGGCCAACTCCCGCGAAAAAGCGTGACTGAATCCACCACAGATTTGCATCACCACCGTCCACTTTCACCATCCGGCCTAATCAAACGGTTACCGCGAACCCTCCAAAACGAATAAAAATCCCAGAGCTGAAAACCAACACGTCAACCTCCCCTCCCGAAGCAACCCCACCTTCTCTTCTTTTTCCGCCTTCCTTTCCCCGTGCAACAAACGCGAACACGACCCAACGAATCGAATCAAATTCGCCGTCCCTCCACCTCGTCGGCGTCGGCGCCGGCGCCACCGGCCTCCTCGAGCCCAAGCCCCCATCCGATCAGCCACCGGAGATGCAGCACGGGAGCGGCGACTACGCGTCCTCCGCCCCTCCGGCCACTACTACCAGCACCAGTACGCGCCCCCGGCCCGAACCCCTACCCAGCCGCCACCGACGCCCCGGCGCCGGGGGCAGTTGCCGGGGCTACGCCTCCGCGCCGCCCTCTCTCGGCGTCGGCGGTGGCTACCTCGACCAGCCGCCATCCGCCCCGGCCTATTCGCAACCACCCTCCGCCCCGGCCTACTCGCAACCGCCGCCCCAGACGCAGCACGGCGCCGGGTACCCGCCCTACAACACCAACCCCACGACCTACCCGCCGGAGGCGTATTACGGCTACACGCCGCCGCCTACCCAGACCACGGCCCCGCCGCCTACGGAGCCCAACCCCGCACCGCTGCCCTACGACGCCCCGTACTACGGCGGCGGGTACCAGCCGCCGGCCGCGGGGTACGACAACGAGGATTACCTGAACGAGGGCGCGTACGCGTACAGCGGCGGCGGTGGCTCGGAACCGTACGGGGCGCGCGGCACGGCCCCTGCGCGATCGGGATCCGCGCTGTTTGATGACTATGGGCGCTCGATCAGTGCCCCATCTGATGACTATGGGCACTCGATCAGTGCCCCATCTGGATGGGAGGAGCAATCGTGGGGCAGTGGTGGCGGTGGCGGAGCGGGTGGGAGCTATGGGGTGATCGCAAAGGCCCTTCCCAAGGCGGAAACACATGAGGATGCGAGTGGTGGTGCACAGAAGTTTCGGGTTAAGCTGCTGCCAGAGGGTGCTGGGAACCCTACTGATGTGCTTTGCCAGGTACAGTGATGATACGATTGATGAAATTATGCACCATTGGCAAAAATTTGTTTGAAGACTGGGAGGTCTTGATGATATTATTCTAGGATTCATTAAATTTCCTTGGGAATTACTGTAGCTCCTTGAACCCTCATGTAGTATTTGTTGTTTATAAATTACAACAAATTAAAGGTACTGCCATTTTGGTGTTGCAGATTGGTTTAGATGGAATTCGCATGCTTGATCCAAGTACGAGCAGGACCCTAAGGATTTATCCGCTTGATTCACTGACAAGATGGGAGGTTAGTTGGTAATTTCTTCTTATGAAGACAATATCTGTATCTTTGTACAACACAAATTCGTTACAGTGTTTATATTAATGTTTGTTTGCTCTGCTTATTTAGGTTTTGGATGCAACTGTTTTTGCATTCTGGGCTTAAGACATCAGTGGATGTTGAACCAAAGAGAATTAGGCTGAAGTCAAGCAGTTATACTTCCAATACTATGCTTGACACTGTGACAGCAGCAACAGTGCAGGTATTGAACAACACTTTTTTTCCTGTCCCTGATAGTATTTAGCCTCATATTTCTACTAGCAAGTTTCTGTGATCACACCTTAGTCTCTTTATATATAATACATACATCTTTTGCTCCTGGTCTTATTTGTCTTTGTTGTTGTTGTTGCTTCATATCTGAATTAAATCTGTAATGAGAAGCCAGAAGATTTAATCCTATCTGCTAGCATGCATCAGTTTTTAGATGGAACTTCATCTAGTCCAACATGTTTATCGTCATGCACATATATAATAAGGAGTTCATGTCTTAGTTCTTTAAAATGGTTTATCCCAATTGATTATGGATTGAATAAACTTATATCTCATCAATACCAAAACTATTCAATAGGAACAGTTGTTAGAGGAGAAAAAAAAAAACATAAATAGTTACAAATAAACTTCTATAAAGCTGCAGCTTGTTACAATGAAATTGTATTCTAGTTTTCCCCGTTGCTAAATGAGATATAACACATAACCTGTAAAATGGAATGTGTTTTTTATTGTCATGTTTGCATTTTAGATGTATTTTATCCCAATATTCGTTCTATATGAACCTCATTCTTTTCTATTCCATAAAAAGGACACAGATTGGATAAGTTGGATATCAGATGGGATTTTAAACTTTTTTTTAGAAACGGTCCTGTTTTTGTATTATGTAATTTTTGGCACAAATATAGGCTGCAGAAAACTTTAAATTGTTTTCCTGGTGAGTTTGTTCAGTGGATTATTTATTCATGCAATGCTTGAAGCAATTTACCTTTTGGTGAATTGAGCAGCGCTTCTTAACTTTGTGCTTCTGTATAATTATTAGTTTAAGGAGATAGGTGGAGATGCAAGAAGCAAAGGAGCAGTGGAAACTGGCAAGCCTTCTGTACAATCAAATGAGAAAAAGAAAGGTTTTGATTGGATGTTTACAAAACCTGTTGATGAAGTGAAAGACCATTGGGTATGCTGAGCCTGAACTGTATTATGTGTTGACTACTTACTTTCAATTTTCTCGAACCATTTTGGTTTAAGCTATTTCATTGCTTATATTTTTTGCATAGTTATTTTTTATAAGAATGTCGGTTTCCCTCCTACCGCTACATGCATATAGTTGGCTATATATATTTTCGAACCTTTCATTAAACATTTTGTCAGCTCATGTTTTTGCTTCAGTTCTATTAATTATATGTTAATATGTCAGTGTTATTGATCTTATTCCAAGTTCTTGACAATATTTTGTTTTATTGTATCAATGTATCACCCTTTCTAATCTTATGATTATTTTTCTTCACTTGATTTTGTTAAGTTTCTGCAATACGTTTAATTTTTTTACCTTATAGGTCCCAGATGAGGTTGCCAAGAAGTGCCACTCGTGCGCCGTTGATTTTAGCCCTTTCAATCGCAGGGTAATCTATATAGCATATTTGTCCACATATTCATTCCCTTATGGTAGAATTCTAATGCCTTGAGATGGGTTCCTTTCTTGCAGCATCATTGTCGAACTGTGGTGAAATCTTTTGTGACAAATGCAGTCAGGGAAGAATTGCTCTGACAGCAGAGGATAATGCGCCACTTGTCAGAGTTTGTGATAGATGCATGGTAGGTTCTGCATCTCGATTGTTACTCATAATTTCTTTTTATTCTTACATTGATTGGAATTACTTTGCTTCAATGTTTGTTTTATACCGATAGCTCTTTGCTTCACCTCCAATTTTATGGGCACCAGCATTGTTAGAAGAACATATCACTCAGTCATCATTTCTTTGTTGCTAGTTTTTTGGAACCAGGATTACACTGATATATGTAGCGTGTCTTGCTGATTTTTTTTCATAATGCTACTTCAGAGTGGACCCACCCTATATAGCTAAGATTATATTGTTATTGCTGTTCTCTGCCTAAATTACTTCATAATTCTTGTTTGAGAATTTATTTCTGTATTGTTAGTATTGACTTAAATATATCTTGGCTATATTTTTATTTATGGTGTTAACCAACCTATATGTTTTATTTTTATTCTTGCTTTGCTACTTGTAAGTTCTGTTTTATCATGTTCCTAAATGGTTCAGGAGCTTTGGTTTATATGGAAACTATGATTTTTCGTTGGTGAAGTTGCTATACCATGTGTTTATAGTAGTTCTTATGTTGTACAGGCTGAGGTCACTCAAAGGCTTAGCATTGCTAAGGAAGCTGCCAATAGATCTGCAACTGTGCAAAGTCATGGAGATCTTGCAAGAAAACTAAAGGTCTGCTTTTTCCTGTCATATATTCACTTCTTAAGTGGCTGCAACTTGAATTAGTTGTGCATGCTTGGTTTGAAGCCAAGAGTTGTGAAAATACTCCATTTCAAAAATTTTAGGCGGATTAGAATTCCAAAATGACAAACATGGTAAAGTTTGATCGTCAATCTGTAAAATTTTATGTATGTTTAGTGCATTTGTGCATCAGTAGATTCGTATGTCACATAATTTATAATATTAAGAGGAACTAATGGTCAAGTACGCCTTCAAAGGTTTTCTGAAATCCTAATACGCCTTTTATAAAAAGATATGGGGAGTATTTGGTTCACTACCAGAAATGTGGCAGGATTTTGTTTCATTAAGCATGGCTAAATTGGTGGATAGCCAATTTCTGAACTGAATTTGGTTTCCATATTTTGTTGAGTTCTGATAGGGTTAGAGTAGGCAATATAGAGCACCAAAGAGGTGCCAGCATTCTCTGATGATGATTGGCAATACTGCTGTTGTAATGCTCATTTATTGAAAGCTGTGATAATGCTTCAGGACGTTTTACTAATCTACCTGCAAGTTTCATGCCATTTTAGTTCAAGAACTAAATTAATGAAGTTGCAAATGAGAAGCAAATTGCCTATCATTTTGGTTATTCACAATGCAAATGAAAACTAGATAATCACAAAATTTGTATTAAGATATCTATGATTCTAACAAAATTATGTTGTGATTAGGAGGAAATGGAGAAAAACCGCAAGTCTTCAGGTACTTCTTTCTTTCCATCCATTTTACAGGTTCAAATTACATAGATTATGAGCTTATCTGAATTGTGAAATCTCTGCTTCAAAAGGTCCATCATCTGGTGCATCTGGTACCAGAATGAGGGAAGTCGCGTGCCCTACCTGCACAGTCCATCTTCAGGTCTGTCAAAAAGGTTACTTTCGCCGCATAACACAGATTCCTTTATGCTCTAACTACTGTGGCTGTGGAATTGCAGGTTCAGGTTCCAACATCTGGCTCAGAGACAGTGGAGTGTGGAGTGTGCCAGCATGCCTTCCTTGTCAGCGCTAATTGATACACCGGGGAGACAGTGCATGCTATAGAAATCATTCTGTTGATAACTATTCCTTTTTTCGTTATACTGTATACATAATAACTGTGTTCTCTGTCAGCCTGTATATGTTTCCTTGATTGTGTTGGTGATCACGGTTAGGATATGTTTCTCTTCCCCCTGTACATGGGTGAATTTAAATTCGGGAGTATTGCAATGCTGAATCTATGCAGAGAAAACCATACTTGGTGGTGCCTGAAGAGTGAAGACTGCTCACACACGCGTGTGACATCCGCGTTATGCCTGCTTGAAGTTCTATCATGCTTCTTCTTTAGTTCCTTAGTGTCCCTTTTGAGGCAAAAAAAGAGGGTATCTGTTTTGAAGCAAATTTTGTACAGAACGTCACCTGTCAGCTATTAGTGGACTGAGGTGCGTGATCACGGTTTGGAACTTTTTGGATCGTCCTACGCCCATCGGAAGTGCCGCATTTTTTTTTTTAAGACCAATGGCAGGAGCTCTGCCTTTCAATTAAGGGGTAAAAGGAGTTTATGTACAAGCAACAAAGGGCCATCCCAAAAACAAAATAGAGAGGAGAAACATAAGGTGCCGCATCGGAAGTGCCGCATGTTTGAGTGTTGGCCTTTGGGCAATACATTTTTATGCAAAGCATGAGCCATGTCGCTCTATTCGACATCTCAAAACCCAGCTGCCCGCCTCTTTTTCAACCGATCCATCATTCCCCTGCAACAGGCATTCTTGGCAAACAAACAGGGGTTTCAGAAAAAGGGCCATCAAATGATCAAACCAAAAGCATACTCTGCGCAGCTAAGCTTGCAGAGCTTTCTACTGCTCGTTCCATCGAGGCAAACATCGCAGGGATGGGAGGGCCTAGCGTCATCCATGTGACAGGCATCCGTCTACAGACATCATAGTACATGCACACTCGTATAGGAGTAGTAGATGGCAGTGGCACACGTTATCCAGTCGATGCGCGCGCCGCCCCAACACGTCGCTATGCCGGTCGCCAGATTTTTTTTAATACTAAAATGTATTTTAATAAATTTTTTACTAATGTGTTTTAATAAAACTGCAAATCTAGAAGCTGTAGCACCCTGTCGGCAGTTGAATGTCCGACAAGCCTCCAACGCTCTCTGGATAGCCGATTTGTCCAGTGCGGCATGTTGCTGGCATGATTGGTCGCCATGGAGCCTAGAAAGGAGCGTCCACGGCGGGCGCGCCTCGGATAAGCCGCGGCGCAAGCACCATCATCGTGTTCCTGAAAGCGTTGTATCATGAAGCAGTTTTCAGTCCGTGCAGGTGCTGTGCGGGCAGACGCTGAAAGACTCGACAACGAATGGCAAGTGCACTCTCATGGCTAAAGAAAGCCGTATACCTAGGCGATACAGAAACCGGAGCAGGCTCTAGAGGTGGCATGATTTCCGACGTGATCTGATGAGTGTGTAGAAGCTGCGTGCGGCTCCCCGGCTCCGGCTGGCTGGCCTATTCCGGCATGGCAGCGGCGTCGTCAGCCTGACGGATGTTCATGTCGGCATGTCGCAGAAGCAGAGCTTCAGCTGTTCGCTTGGCTTATCAGGTCGGTCGGTCGGTATTTTTTCTCACAAAGATCGGCCGTGAAAGAACCGGCCAGCAGTACTTTTCAAAGAAAGAGCCAGCCAAACAGCCAGCCGAACAGGAGTTTCTGCATCTACTCCTACTGCTACTCTACGCATCTTCTGATGATAAAATGCTGTATCATCCCGCAGAAATTGGACGGGGAAATTCCTCCTGAGGAGGCTAATCCATTATGCGATCGAGCTGTCTTTTTTAGTTTGACCGGCAATTTGGCAACGGCAGGACGGTATGATTACTTTGCACCTGACTTTCTTGTTGTACAATCAATCTTTGATAGTTGTGCTGCTGATGACAATAAGTTAGGGAGGACATTTGTTCATTTTTTGCCGGAAAAAGAACAGCCGATGAGTTTCGTTACTCTATATGAAGTTGTATTTCCTCACCTGCTCTCAACTCTGAATAATCTTGCAAAAGCATCTGATGCAAACAATACCATATAAGAACCAATCGTCTCAATTATCATCAGCCAATGGCAATTTTCGAGGGCGTGTTGGGCGTCGACTAGTCAGCCTAGCGCCGGCCGTGGGCGGGCCCAAAGAGGGCGGCCCACCTAGTGGCCCGCCCGGTGGACCCGGTGGCCGTCGTCGTCAACCAACCTCCTCTTTTCGTC
The DNA here is from genome assembly GCA_015847255.1 of Hyparrhenia diplandra. Taxonomy (NCBI): domain Eukaryota; kingdom Viridiplantae; phylum Streptophyta; class Magnoliopsida; order Poales; family Poaceae; genus Hyparrhenia; species Hyparrhenia diplandra. The sequence goes on from JADLZK010007698.1 coordinate 262,169, forward strand.
GTTAACCTTCGCCGCCGTCGTCATCGTCCTCGCCCCGCCCCGCCGCTCGCTCCGCCGCCGGCGGAGCCCTAGGCGCGTAGGCGGCGGCGGCCTCCTCCCCTCCCCTCTCTTCTTCTTCTTCTCCTCCCATTGAGCTCGAATCCCGCCGCCGCCATGGACTACCTTCGGCTCCCCGCCGCCCGACCCATACCCCGGCGGATGGGTGCATCCACGGCCGGGCTCGGACGGCGCCCGCCGCCGAGCTCACCGCCCGGCTGAACCGGCCGTCATCGACGGCCGCGGCGAGGCAGTCGGGCGCTCTTTCTATGGCCGGGGAGGAATGGAGGGGAAGGGGGAGGTCGACGAACGCGGCGGACCGGCGAACCCTAAAGCGATGGCAGTGGTCAGAACCCTAAATCGACGGCAGGACAAAGAAGACGACCCTGAAGACGACGATCCTTCACCTGGGCTTTTGGGCCGCTAAAGTGGTGGGCCGGCCCAGCTCGGGGTGGTCGGCGCGGCCTCCGGGGCCGAGTGGTCGGCAGCTAGTATTGGCGATTTTTTTCGTTCTGCTCCGCCGCATGTGGACGCTACACTGCGTACGTGTGAAGAACCTGCACGGGCTTTCCCCACTTCACTAAACCAACCTTTTTCTGTTCATGAGGATCCTACATAGTGACATGTATATATCGGTACACCCCCATATGGCCATACCTTTCCCCACTTCAGCAAAATCACTCTTTTCTGACATGTACTAGAATATATTGGCACACACACCTCTTTCTAGCCCGTGAACCTTCCGGATAGCCGGATACTGCTAAGAGTCAAGACATAGAAGGAAGCGAAGAGGGCAAAGGGAATCTCATCGTCATCGAACAGAAATACTGAATTTCTTCAAGACTCAGTGGCTGCAACTATCACGTACGTAGTACAGGATCAAATTGTCAGTTTGGTGGATGCTGCCATACTACTACTATATACAATAGCGCATCAACCATGCATCATCTTGGACAAATTCCCCAATATAAAAACCCAAGTTGTCCACAAAGGATTCCAGATCCCCATCTTTGAATTGCCACCCCCCGTTTGATACGGTGGAAACGATAAGTTGCCTCCTCTTTCCATCCAGCCCCAACAAATCTGAAAAGAGGCCATAAGCTTGCAACCAACAGTCCATGCCCTTCATCATCTGGCCGTTTTGACGTTATCCGTGCCCCATTATTACGCAGCAGCTCTTTTGATCAGATCAAGACATCAAGTGCATGTCATCCTATGTCCAGAAGAGCAAATTTGTATCGTTGCATTGCATTGTATTGCATGCAAGGACAGGACAGGCATGCATGAAGCTGCATCAGCCATGCTTTGCTGCCCAGGAGGTGCCTCTACCACCCGGCCAGTTAGCTCAAACTCACCCATCAGCTGACTATTACTCTCAGCAGCCCAGGACTCTCGTAGTAGTAGACAAGCAAGAGAGGGCTGGCTGCAGGAGGACAGCCGATACATAGGGCTGGGCCTGGGTAGGGTAATGGTAAAGACCTCCAATCGGCAATCGTCCATTCCACTGGGCTGCTGCGCAGATAATGCATGCCTGTTTGGTTTGAAGCGCGGATGACTTGCGCGGAGAAAAATGTTGCCGCGGAGGTTGATGGAAATACGAAGGAATCTGCCTGGCCGGGGCAAGTTGAGAGTTTTTCGTTTTGGTTGGAAGCCCGGCCTGAGAAAGCTAAATGAATAGAGATCATATGTTTTCTTGTTTATTGGAGAGATAATTAATTTATTTTCTCAAGTAATAATACCTTTAATATACACAAGAGTAAGCACATGGTAATAAAATAAAATATATCAATTTATTTTATTATTTTTATTGCTCAAAATAATACTCCTATATCCTAAAAAGAAAGGAGAAAAATAATTTTACATTTGACTAAATTGTACAATTTTTTAATACAAATATATATTATTAGATTAATTTTATCATATATTTTTATAGTTGGAGACATAAATATTGATACTGTTTTTGATACATTTAACTAGACTTAAAATAAATTTACTAGTTATTTTAAAAAGCATCACAAAAAAAAACGCATGAGAAAGAGAGAAAAATCATAATTACATTGCTAATTTAGTGTGAACAAGATCGACGAAAGACCGAAGAAAGTACAAAATATACAAAACAAAAACTACACACGGTGATATGATAGGTTCCCTTTTACATTGATCACTATTTCCATGCCAGGCAATCGTGTTAGCACCCAGGCAGTCGAATTCGGTCGCCTGGCTCACGTTGCCCTTGCCTGGTCCGGTCATCATTTGAGGGCTCCAACCAAACACGTAACAGGCAGACTCCAGGCAGCTCGCGTCCAGGCAAAAGTAGTCCAGGGTCTCATCCAAACAAGCCCATGCATATGCATGGATGGTGGTTGTGATGGGGACGTGAGCGAGAAATTGTTCCAGTGGCCAGGCCAACCAACCGGTGATCGCCCGGGGCCGGGGCTGATCCATCGGTGGTTCGATTGGAATTTAGCCTTGGATTCTTGCCCACGGATGTTACGAATCCGGATGTTCTCTTCCATTCTCATCAGATTGGCCCCATTGCAATTTTGCAATGCAACCTATTGGAGGCTTGGAACCTTGGAAGGTCGACGATGTCCGCCCTTTCTCGTGAACTTCGTGTACTGGACAAGACTGAATTCGTAACCGTGACGGCTGTTTCTCTGAACAACACGAATTGAGGCTACGGCCTGATATTAGGCATGCCATTAGGCGTAATAATAGACGTAGTACGTACTACGTACAGCTACTGCGCTAAGCACAAGACGAGACATGCAACTATGCGCACACACACGCTCGCGAATCCAGAGAAGCGCTGTGTAGTGCGTGAGGAGAGCAGAGCAGGTGGCGTGGGTTTGCGTCGACGCAGCCTCGGTTTCCCGCGTTGCTGCTCTCTAGGCCGGCCGGTGTGCCAGCGCCAGACACGATCCACCGAAATCCTATGCTATCAGTGGTCAGTGCTCTTGATAGACCGCCTAAACCCAACGGCGAGAAATCGTTCAAAACGGACGCACGGTGGTGGTTGCTGCTCCGTCCGTCAGAAAGACTGGGACGACTGGGAGGGAGCGAGGTGTGTGTGGTTCGCCTAGAGTTCCTCTCGAGACCGGCCAAAATCCAGCTGGTTTTTGACAGATTTTCCCTGGAAATTCCGCCGTGACTCGAGGAGGGAGGAGCTGTCCAGTCCACACATACGGCGTGCGGAAACAGTAGCGATGCCGTATCAGTATGTCGGCGGCGGCACGTGGGGAACCTCTCCTCGCGGGTATGCATGAAATGCGTACCCGGACGTGCGGCGCTAAGCTTTACGCCCTTTTTTTTTTTTTGTGAATTGCTAAGCTTTACGCTTTACACGGAGTAAACAACAAGCACTCCTTCAAGATGAAACAGCTTTTACTGGGCCATCAGGCTGACCATCAACAATGCACTACACGTACTATAGGCTTAAAAAAAAAACACACTACAATATTGGGTTGCCTCACGCAAACAGTAGCCGGAGTCCGGACAATCACTGTCCAACGCACGCTAGCTAAAATTTATGAGCAGTATCTAAAATTCTAAACTCATTGGATTGATAATCATTACTTCGTGGATCTCTAACTTCTGTTTTTTTTTGTTTGAGTTTAGGAACTTGCATTGTATTGAGGTGTTACTCAGGTTCTCATTTATTTGGATCTTGAACTTGTATAAGTCCAATCTCAATGGAGGTTTCATAGGCGTTTCACACATTAAATAGGGTCTTGCATCAGCAAAAAGTCCACTTTTTGCATGAAACTCGAGGAGAGAGAAAGAGAAAGTTTCATCTTGGTGAAACTCTCAGGTTCACTAAACCAACTATCTACGAGTCGTGAAATTAAATGTCTATGAAACCACGAGATGAAACTCTCCATTGAGAGTAGAGGTTTCATTCAAGTTTCATTTCATTTTATATGACATGACAATCTTGAAAACAACGAAATGAAACTCACCATTGAGACGGCCTAATAGTGTCATTTAAGTCCTTGAACTCACAGATCAACGCATAGTTAGCATGAATCATTAGCACAGTCTATGTGCCATGCAAGTTTGGGGTACTAAATGACATCGCCACACAATTTTGAGGGTATAAAATGTCAAAGTTTGAGAGTTGGAGACTCGATTAATAACACACACGTTTAGGGACTCAAATATCAAAATTCAAGAATTAAGAGCAGTCTAAGAGCATCTCCAAAAGCTTTTAAAACTCACTCTCTAAGTCATCATAAGAAAAGTCATTAGCATGACAATTTTTTTTTTTTTTTTTTGTATCTTTCCACTCTCCAACAATTTTCTTATATCTTTTGCATGCTCTAGAGAGTAATTCGTACCATGTATCTTTGCCTAACGAGAAATTTGGGATTCAGGATTTAGACAGTCAATTAAAAAGCGGGTGGGGAGTATTTTTCTATCAAAATATCTATTCCTAACTATTACAAAAGATATAGTCTCTTAGAGTTTTTTAAGAGTATCTTTATATCATTTTATTTAATAGAGATTTTTTTTATAATGAAATGTTGTCCAACGGCTTCTTCAGTTAAATCTACAAATCTCCTAAGCATGTACAAGATATAAGGAAATTGAGAGCCTATTAAAAGATGATGAATAGATATAGAGAATAAGTTTTTTTAACGGCTTTTGAAATGATAATTTATCTCGGAGATGTTGAAAGGAGCGAGTTGATGACATCGGCAAATTCTCGTCCCCCAACAATGTCCCCCTAGTAAAACAATGCGCCCCCTGCCTCTTGTTGTGTCTGGCGACGTTAACGTGACTGCCGCCAAACTACCTCGTTGCGTTGCCTAGCTAATTAAGCTAGCTAGCTCCGGCGTTGTTCACACGGCATCGACTTGTCAAACCCGTGATTTCGATCAGTCTAACAAAAACCATGCAGCATAGTATAGAGTATGCAAGGGACGGGTGATGTACGCGATTGGAATCCAGTGGAAATGCAACGCGACGATGCTGATTTACTCTATGGCGGCGAATCGTCCATGTGACCGAGTAGACGATTCGCGCGCTAGTCATCAAACAAACTGCTTGGAGCTGTAGAAACTCGCCCACTTCCAAACTGTAGCCCCCACCGGCGGATGTGTGAGCACAACGCGCACGCAACAAGTAGGCGTCGCTCGAAACGACGAAACGCACGGAGCCGCCGCTGACTTGCGACCGTGCGGCGGGTGCCGCCCGCACCGCACCGCACGCGTACGCCCCCGTGACCAGAGAGGCCCTGCGTACGCCCGCCCGCACCCACCGAAAGCAGAGCTCCCGGCCGCTCGCTGGCCTTATCGTTCGCTCCGCCTACCGGCCTGGGCCTTCGGTCTTCTCGTCTCGGCCGGGACGGTCACGAGCACGAGCCTAGCCATGGCATGGTCCCGAACCCAACCCAACCCAACCCGGTGCGGGTCCGAGCGCGTCACATCGCATCGGTCGCGGCGCACCACCTCCCCTCCCCTCCTCCTTCCCCTATGATGACGCACTGAGACACGAGCGCAGGCCGTTGGCGTCTCCATCCTTTAAACGCCACGACGACGCGACTGCCGAAGCGAGCAAAAAAACGACACCAACGGGCGGATTTTTAAGTCGTCCGCTTCCCTTCCTTTCGCCTTGGCCTCCTCCTCCTCTCTTCCTCTCCCGTCTCCCCGTGCCCGCCCCATCCTTTTCCTTTTCTACCCGCCAGGCCAGCCGCCGTTTCGGTTGTGGGGTGAGTGCCAGCGAAGTCTATGGCGGCGTCGGCGAGGGCGTGCTTGGTTGCGCTGGCCCTAGTGGCGGCGCTCTTCCTGGATGGAGCAGCGGCGGTGGTGGAGGCGGAGGAAGGGAATGCCGGAGCCCGGTCGTCGCTGACGCTGAGGCAGCGCCGGCGGCAGCTGATGCGGCAGCGGCAGGTGCGTAGCCACCTCAAGCGCCTCAACAAGGCGCCGCTCGCCACCATTCAGGTACTGATGTCCGCTGCTGGCTCCCTCTACCCGTTCGTCTCCTCCATTTCCATCCATGCGTTTCGCATTCCCCTCGTCGTCGGCGGTTTCCTTCTCTTCTTCGGGTTATTGTTGTGGGGACTGACACTGGGAGTGAGTGAATCCAAGTGAATCGATTCCGTATTTCCATGGGTGAAAAGACCAGGAAAAAAAAAAGCGAAGGTCCTGCATTTGGCGTGGAAGTAGGAGCAGGAGAAAGACGCCGCCCTCTTTAGAGGCAGCAGGGTCTGCCGCTGCGTCGTCGCTTGGTCCACTTCGCCGCTCGCTTTGGAAGTGTTGAATGGCTGGTTGTTCCTCGTGGACCATCCATCCCCCGTTCCGTTGGCCTCGCTTTCCTTCCGTCGCGGGAGGAGAAAGTCTCGCTTTTCGACAAATTTTATGGGTGCCCGTGCTTCCTTTGGTTCATTGAACTCGAAGCTAGGGACGCTCGCTTTTGCTCGCTTTCCTTTCATCTTTGGAGAACTACTTTCATAGTAGTTCTTTCTTTTCTGATGAACCATTCTTCGTTTGCAGAAAACATTATATGCTTATTAGTTTGGTTAATACTCTCATCTTTTTGGTTTTTTTTTTTTGTGTGCCATATCAATGTAGCATTGCTTGAATATGGAATTTCATCGGTTTTTTTTTCTCTTTTTCCTGCGAATGAGAAGATCTTGCATGTACAGGAAAAAAAAGATTCAGAGAAAATCATACATGCTCAGAAAAAGTTTAGCACATGTTTTTTCCTGCATTTTTGCAACTGATACTAAGTATGCCAAATCTACTTAACAGAGTCCAGATGGGGACATCATAGACTGCGTGCATATCTCCAAGCAGCCTGCCTTGGATCACCCCTTCCTCAAGAACCACACCATCCAGGTTCCTCTCTCTGCAGCGCCATTGCTCCTCTTTCCCATTTCGCTTTCTGCAGCAGCAGCAGTGCTGGGCTTCTAACCCCACACATCACTACAGCAGCACTCAAACATGCTCTATAATCACAATACCTTTGCAGATGCGGCCTGCATACCACCCGGAAGGTTTGTATGATGAGTCCAAGGTTGCATCGCAGCAGCGGAACGCCCAAACAATCACCCAGATGTGGCATCAGAATGGTAGGTGCCCCGAGGACACGATACCGATCAGGAGGACCAAGGAGGAGGACGTCCTGAGAGCCAGCTCCGTCAGGAGGTATGGCAAGAAGAAGGGCAGGAGTACTGCGAACCCCATGTCGGTTGACCCTGATATGCTCAACGAGAGTGGCCACCAGGTTAGTACAGATTGTTTCATCCAATCACCTTAATACCAGTACTGATTATCTTGTTCCTGAACTGATTATCTCTGAAGTTGATCATTTAACCTTGTTCCCTCTACCTCCCATGGAGCAGCATGCCATAGCATATGTGGAGGGGGACAAGTACTATGGCGCCAAGGCTACCATCAATGTGTGGCAACCGAAGATCGAGCAGGCCAATGAGTTCAGCCTGTCCCAACTCTGGATCTTGGGGGGCTCCTTCGGCCAGGACCTCAACAGCATTGAAGCAGGATGGCAGGTGAGGGAGAAAGAGAAGCCAGCTTCTGCTTCATGAAAAGTTCTATTAAATGCTGCCTTGCAGCTTCCATTTCTGTTCATCTTCCATGCGCTCAATAATTTCTCCTCTGCATGCGTCAATAATTTCTCTCTTGTGTGCTGCAACAATGATATCAGAACTGCTGATGAAAGAGCCATTAAATGAGTAGGAGCTAGACTTAGATTCTCCATTGACACAGAACTTTTCTATTTCATGAGCTATACTATGGTGATTAGGAGCTAGGCATGCTGTAATGGTGGATTAAAATGTGACGTCGCTTTCATTGTGGCTAATGACTCTGCTCTCCACGAAATTGCAGGTTAGCCCGGACCTGTATGGGGACAACAACACTAGGCTCTTCACCTATTGGACTGTAAGATAAACATCACATTCCTTTCAATCTTCATGAACAATTTTTTAAGTTTATTTTTGTCTTCTGCCTGGATCTACATCCCTATCTTACGATTATCAAATTGAGGAATGGCCTAATGATACTGATTCTGTATTGCTTTGGATACTGCAGAGTGATGCATATCAGGCAACAGGATGCTACAACCTGCTGTGCTCGGGGTTCATCCAGATAAGCAATCAGATCGCCATGGGCGCCAGCATCTTCCCTATCTCAAACTATGGTGGCTCCCAATACGACATCAACATTTTGGTCTGGAAGGTAAATTCCAAAAAGCTCTCACATGCCGAGCATACTAAATCAAATTCATGAATGGGCCTAGAGAGAATACGTGGTGCCCACCTGTCGCTTGTTCTTTCTGAAAGCGCGTTCAGGCTTGAGTCAAGGCTACAACTGTGGCTCTGGCCCTGTTTGTGGACGCACTCGCTTAGTGACAATTGGCCCCACGCACGAACCAGATTTGTCTGCAAATGCAACCGCTGATAATGATTGCCATTTTTAACAAATTTCCACAAGAATATTCACCTTGGGCTCATTTTTCTTCTGTTAGAAAATCTTATCCTTTTCTGCCAGCAGATATTTTAAATCTGGCTCTTTTCCTAAGCAATTGTGTAATGGCATTGCCATGTGCCGATACCTTGTTTTTCCATACATTTCCGAAATTGTGTTCAAAGATGGGATGGGATAATTTGCAGGTCGTTTTCATCAAAGGCAGTTGCCTTTCCATAGTGCATATGAGAACACAAACTTTCTTCTGAGCATACATGATAGTAGCACGAAAAAGGACCCTACCACACTAACACTAACTGATCATCATGATCCTATCAGATAATAAATTCACTCAAAAAACTGTGGTTCTGTGCAGGACCCAAAGGAGGGCAACTGGTGGTTGCAGTTCGGCAACGACTATGTTCTGGGCTACTGGCCGTCCTTCCTCTTCTCCTACCTGGCTGACAGCGCCTCCATGATCGAGTGGGGCGGTGAGGTGGTGAACTCGGAGCCCGACGGCAGCCACACCACCACGCAGATGGGCAGCGGCCACTTCCCGGAGGAAGGTTTCGGCAAGGCCAGCTACTTCAGGAACATCCAAGTGGTGGACTCGACCAACAACCTCAAGGCGCCGAGGGGTGTGGGAACGTTCACCGAGCAGTCCAATTGCTACGACGTGCAGAACGGCAACAATGGCGATTGGGGCACCTACTTCTACTATGGCGGCCCCGGGAAGAACTCTAACTGTCCATAGTGAAGATTGAAACCTCCTATCAGAAGCCCTAACACACCCCCTTGACACCTCTGTATCATCCAGTAAATTAGTTTATACTACCTCATTTTTTCTTTTTTTTCTCTCTTGGTTTTGGTTTTGTTTCACCCTTACTTCTACCCCTAGTTTATTAACTTCTAGGTGAGTGAGCGTGTGTTGACATGCATGTGAGATTGTTCTCTCAGCCTCAGAGAGATGATGTTGGTCGTACTGTTCTTGGGAGGAGAGGACTGTGGTCAAGTTTCTGAAGAGAAACAGGCCTGTTGGTTTGGTTGTGCCTAGTGTCTGTCAAATAATTTTTTTGTTTGTTTCCTTCACCCCATAACAGTTTGTTGGAGCTGCTTGTCAGGTTGAACCGGATTTATTAACTGTTGCTGACTGTGAGCCTCGCTAATCCTTGTACTGCCGGGTGTGTTTTCTATTCTGAAAAGTGGGTAATCAAGTGCTTAGCTGTTGGAAGATGTGCAAAGATGCCAACTTTTCGTGTGCCGAGTTTGGTAGCCACTGAGTCACCTGGAAAAGTGTAATGTGGTTGATTATTTATAAATATATATAATATATGGTGAGTATATTTATTTATAGCAGCGTCTGGAGGAGGTGCTGCTGCTACTGTATTAGGCTGGCTGGTGGAGTTCACATTGCAAGCAACAACGCGTGCACCGTTTGCTTCAACGAGATGGAGAGTGAGTGGCATACAGGTTGCTGCTGATCGGCACTACTACTACTACTAAGGTGCCTAACTTTTGACGTTTTGGTGTTGGTTTTGGATTGGATTCTGAGTGACCCATGGTCTGATTGAGACGTGTATCTCTACTGCTTTTGGTAGTGGCATCCAGTGATCAACTCCGGACCCTCTCTAGTCAACCATATTGTTTTCAGTGGAACATTCCGTGCGCTAGAATAGAATGTGCTGGAACGATTAAACGAGTGTTTGGTCAGTTGGTCATGACTGATGACCACTATTTGGTGGTGTATACAAACATTCTCCGGCAAAAAAGTATATAGAGCAGGCCCAGTCTTTTCAAGCACAGATTAAGAAAAAACTTTTGCAAGTACCACTAGTGCAAAAAGCAAGCATTAGGCTTTTCTCTCTGTTTCTTTTTACCACACACTCCGAATCCATCAATCTACCTCGCCGGCAGCAGTGGTCACTAGCTGGTCAGTTGGAACGTCGTCGGTACATGCCCTCAGCTCACGGGTAGTACGCACCAAACTCTCTCACGTCTCACTCACACTCACCAGAGGGGCTGGGGCTCGCCTAGTTGCCTGGTGCCTGCCCTTCACATGGGAAACAGGACGTCCCTGCCTCCTTTTGGTTGGATTCGACGTGGAAATAATTACACCGGCAAAATCCAGGACGTGCATCAGTGCGTGACTGCATGGAATCATGGATGCTGCCTGCAATGCAGGCCTCTGCTCTGTACCTCTGCCTCCTCACTGAGTCGCTGACCGCTAGCTCAGCTCGGCGGCAAGGGATCATCGGGAATTCAGGATGCATGGCCGCATGGGGAGACGATGGCTGGGAAGGCCATGACAGTCGACAGCTTTCACGGTCCGTGTTCTTGCCCGGCGGACAGACGCCCCCGGCGGTTTGCTTCGGTGCCGGCCTTGTTTGCGAGCCCCTGTTTCAACATCCAGATCACCACATGCATGCGTGTGATGCTTGTGCCTTTTCCTCGCAGTATCCCCACCTACCTACCTGTTCTTACCATGAATAATACAGTCACCCACGCTGCCTCTTTGTTTCGTCGTTGTGCCCTTTGAAGGGCTGTATTTTGTTGGACCGGGAAAAGACCTGAACTGAACCTAGAGATGTCGAGTCCCACGTTTACCTAGATTTATCTACTACTACTACGAAATGGAAGTTTGAACTTGCAAAAACATTACATTCTGATGATCTGATCTCTCAAGTCCGTATGCAGGATGATGATAATGATCGTCCCTAGTTGTACCTGGGCTAATTGGCCATGCATGCTACTCCTACAAGACACAGAGCAGCAGGAGGCAGCAACGGCACGTCGCAGAAGTGGATGGCATTGTAAACGTACACAATACCAGTCGCCCTGTGCTTTACACCTTTATTATCATCAGATAGGCAGAGGAAAAAAGCTCGCCGTCGCCGGCGTCTTCCGGCTTGGCACGGTGTTAATTACTGCATGCCTGCGCTCCCCTTTCCCCAGCCCAGCCTTTCGTTCGTGTCACCATGCATTCACCGAAGGGGAGCAGGATATACACACGCGGATTCACCAACGCGTGAATTTTTGAAATGCACTGTTAGTAATTGGGATGGATGGTGGGTTGTGGTTAGGTGGCTTTCAGGAATAAGGAATTCAGGATTCAGGAGTGTTTGCGTCAGTCTCCGGCCTTCCCGGTCGGGCACGTCGCAGCTGAGACAGTCAGTCTTAAAACATATACTTGGGCCTACGGCCCACGCCATAATATAAGACAGCCCAAACTCCATGCTGACGGCAGGTTACCACAGCAACACCCCAAGCCCCAAATCCAGACGGCCCAAGGTGTAAAAGGCAGGCCTCTGCAACGGTTGACTCCATTGCTAAAAAAAAAAGCAACGGTTGACTCCAATGGCAATGCAATATTCCAAGCTACATGAGAATATCAGTTACGGCCTGTTTGCATCCGAACCAATGGCAATACTCCAACGGCATGCTTGCTCCCCTCTGTCTCTTTTTAGCTCCCTTCTTACCTTTGCTAGAGAAACAGGGAAAAGTCATCTCTGCTCCAAAAAAGTGGAGCTCACATATCAGTTAAAGGGATACTCTAAAAGCTCTAGTTTTTTTATGAAACTGCTTCACGATGAAGTTGGTGGAGCCCGGGTAGTGGAGTAGTTCCAAACAGGCCCTCTAAAGTAGAACCAATGTTATGAGAATTATGAATCCCCCTGCGTTATACTTAGGATATTGGCAATTCCCCATTACGCACCCGCCTTTTAGCCCTGACCCAGGCAATCGCTCTCAAGTAGTACCGAGAGTTTCGTCTATAATGTTGAAGGTCCGTTCGAACCTCCTAAGCTTTAATGCGGGTCATTGAGGAGTTCTTCCTTATGTAGTAGGGTGAGGCAAGCGAGATCCTTGGGGTCTTCCGTATCGAGGTGGAGCAAGTGCGCATCGAGGCTTATTAAAAGACTGGCTATAGTATCTTGTAAATACAAAATGTCGGCTAGGGCGTACTCTCTCCTCTATAGTGAGTGATGCGCTCCTCGGCGAGATTGTGTATGGAGCCCCCCAATGTGTCTCAAATTGTTATTGGAAAAACTATGAGGGTACCAATGGCATGTCTTTTTGTGTATAGGGATGTAAGGTGAATTATCCATGAATCGGTAGATAGGGTTGATTTTTGCATATCACTCATAAACACGATAAAATTAACTACTCTAAAAATTAAGTCTATTTACAGGTTCATAAACTAACCTATCATGCATCCCTTTTTCGTGTATAATGGTCGCCAACGATGCCAAAACAATTAGAGCATATCGTGGTCTCGTGGAAACATATTTAATGTTTAGATAATGGAACAAAGTCCTAACCTCTGCGATTTGACAACATATTTTATGGTCACTAGTGTTGTTATATTGGACAAATTCAGTTGGATAGCCATGTTTAGTTATTTACCATATTCAATTCTAAGATGAATATAAGCCATAACCGGGCTTAGTTTTCAAGTTACATACGCATGCCATTATGTGGACCACTCCTAATCTAAGTTTTATTTTTTTGTTCTAATTATAGAGTCAGGAGGTGTTATGACTTTTTTTATTAGGAAGGGTTAAGCCCCACCTAAATTTTTTACGGCTCCAATTGAACTTGAACACAGATTAACATATTATCACAAAATGTAGATGTAAAATCAAAGAGGTTGAATTTAGATTCGAGTCACCTTTTGGAAATAGCAAACATCCATTTGGATGTACACGTGTTGATCGCCATGGATTTGCATAATGAGATATATATGCAGAAGAGTCGTTTTAGTTTCATCCCTAATCTTTCAATAGGGATGTTTTGGTACTTAAACTCTACTTTTTAGCCTAAATTTCATCCCTCAACTATGAAGACGATCATCATTTCAGTCCCCAAACTTTACACTTTTGACTTGTCTTCATCCATAAACTATCAAAGTACATTTTGGCCTTTAAACTTTTGTTTTCAACTCAACTTTGTCTATAAAAAGAAAACTTTGTTATACTTTAGGGCAATTTCATTCATGAACTAAATAAAAAATAATGCATTTTTGGCTCAAATTCGACTTTTTCTGTAGCACCACCAGCCTATTTACAATCATCGTAGGTACTATTATCACTAGTTTCGTCCAAGCTACTGAATAAGGGATATCATACTTTTAACAGTTATATTCATATTCTAAGATGAATATAAATTATAAGATGTCTTAGTTTTTTTAGTTACATCGCTTTTGCCATGTATTTAGACATACGTTATATCTAAGTGCATAATAAAAGTTATGAATCTCGAAAAGCCAAAACATCTCTTGACTTTTATGACTTGGTATCGAGGGTGCCATTATTATGCAAATTTACATTGTGCCAAACAAGGTATAAATTCCTTTTCAATCCCCAGCGTTTTGAATAAGGCATTTTGAGCCTAGAACCACAAAATTTATCCTGTTGACTTGCTGACGGACCTTTCCAAAAATGGACCTCATAGACCTCGATCCATAAACTCAAATCCTTCTTGGCACGAGTCGCGGGCGCAGTGGTTTCTTCATGACGGTAGTGAACTCGGTCTTCTCCCGAATTCCACCTCGTGGCCGGGCGCCTCCCTCCACTCGAACTCCCTCACCATGTTGGCCACGAAGAACTCGAGGTGCAGCATGGCGATGGACAGCCCGGCGCAGATCCTCCGCCCCACGCCGAACGGCATCATCCTGATCCCCTTGGTGCCCGTCATGTCCACGCCCACGCCGTCGCCGCCCTCCAGGAAACGCTCCGGGACGAACTGCATCGGCCCGTCCCACTCCTGCTCGTCCCGTCCCATCTCGGCCACCATGAAGTTCACCGTCGCGCCCTTGGGGATCAGGTACCCCCCGAGGTCCATGTCCTCGGCGGCCTTGTGCGGAAGCACGAAATGGCCAGGCGGGTGCTTGCGCAGGCCCTCCAGGATCACCGCCTTAAGGTACGGCATCCCGTGTATGGCCTCCTCTGAGACCGCCTCGGCGTCGTCGCCGCATGTGGCCTTGATCTCGGCGTGGAGCCGGTCTTGCACAGCCGGGTTCTTTACAAGCTCGGCCATGATCCACTGCAGGCCCGTGGAAGTGGTGTCGGTGCCGGCGGTGAGGAACTCGGAGCAGAGCATGACGATCTCGTCGTCGGTGAGCGCGCGGTGGCCCTCCTCATCGGGGAGCGTAATGTCGAGCAGCGTGTCCACGTACGAGTGCTCGAACGTGGTCTCCCTCGCCGGTGCCTGGCCGGCCTTGGCCTGCCGCTTGTACTCGCGGCGAGCATTGATTAGCGGCACTAAGAGCTCTGCCTGGCGCCGTCGCAGAGCGCGCGCGGTCTGCAGGCGGCCGCGGTAGAGGTGCCTGGTGACGGACGAGAAGAATAAGAAGACGCTCATCTTCTGGGTGCTGTAGAGCAGCCACGCGCGCTCGACGTCCTGGATGGCACGCACCGCGGACTCGTCCAGCCGCTCGCCGAAGCACATGAGCACGAGCAGGCAGAACATGGTGTACCGGAACGCCTCCATGACGTCGCCCGGCTCGTCGTCACCGGCACCGCCCAGCCGCAACTTGTCGATGAGGACGCCGCGCACCCAGGAGCGCGCGGGCGCGAACAGGCTGACGCGCGACGGGTGCAGCGTCTCGGCGACGAGGTTGCGGCGCAGGAGGCGCCACACGGGCCCGTAGTCGGCGCGGTTGATCGTGTTGTTGCTGACGCCCAGGAGCGAGTTCGCGGCGGTCTGCGGACGGTTGGCCATTGTGACGGCTCCGGCGCCCACGAGCGCGTCGTGCGCGAGGCGGCGGTCGGCCACGAAGATGGCGAGTCGGGAGCCCATCCGGAGCGTGACGACGGGGCCATACCGCTTGAAGAGCTTCAGCAGCAGGGGCTCCACCCCCACTTCCGCTGCCGAGTTCCTCAGCCACAGCAGGTTGCCGAACAGTGGCA
Source organism: Hyparrhenia diplandra (assembly GCA_015847255.1). Lineage (NCBI taxonomy): Eukaryota > Viridiplantae > Streptophyta > Magnoliopsida > Poales > Poaceae > Hyparrhenia > Hyparrhenia diplandra. The sequence goes on from JADLZK010007698.1 coordinate 277,536, forward strand.
AGGCCGGGGACCCGGCGGTAGGCGGCGGTTCTTGACGTGGCGGCGCAGGACGAGGAGCGAGAGCAGGAGGGCGCCGGCGAGGAGGAGCCAGCCGATCTCCATGGCGACGTGTCGTGTCTTAGCGACGAAACTCCACTAGCATCATCGCGGTGTTGATGTTTGTGGTAGGAGAAGAACTGGATTCCAGTTCTATAGTGGAGTCCATAGCATCATCGCGCTCGTGCTGCGGACCACTAGCGACGCGCGAGCGTCGGTGGTCGTGGCGATAATGATGGCTTACCAAGTTAGGATTACGACGAGGACTGTATATCTTAGGATCGAAGACTGTGAACTGTGTTGTGTATATACGGAGTATTTCCAAATCTGCAAATACTTCAGTATAACCTGGACAGTGAGAATTCCTTCACTATTTTTCCACCCGTCTACTGTTATCAAGGGAACTCCTTGTTCAGAAGTATGCTCCATTAGATATTTTCATAATTTCAGAAAAGAACTATTTTAATACCTAATACTCTCCATATATATCGAGAAAGTAGATGATCTAATTTAATAGGACTTATCATATTAAAACAGGTGTATATTGAGGAACTGAAGACTAATTATTAAATTTTCTTTTTCATGCTCATCCATGCAATTTATAATCTGAATTCGTTGGGCATTATGAGAGACAGTATCAATTGGGATTGGGATAAATTGTAATGTTCTGCCTCTCCTTGCAGTGGGCTAAACATATATTAGATAAATTGGGTTTTTGGTGGATGTTTGTAGTATGTGCTGCAATAATTGTACAAAAAGATGGGACAGTATGAATTTCTGTGCTCTCAAGTCGATACACGTGCTGATTTTAATTTTATACATAATGCATACTTTTTGGTGGGCAAAGGAGCCTTGATAGTGTTGCCACCAGAAAAGTCTCTAGACATTATTGGATTGAGATGCTTCCCTCAAGTGGTTGTTCAAGGTATTGATCTGATTATTGTAAAAAAAGATATTGATCTAATTGATAACGATGACAGCATGACAACTGCCAAAGGAATATCCAAAAGTTTGACAGATTATGAGGATTCCAAATCTGAAAAAATATAGCACAAAATCAGAAACATGGGAGGAGATATTCCTTTGCTCTTGGAGGACTACATGCAAGGTGATAATATAAA